>JARQZK010001695.1:0-50275 GCA_030704885.1 Cynegetis impunctata | reverse complement strand
TTCTATGCTCCGAGATATCTATGTGATTCAAGATGACATCTTGACAGTTACGAATAACAGATCGGATGACGTATGACAGATCTGAGATATCTATGATTCCAAGATTAACGTCGCGCAAGTTTAGTTATATCACTCGCTTAATCCTAATTATAACAATGGGTTGATGGATGACCGGTCTGAGTACTAGACTCTGGTGCAGTAATTCTGCGGTTCGAATTCCCAGGACACCGACACAGCTTTTTTTCATTTATTAATATTTTCAGCTAGGGCCACCCGGGGAGGATCGAGAGAGTCGGGGCCCCTCAGCCCAGAGCCCCAAGCCAGGGCCCCCCAGGTCAGGAGCGAGGAGAAGGAGCGTCTATATTAGATGACAGAGGGCCCCCAGGCCCCATGACGTCATAGTATCCATCTTGAATACCGATTTGACGTAGACGGAAAGGTCCCCCACCTCGATGGCCGCCATTGTGGATTAGAACTGTCTTACTGTTAACTACTGACGGATCAGAAGAAGCAAAATCGAAGTTGTATCAGTACGTTATTCCAGATGAACATAATAATCAGCTGAGAGTTTGTAATACCTACTTTCTTGCCATGCTTGTAACATAGGGAAGATTATACAGATGTTTGAATAAAACTGAAGTTGCTGCTGTCATTGACGCAAGGGGAAAAGCATCGTCACGTAAAATTGACTACTCAGATGTTGTTGAGCACATAAAGTCATTGCCCTTCTACCAAAGTCACTACACAAGAAAGGACAATGATAAAAAAAGATACATATTTGAATATAAAAAAAATGTATGGTTTATACAAATAGAAATGTGAAAGTGAGAACAAAAGTCCTGTGAAAGAAAAATTTTACTACCAAGTCTTCAGCTAAAAATTTAACTGATAGGAAAAAGAAAGCCGACTTTAAGGCAGAAAGAGAATTGCACTTAAGGCGAGCAGAACAAGCGCGCGCAAAACTGAAAAAAGATGCCGCGGAAGCCTCGCAGGATAGAAAGTATGGTTGCACATTCGATCTTCAAAAGGCTTTGCCTTTTCCCAAACTCACAATTTCAATAGCCTACTATAAGAGAAATCTTTATGTCTACAACTTTAGTATTAATTGTTTTGATATCAACACTGCCTATATGCACGTCTGGGATGATACTACTGGTAGAAGGGGTTCTGAAGATCTAGTTTCATGCCTTAGGAAACATTTGTATGAACATGCCAGGACATTCAAACACGTTGTTCTGTTTTCTGACTCATGTACTGGGCAAAACAGGAATATACAAACTAGCCTTACTCTACTCAAACTTGTTCAAGACCCTCTATTGGATGTGGAAACAATTGATATAAAATTAAATAAAAAACAGGCCACTCATTCCTTCCGAACGATACTGAACTCGGTATACTAGAGAGAGAAAGCAAGAAATGGGACCATCAAGGTGCCTGATGACTGGTACAACATCATTGAAACTGCAAATGTGAAAAGGCTCCAGTTTGAAGTTGTAAAAATACAACGAGAAGAGTTTTTTTCAATCACAAACAGGAAAAAAAACCTAAGGTGAAAAAATCAATTGACTTAAAATACGGTGGTTGAGGTTTGAAAATTGAGCACCCTTTCAAATAAAAATAAATTAATCTTTCAGTGAAATTTCGGCGTTCCGAACCTAAGACATCTCGAAAAAGACCAGTGAAAAGTGTAGGCCAGGAGGACCCGTGGAAGTACAAACCTTGTTAACTGTACAGCAGGGTCAGCTTTTCCCAACCAGAAGACAAATGACTTTCAAAAAAAAGGAGGACATGTTGTCCCTACTCCCTTACATACCCTCTTTTCATCATGGATACTTCAGAAATCTTTCAGGAAATCATACAACCCGTCAAACCCAGGACAACGAAGCACCTGAAGGAAATGACCCTGATGATTAGTTTTTTATGTCAATTAACTTTTCCTTTCAACTAAGAAGTGATATTTTCTTTCAATATTTCTAATTTGGTATCTAAGCAAATGTAAAAATAAAGTGCATTAACAATACTTGGCGTTGTTTCCCAGGTAGCAAAGGTACGTCAAAGTGACGTACTTTTTAGGTCATTTCTGACGTTGGACGTCAGTGACCATAAAATGACGTCTCTTACAACGTCATTACTAGACGTTACTATCACGTTTGTAGAATGACGCCTTTTCGACGTCATTATTTGGCCGTCTTGTGACGGAACAGCAGAGGAGATTATTTTTCTTAACAAAATTATATTATTCATGTAAATACCTACACGAATATTGAAATTAAAAAAAAACTTAAACAGAAACCTAACTAAATAAATTTCTAATTATTTTTTCTTTTGAAATTTTCGCCACTATGCCTATATCTGAGTTGCCAGAAAATAATTTCGTTGTTTCTGAATAATTTTTTCGCTCACAAACAAGGCCTGAAGGGCCTTGTGTATGGGAGGAAAAATAGATTAGAAAATATCAAAATTATTTCAAAATTATTTTGTCCTTGTTATATCGAAAGCGTACGACAAGGACATTACATATTTCCATTCTCATCGATTCTGCCGACCGAAGCCGAGGCAAGCCGAAGTGCGTCTCGTCGCGCAGTTCGCATGCAACAATTCCATTTCCCGTCCCGCTCGTTTCGACCTGTTGCTTGTTTTGTACTCGTCCTTGGTTTGTGTGTCGCATATCAATAATACTCCGTGTATCGTTTTATGGGAATTTTTGGTCGCTGTTTGAATAAATCTTAAGTATTTGAATTTAAAAGATGTTTTCCGTGGTTGTGTTCAGTGAGGAGTTTGGTGGCACTCTTGCCGTTGTCGATTCAAAATGGCTGACACCGTTGAAAAAGGAAGTGTTTTGGCCTCCTTATAAGGACACGAAAGTCTTTAATAAAGCGGTTCTGAGAGGAGAGGAAGTTTCCGATAAATGGAAAAAGTATTCGATTTCAAAGTGTTATTACACAACAGGTATGTAATTTTAACAATATCTAATCAAATGCATAATATGAAATTTTTCTGCCATTTTGATATCTACAATTTACTGTGTTTCTCGTGAGTCATGACGTCGAACACGGATTAATTTAATCACTTATTGTTTCCAGTATCAGCTGCTAGAATGCATTGTATATGTATAAGTACTGTTAGAAAATTTGGAAAGCCCTGTACACACATATGTTTTTATCTTTCAGACAATTTTGAGGTAGCACAGAAGAAATTAAAAGTGAACTAACTTCAGATTTACAAACAGACAGTGAAGAGAGTGAAATCCAAAAGAAAAGTTACCTACTCGACCAATTCGATTTGATAGTGATGAAGAATATTCAGAAAATAATATTCCTCGGCCGACAAGCCCAAGCCTTAACAATCTAAGGCCAAATATTGAAGGTATTATTTTACTTATATATAAAAAAATATAACTTATGCAAACATTTTTTTTCAAATCCCTTTTTATAAATGTATATATTTTATAATATTTAAGTAAAAAATAGCCCAATTCCTTAGTATTTATAAATTTGGGTAACATTTTTCCTTGAAATATTTTATAATTATTATTTATGATATAACCAATAATTATTGGTTTTAAGTCTTTTTTTTCTAGCACCAAATGATCATCGATATAAAGCAGGTAGTGCTAGTGCTGGCAGCAGTAGTAATTATTCATCAATCTTAAAGGCTGTCAACATTGGTAAAGTGAGAGAGCTCACTCACGATTCCATACGACCAGCTAAAGAACTAATAATTAATGGTTCAGAAGCTTGTTCAGAAGCAATTTCAAAATCAGGTACCTTGAGTTTAAAAATCTATACCTAGGTATTTTAATAATAAATAAAATGTAGAAAGTAACAATATTACTTCTATTTTTGCTTGATTCTGTTTTATAATTTATGACAAGCATAATATTGAAATATTTTGTCAAGCATTTGAAATCCTTTTGACAAACCTGTTGGAAATAAAGCAACAAAACAAGAAAATTTTAAATTTATTGGATCAAAAAGAAAGCTTAGCAAAATCAGTAATACCGGATGATCTTCCAGTTACATTTCCTCTAAAGAATTTGTATGATCTTGCTTCTTTTGAAGGCTACCTAATATCAAAATCTGAAGGTGCACATGCCTTTGTAAGTATTTTATTTATTGTACAACAGACAAATAGGTATATAAATATTTTTAGGTAAAACATTGGTCTGGTTTTGGTGGTAAGGATGTATCCTCCAAATCAAGTAGAATTTTAAAAGAGGTACTAAGTGACGGATTAGCCAAGGATTATAATTTTTATGGGCATCATACGAAGGAGGCATTTTCAGAATTAAAACTTGATTCGGAAATTATACGATACGGAAAGTACTGATATATTGCTTTATTTTTTAACTTTTCTATATTTGGTATCCTAGTGAGGGCTAATTTTTTTTAAAGCGATGAAACTTTGATTGCATATTTAAATTAATTAAATTTCAATTTATTTCATTTGGTTCTAGGAGCTGTTAAATTAACCTGTAATGGGTGTTCTATGAGAGAGATAGAAGACGTCATTAAGACGTGGTTAAAGCATGCCCCTGAACGACTAAAGAAAAAGAAGCAAAACAATAATAATGAGTAAATTTAAGTTTTTTATGTTCGTGGACTATTGATTTTTTTAACCCTTCGGCGGGCGCGCTATGGCACTGTGTACCGAAGTTTTACTGTTTTGAACGTCACGCGTCTTCTGTTACGTGAAACACCTTATGCTTCTGAGTATTCCATGTTGACTATATTCGTTAGAGACCAGAAATCTTTTATATGCACTCATTCAGTCTCAGTTCAACGTCAAACACGAGGAGTTCAGTTTTCGGCACTGCGTACCGTTGCGCGCCCTATAATGTAAGTATTTTTGTATGATGATTTTTTTATTTTATGTATAACTATTTATCATTTCTGTTATTATTTAATTTTCATATTGGTGTTACTTGTTAATTTACATCAGGTGTTATTTCAGGAAACAAAGGTGGGGTCGAAAATACCTCAAACCAGACGAGCTAGAGGAGTTGGCAAATCATTTGTCAGATGTGGAAGACATACCAGACCTGATAGATGATAGTGAAGGCGAGAAAGAAGTTATAATAACTGAAGAAATAAGTGAAACGTCTTCAGAACAATCCGAAGAGAGTGGTGATGAAGAATTTGCCGAAGAAGCATCTGATTATCAATTTTATATAGAGAAGGACAGTGAAAAGCTATGGATTAGCAATTCTTTGGCTAATGTAAGCAAAACTAAGTCGAAAAACCTAGTGAAAATATTACCTGGTCCTGTCAAAGAAGCAAGAAATACTGAAAAAGCATTAGAAGCATTTTTAAAATTTATATCTCTCGAAATAATAGATGATATCGTTAGCAATACAAACATATATATATATATATATATATTCGAAAAAAACAAGAAGATGTACAATACAGTAGAGATAGAGACTGTGAACTAACAAGCAAAAGTAAAATTTTGGCTTTGTTTGGAGTGTTATTTCTTATAGGAGTGAAAAAAGGTAATAGAAGTAATGTTACGGAATTATGGTCTAAAGATGGGAATGGTATGATGATACTGAGAGCTACTTTTAGTTATAAAAGATTTCTGTTTTTACTTCGTGCTATCAGGTTTGATAACATATTTACAAGAAAAGACCGTGAGGCAACAGATAAGCTTGCAGCGATTCGAGACGTATTTACTAGATTTATTGAAAAGTGCCAAAAAAATTATGCCATTGGTGAATATGTGACCATCGACGAAATGTTACATAAATTCCGAGGACGTTGTGAGTTTGTACAGTACATGCTCAATAAACCTGCCAAGTATGGCTTAAAATTTTACGCCTTGTGTGATAGTAAAACATACTACACCTGGAATTTGGAATTATACTGTGGGGAACAAAAGGTCGGACCTTATAAAAATTCTAATAAACCACTGGACATAGTAGATAGATTATTATACAAGCTACCCATTAGCTGAGCATTTATTACAAAATAAAATAACTTTGACCGGAACTCTACAAAAAATAAAGCAGTACACAATTTATTAACATCAAGAATCGTGAAATTGGATCAACACTTTTCGGGTTCCAGGATAATATGTCACTTGTGTCATATAAAGCAAAAAAAAATGAAGTTGTAATACTGCTATCAACTAGCAGCGGTAAACAATTTGGCTTTTAGTCTCATGGAAGATCGTTTGAAAGAAAGAGCCCAAGAAAAATCACTCCCTAAAGTGTATACCAATTTCTTTAAGAATATCGCAGTCCTGAGAGAGAGTCCCCTCCTCATGAAAGAAGAGTTGGAGCCTGTCACTTGTGTGGTACAAAACTAAATAATAAAACTACTATATCCTGTATTTCGTGTGAAAAGTTTGTATGTAAAAAACATAGTGAGCATAAAGTTTATTGTAACATGTGTAATAATGTAGAGAATGACGAAAGTGATGTTTAATTTTCTACTAGCTATGTCAAATATTTAGTTGGTTTTATTTTTTATTGTCCTTTCGTTAATGTTCCTTGCTATAATTTATGTTTATAGCATCTTTTATTTTTATTTGTTTTTTAGTGTTGTGTTTTATGTTTGAAATATGTTTAATTATATTTTTTTAGAACGGCATTTATATTTTATTTCATGTCTAAAATAAAAAATGAATAGCGCGGTACGGAGTACCGCCGCGCGCCTGCTCATGTGAAATTCTTAGGCGCGCCCGCCGAAGGGTTAAAGTTCCCTATTTATTTTAATTTGTTTTTTGAGCTCTTTGAACTTAATATTTTTCAAAGAGATTTCTATTTATTTTACTTCATGTTTGAGTTGATTTTTCAAAGAGATTTTCATTTATTTTACCATGACTAAAAATTTTTATAAAAAAGTATTTGGCAATCGCCAAATGTACAGGGGAGTTGCTCAAGAAGTAAAAACTACATAAAAAAATATTTTATCTGTTGAACCAAAATGTTTTTTCGTGGGTGTTTTCTGTGGGATGAGCAAACTACAGCCTTTAGACTATTTAAATGAATTTATAAAAGAACTCTCAGAACTTTTAAATAATGGTTTCTATTTTAATAATGAAATTTATTCTACTGAAATTCATAGCTTTATCTGCGATGCCACAGCCAAGTGCATTAAAGGTCATAATGGTTATTCATTTTGTGATCGATGTACTGTTTCTGGTGACTATGTGAATGGGCGTATGATCTTTGATAGCGTTTCATCTCAAAAAAGAACAAATCAAACATTTTTAGCACAAGTTGATAGTGGTTAACATATTTCTGTATCACCATTAACTCATTTAACTATTGATTTAATAAATTTATTTCCTAATGATTATATGCACTGTGTCTGCCTTGGAGTAATGAAAAAATTAATTAACTCTTGGAGTGGAGGTCCCTACTATAGAGTGCGCTTATCAGCAAGGAATATTGATCTTATTTCTGATTATTTAACCAATATAAGTGTTTTTCTTCCTGATGAGTTTATTAGAAAACCTCAAAATATATCCGGAATATCTTTCTGGAAAGCTACACAGTTCAGATCATTCCTATTGTATCTAGGTCCCGCTGTTTTAAAAGATCATATTGATATTGCAGTTTATAAACATTTATGTGTGTTATGCGTGTCTGGGCCCCCGGAGGACATGTTCGTTCGTCACACTAAGTTACCACGTGTAGATCATCTCTCCAATAAACTTTTCAATATGTTTCATGGAATTGAAAACATCAAAATCGCACAATACAATTTGCTTACGAACAGAATAATATTCTCCAGGATCAAGGATAGAGTCCCTCCCATGTTGAGACATGGAATCAGATACCAAATTCAGTGTCATAATTGCGAGTTGGCCAACATAGGACAGACGTCCCAAACTCTCAAAATTATAATAACACATAAGAGCGATGCTAGGTTGAGGCTTGGTAGGTGTGCGCTGGCCAACCATGTGCCTACAACGGGGCATAATATGTCGTACAATACTACCAAAATCTTGGCCACTGAAAATTCATGGTCCAAACGTTTGTTTCTCGAGATGTGTTTTGTTAGTGGGGGTATCAGTGTCATGAACTCAAAGTCAGATATTAACAATCTGAGCCAAATTTATAACTACATACCCGAATTCGACAGTAAACCGTGATTGAAGGATGCCGTCATCGCATAACACACAGTACTTTTTCTTGGTGTTCTGAACGCACCTTTTCTGGTCTGGACCAGCAGTGACAGCGTCGTTGACGGCTGACGGATGGTCATTGCTAACCTTTCAAACAATAAAAATAAATATTTCTGTTTCCGTTACTAGATTCGCGAGCTCGATAAATATCCATTTGGAATGCAATTGCCTTTTATTTTCATGATGAATACACATCTGTTGATGTCTTAATTGTAATTTTTATGGTTGTTTCCGGTCATACACCGATCATTTGCGTATGTTAACTGGATTTCTGTCTAAGATCCGGCATTGATGTATACATTTTGATATCTGTTTTAGTGTCGTTGAGAAAGAAACAAATGGTTTCGAAATATTCGACTGTACATATAAGATCCTTCAGCCTTTCAATTCACTTAGTCCCAAGCTCCTAAAACAATTTCTTATTCAAACGAGGACTATTACTTCTGTTCAATATATATATATATATATATATATATATATATATATATATATATATATATATATATATATATATATATATATATATATATGTATATATATATATATATATATATATATTTATATATATATATATATATATATATATATATATATATATATATATATAATTTATCCTGTTGTTTCGATATTGTTAGGTCGAGAAAATTGAACGAATTATTTTGTTCTGTTTCTACCGTGAACTTGATCTTTTCATGTATTGAATTTAGATACGTCAGGTATAAGTTAATATGTCGGTCTGTCCCATTGAATCCAATCAAGATATCATCGATATAGCGGTACTAAAAAACTATATGTCTTTTTGATAGATCTGATTCTAATATTGTGGTTTCCATGTTGTCCATGAATATGTCTGGCTGAGGGGAGAACCCATAGGCAGACCTGAATTCTGTTAATATATTTTTTTCTGGAATCTGAAAAAAAACTGACTGTGAAGAGTGTTATTCATCATACATAGTTGGTTTGAAGCAAGAAAACTACAATGAAAAAATGAAAGAGGTCTTATCCAAATTAGATATTTTCCTTTTACAAAAAGATCCCACGACTTCCATCTTGAATCAAATTAAAACTTACGTACAACAAGCGTCAGAATTGTTGGATTCCATTTACCTAAGGAGAAAAGTTATCCCAATGAGTTCTGAACCTCCCGAATTATTCGGACTTGTTAAAGTACACATATATAGTTTGTTTAAAGCAAGGAGAGTACAATGAAAAAATGGAACAGGTCTTATCCAAATTAGATATTTCCCTTTTACAAAAAGATCCCACGACTTCCTTTTTGACTCCAATTGAAACTTACGTACAACAACTTCAGAAATGTTGGATTCCTTTTACCTAATGAAAAAAGTTATCCCAATGAGTTCTGAACCTCCCGAATTATTCGGACTAAAAGACGGCTACCCATTAGACCAGTTTTGTTTTCGAGATCTCCTTCTTGTAAACTTTCAGAATTTCTTAACACAGACTTCAAAGAACTTAATCATTTCTCTTCAAAATATAGTGTGCAAAACTCAATAGAACTTATACAAAAATTAGACAAAATGGATTTTGATAAAAAATTGTAATTAGTCCTTCGGCGTCTCCAACATGTTTCCTAACATACCTACGGAAGAGTGTATACCTCTAATGGGCTAATTTACTAAAATTTTTAAATTAGTTTTAACTTCCGTAAGACAAAGTACTAATAATAAAATTAAGATTCTGAAAATTACTTATCAATAGGATATTCCGTTCTTCTAATATAACCATTTGAATAAGCGCGGCGAAGTCTACACTATGACGTCACCGCATACGAATTTTAAGGCAGACTCATGACAGACTCGTCAGATCGTCGGCCTCGGTCGTGTGCATAGCATCGTATCTATTTGGTAGTGTCGTACAAAGTTTGAAAGTTTTTGCTTTTATAAAATGTGTGAACCGAATTTTAATAAAGCAGACTCGTCAAATCTTCCAGAAGTGGACTTGATAATGATCATGGATTCTTTTAATCAAAATCACGAGTTTATCAGCGCGGAAGTGAGAGGAATAAAAATGGGAAGGTGGGTAATTGAGCAGTTCATAATACTTTCATAAAATCTGGGTTTCTTTTGGTATCAATATATTGAATCCAGGCTTTTAGCTATTATATTCTTTTATTTTTGAAGGCTGACTCATAATACCTATGAACTTTATCGAATTGAAATATTTATAGTTCAATAAATAGATGTTTTATTTTATTCCAGGTCTGGTAGACAGAGTTACGGGGACAACGCTATAGGCTATGTGCAAATACGAAGAAAGAATAATAAATGTATATTATTAGCAAGAATGACACCCGAGCATAAACTGAACTCCAAATGTTACAAAGTTGGCTGTAATGTTTTAGAGTTTGAGAAAAAAATAGACGAAGCTAAATGCTATGATTGTCCTGCTTCGGAAGGAGGTTGCAAGCATGTTATTGCTTTTCTCATGTGGCTCCATCGTAGAAGCGAGGAACCTTCCCCTACGGAAACAGTATGTTATTGAAAAAAGTCATTTTTGTCATCAGCCACAACCTTTAAAAAATTTATAACTACTACGGATTTTGGGAAAAAGAAAAGGCAAGTGGTGATTGATAGCCTTTCAGATTATGTTGAAGAAACCAAAATTACGAATACAACGCTTAGGTATCATACTACTGAAAATTATGAAAGAGGTTCCTTATATTGGCTAAAAAATAAATTTGTAACCCTACACCCCAACCAAAAAATCGACTACGAGAGTTTTAAAACTTTTTGCCAAGCATATATGACGGATGGAGTGCTGGAAGAAATTGAAGAGAAGACTAGGCAACAAAGTAAATCTCGTATCTGGGAGGAAATGCGATATGGTCGTATAACAGCGTCAAAGGCATATGATTCTGTTAAGTGTGTTACCTATGACGGAGTCCTTGTAGAAAACATTTTAGGGGCAAAATTCTTCCAAACAAAAGCAAAGAAAAGAGGTTTAGATTTAGAAGAAAAAGTACTTAAAATTCTTGAAGAACGCGTTTCGAAAAAATTTGATAAAACTGGAATTTTTTTATCTGCAGATTGCCCAGTTATAGGAGCCTCGCCAGATGCTATTGCTGATGATTGTGTAGTGGAAATTAAATCACCAATGTTTAGAAGAACAAGAAAAAATTATCTTGATGAAATGGGTAATATTTGATCCAAGTTTTATCATCAGATTCAAATGCAGATGCACCTCACTGGAAAACAAAAAGCGATAATTGTTGTAGCTGATCCAGATTTTGAATCAAATAAAACAATTTCTTTTAAAACTCATGAATATGATGCTAGTTTTGTTCATGACGTACTAAATAGGATTGTTTGTTTTTGGGAAAAACCAATATTCAATAAAATTTTATTTGTGAAGTGTTGGTGCATTATTTTATTGAATAATTTTGAACATTAATAACACCACAAGCTATAATAACAATATCGTCTACATATTTTACTAAATTTAGGTTAACACAGGCATGTGGTTTTAAAATGCCAAATTCTCGTATTCTTGAAATAACTCGTTCGATATGGATTCTCAAACTAGCAATTTTTTTTGCAGTCTTAACTTGTTCTTTGGTATTTTTTTCCTTGAACGAAACAGACGGGGGCCTTACTAGAAAATTATTTCTAGTTAGAAGTAGTTCATCGATATGTTTGAAACCTCTGTCTGTCATTACATGAGCACCATTTTCTAGCAGGTCCAAGAATCCTGATTCTTCTACAATCATTTTGTCACTGGTACGTCCTCCAAAGCCATTGGACACGAATAAAATTGAAACATCTGGTGTACAACTAACTAAATATTTCACTGTATTTCCCTTTTTATATTCTGACCATGATAGACTTTGTAAGATAGCATCACTCGGCTTTTGAATAGAAATTTCAAAATAATCTATAATACATTGTACTTTTTTATATTTAGCACGAAATGGTATTGGAAGACATTTTTGCACTTCCAACAGAGATTTCCACTGAACAAATGGCTCAAAAAATTGAGCCATCTTTGGCAAACAGTTATGAATAGTTACACAAACTGCTGTCACTGACATACAAAAGTCATCTGCTAGAAGTGAATAAGGCAGGTTCAGTTGAATTTTTTTGAATGTGACATAAACACCAATTTTTTTAATTTGGCATTTAGAACTTATCATCTCTATCAAAAACAATGATGCTGCTGGTATCCCAAGGTAGAGTTTTGGGTTTCGTTCTATAATGAATATTGCTATCTTTCCAACGTTTTCTCTTTGATTCGCTGTGATATCGATACAGCCGCTAGATTCAGATATTTGAAATGAACCAGATGGAGACGTTACTTCATCACTGCTACTTGAAGAAATATCTGGCAAAAAAGAGAGATTCAGTTTGTGTTCCGGTAACGTCTTGGGAAGGTATTTTCTGTTACACTGTGTTTCTTTTGATAACATCAAAGGCTTTATATTAACTTGTATCTTTTTAGAGGTGTGGAATACTGGGTTTTCTAATTTGGTTTGATCGTTTGGCATCAGTTTCAATTGGTAAAAAATTATCATTTTGACTCACTTCAGAAGTACTTGGTTGGCCGAGATCCTCAATAATCGCCTGCCGTTGTCTTTCAAGGTACGCACTGCGATGATCTCAACTGTGTGTCAGGATTCGATTTTTTTGGCAATCGAATATATATGGAACAACATTAGATTTTAGCTTCACTAGAACATTCTTCATCATTTTAAAATACATGAAATTTTCCATGTCAGTTTCGAGCTGAAACAAAAAGTTACATATAAACGCACGAAAAATGTCTGGTTCCTACAATAAATATAGAGGTTGGCCCAACGAAAAGTATGCACCTCGATTTTCAGTTATTAAAATAGAAATCTGGAATGGAACAGCTTTTTTGTATCTTCAACCCTTCAACTTCAACTTCTAAACAGGGATGACAGCTACCTCCAAGTTTTTTAATCGGAAGGGGTCAAGTAAAATCTAATTTAAATACTGAAAATCGCGGTGCATACTTTTCGTTGGGCCACCCTGTATATGAAGATTATAGAAAATATCTTTGCCGCCTTCAGTTAAATAAAAGTCCTCGCACAAAATCTTAAAAAACGTGTGCGTTATTAACATTGACAAAAAATTCTGTGGTTCTGATTGAAAGAAAACAAGGATATCAGTTTATCAACAACGGCATACTTACATTAAAATGGTCTTCACAAACAAAGTATGTGGACTTTTCAGTAAACACTTTAACTCTCTTCATAATTTTCTGCCACTGTTTTCGTTTTTTTGCATCCTTAGGAATGGAAATAAATGTTTTATTAGGTGTTTTAATCTCAGTACTTTCACACTCAGGAACTACACAATATTTATAGCTTTTCTTTTCTTGGTTTTTATCCATAGTGACGAATTGTTCAAACATTTTCTAAACTTTCTCAGTTCACCATAACGTCAATGTTCAGAATGTACCAAAACGTGTATAATAATGAAACACAACACTATTAGCAGCCGTTGTCTGATATCGACTACCCGACATCGCACGGTCAGCGACGTGAGAGTTCATATCCGATGACGTCACGCTAGAATTTCGGAGAGGCGTGCGGTAATCATGTTTATATTTTTTTTTAGGCGACTTATAGTCTTCGCTGGAATTTAATTTTTTGCACAGGGTCTCAAAAATATATATCCTTCCCGATGGTGAAATAAAAAAAATTGAAAATGAGCCCATTGAAAACATCTTAGAAAAACGAAAAACACTTTCAGCAATGAAAACAGAATTCTCAACATCATTTAATGTTGTTTGAGACAGAATTTTTTTAGATTCCACAACAAAATATATTTACAGAATTCAGGTCTGCCTATGGGTTCTCCCCTCAGCCTGTTATTAGCAGACATATTCATGGACAACATGGAAACCACAGTATTAGAATCAGATGCATCAAAAAGACATATAATTTTTTGGTACCGCTATGTAGATGATATCCTGGTTAGATTCAATGGGACACACCGACATATTAACTTATACCTGACGTATCTAAATTCAATTCATGAAAAAAATAAGTTCACGGTAGAAACAGAACAAAATAATTCGTTGAATTTTCTTGACCTAACAATATCGAAACAACAGGATAAATTTTCGTACAGCATATTCAGGAAACCTACTTTCTCAGACGCCATCATAAGTTCAAATTCTTTTAGTCCAATTAGCCATCGACTCGGAGCTCTCAACTCTATGATTCATAGGGCTTTTTCGGTTCCTTCATCGAAACAAGACTTTATGGAAGAACTTGACGTGATTCGTACGATAGGTATTAACAATGAGTTTCCACTTAGTATAATAAATAGTTGAAAAAAAAGAATTATTTTATCAATATGCAATTATATGGACCATACTGCAATAGTAATAATAAAAATGAACAAAAGTTTGTGAGCATCCCTTATACGCACATCCCCTCTTCAAAAATAATAATTTGAATACTGCTTTTTCGGGTCATAGCAGATTGGATATAATGGATTTTAATAATGAAATGTCGGAAGTTGATCCAATGAAGAAGACAGGAATTTATAGAATGAACTGTGAAAAATGTAAGTCATCATATATAGGCCAGACCGGAAGATATTTTGAAACTAGTAGAAACGAACATCTAAAAAACGAACAGTTAGCATTTAGGAAACATCTAGAGTCGAGAGGACATAACATCTCATCCTCTTTTCAACCAAAAATTCTTCATTACTGTGAAAAATGTATGAAAATGAACTTCCTGGAAGCCATGGAAATAAAAAAACTCCAAAAATCCCATGATTACATCCTTCTCAATGACCAGTTGGACCTAAACCACTCCTCCCTGTTGAATCTCTGATAAAACCCATCAATTCTATTTTACCACCTCCAGGTACCGAACCGAAATACGTATATTTTCAAGTGATGTCTTTGTAATATTTATGCAGTCTTGATAATGCTGTAAAAGGCGAAACTAGTCGAATGAAAGTTATTTTCAGTTTGTGGTTTTTGAACAAGTTTTTTACTTATTATTTATTTTTCATTTAAATGCGAACTACCACATATTTGATTCGTCGTCCATCGAATTTATACATATATATATATATATATATATATATATATATATATATATATATATATATATATATATATATATATATATATATATATATATATATATTTATTTGAATTGTTGTTGCCTGTGATCTATTTTTAATCTCTTGATAATTATTAGCAATAACAGGCTGGTTGAATCTTAAAAAACTCGATTTTATTAAAAAGTTGACGTTTCACTACGAAATTCGAAAAAATTGAAATTTCTTTGACATTTATTGAATTGAAAAAATTTGAACAGACAAAGACGACTTGTCTTGTTAAAATTTTTTTCGGATGTGGTTGTTCTTTGTTATTTATTATGTGCTATTCAGTCTAATATTAACATTCAAAATTGTTATCATTAGAAGGTAAGGGAAACTACAGAAACCTTTACCCACGTAATGTTCGAAAAAAATAATAATAGCAGGTTACTATTTATCTAACAACTAAGAAATTAGTCGCGGGAAAATATTAAAAAAGTAGAGCAGAATTATCGGTATAGAACGCTTATATGGAAGCAGCCGTAGACACGTGTTTCGGACTCTTTGGTCCTCATCAGAACGTCGTAGCTAAGCATTGGATTGAAAATTTGGAGATGAAAATAGTATAACAAACAAAATCCTCTGCTATGGAAGACAATCACACATTTGTGTGATATATATATATATATATATATATATATATATATATATATATATATATATATATATATATATATATATATATATATATATATATATATATATATATATATATATATATATATATATATATATATATATATATATATATATATATATATATAGCTACGCCGTTCTGATGAGGACCAAAGAGTCCGAAGCACGTGTCAACGGCTGCTTCCATATAAGCGTTCTATACCGATAATTCTGCTCTACTTTTTTAATATTTTCCCGCGACTAATTTCTTAGTTGTTAGATAAATAGTAACCTACTATTATTATTTTTTTCGAACATTACGTGGGTAAAGGTTTCTGTAGTTTCCCTTACCTTCTAATGATAACAATTTTGAATGTTAATATAAGACTGAATAGCACATAATAAATAACAAAGAACAACCACATCCGAAAAAAATTTTAACAAGACAAGTCGTCTTTGTCTGTTCAAATTTTTTCAAATCAATAAATGTCAAAGAAATTTCAATTTTTTCGAATTTCGTAGTGAAACGTCAACTTTTTAATGAAATCGAGTTTTTTAAGATTCAACCAGCCTGTAATTGCTAATAATTATCAAGAGATTATATATATATATATATATATATATATATATATATATATGTATATAAATATATATATATATATATATATATATATATATATATATATATATATATATATATATATATATATATATATATATATATATATATATATATATATATATATATATATATATACATATACATATAGAAGAAGGGTAGTCTTTGCTGACTAGTTAGGATGCAATCAGGATAATAATATTTGGGTATAGCAGCAAGCAAAACGTGTACTCTTATAACACTATATTTCCGATATTTCGACAATGATTATTGTCATCTTCAGGGAAGCTACAAAATAAGCACAAAAGAAAATCAAGAAATGCTCCATAACGGCCAACAGTAACAATACTCACTGTGTCTTTGAGAATGATTGCAAAAGATGTAAAAATCGAGATACAGCATTATTGATTTCTATAAAACATTATTGATCGAGAACACAAAATGTGATGATCATCAACTAACATTATAAGGTAAAATGGTCTCAGTAAAAGAAAACAACTTTGTTAGCAGACGATTACGTTGTATCGCCAATAGAAGTTTCCCAAAGAAATTCAATAATTGCACAGTCTACAAATATTATAACCAACTACATTCACTCTTTGAGGCACTTTAGAGGTTTTTTTCATAATTTATTTAATAAAATAAATATTTTTTAAAAAAATAATCCTAATTTGGCAGTCACAAGATCTGACAAGGGTAATGTCACAGTGATAATGGAAAGAGTAGAATATATCAACCTTTCTAATGAACTTTTGAACAATAACCAAGCATATGCTTCAATTTCAAGAGATCCAACTTCTCAAATTCAAACGAAATGCAATCAATTAATCAAAAAATTGTTTAACGCTAATCAAATAGATGTTTCTCAAAGGAACAAACTTGCAACATATAATGGTGTTTGTCCCAAGTTCTACGCATTACCTAAAATTCACAAACCTCTTTTATCAGCTAGACCGATTATTTCTTCTGTTGGTATCCCTACCTTTGGCATCTTTCTTGACGGACATTCTGACTGCTGCTTATGATTATAGTAATAATTATTATATCAAAGATTCTTTTCAGGATTTTTGGAACACCTATGGGTACAAAGATTAGTTCTATTCTCGCGATGTATGTCATGGATGACGTGTTAGATGGGATTTTGCAGGATTTACCTTTTAATTTTTTCTTTATTAAGAAATATGTAGATGATTTAATTGTAGCTTTACCAATTGGCGGGGTTACAGAGGTGGTTGACGTTTTCAATAGTTTTGATTCCTTCATACAGTTCACCATAGAACTTGAAGATGAGGAACATAGTGTTTCCTTTCTGGATACACAATTTCGTCGTAAAAGGGACAATACTATAGTCATTGACTGGTATAGAAAGCCCATTAGTAGTGGAAGATACTTGAACTACCACTCGTATCATAAACAATCCATGAAAGTTAATTTGGTAAAACAGATGAAGCGTCGAGTGCTTTGTATTTCTGACAATTGCTTCCATCAGAAGAATTTAAAAATTTTATATGATTTATATATTGATAACTCTTATCCTCCTGCTCTATTAAAAAAGATCCTTTTTGGTACGTCGACCATGTTAATACAAGATACAATTAATAATATAGGTGTTTCGCAGGTTGCAGCTGCTACCAATGAAGCAGCTAACTCGACCCAAATTCAATTTTTCTTCACCTCACTTTCTTATGTTGCTGATTTTTCCCCAAGGTTGTCACGAATTTTTTACAAGAGTGACTGTAGGTGTCATCCTGAAAGATGTGCTTTGAGTGAACATGTTAATATTACAGGACATATTATGAATTTCAGTGACACCAAGATATTGACAAGGGAAAGAAATTCGACTAAAAGACTGTTTATGGAGATGGCTTACATTTCACAATCAGAAAATTGCTTAAATAAGAAAACTGATTTAAATCATCTTAGTGAAATTTATTTTTTTTTGTTAGATTTAGATAAAAGCATCCATTTGAGAAATGTCGAGTAAGAGAAGAGTTGTTTTTTCCTTTTCTGAGTCATTTATACTTCTGCCTATTTTATTTGTTAGCAGTGACCAATCTGTGAACCAAAATTATAATATTTTCATATTGGAGTTTTCTTGTTTTGATGTTGTCTATGTCTACTTTCTTGATCAAGATGGCTGGTCGCGTCTCTTTTTCAGTCAATATGTAATGACGAAGTAGATAATTATATTCTTTTAGTCTTTAACTTAACTTAACTTCAACGATGTTTATTTTCTCTAAATTAATTGTGTTTTGTTTTATTTTATTGTGACCATTTTACCTTATAATGTTAGTTGATGATCATCACATTTTGTGTTCTCGATCAATAATGTTTTATAGAAATCAATAATGCTGTATCTCGATTTTTACATCTTTTGCAATCATTCTCAAAGACACAGTGAGTATTGTTACTGTTGGCCGTTACGGAGCATTTCTTGATTTTCTTTTGTGCTTATATTGTAGCTTTCCTGAAAATGACAATAATCATTGTCGAAATATCGGAAATATAGTGTTATAAGAGTACACGTTTTGCTTGCTGCTATACCCAAATATTATTATCCTATATATATATATATATATATATATATATATATATATATATATATATATATATATATATATATATATATATAGATATGTAAACAAAGTGCTTGACATTTCATTTAAGTATGTTTGAATTTGCCGCGTGATAACTTTGATGTGTATAAGTCACTTGTGAGTGAACTTGGTAGTTTCTATGGAGCTGTCTGTCAGATTGAAGTATTGATACAGCATGCGAATTAGATTATGAAAATTATATTGTAATTTGAATATATAAATAATAATGATTAAGAGCTAATGAAACAATAACTTTAAATGTTGTTTGTGTTCTTAGGGGAGTTTGTTATTGATTAAGGTTAGAGAATGTATTAGTGTTAAAACTTGTTTTTGGAACTGAATAAAATGTTCTCTATTCAGAGCAACTCAATTTTAGTTAAAGTTTCATTGTTCACCATTGTATCCAAGGATACATTAACACATTATAAAACAACATTTCTACAGCTGGTTACTAGGATTAATGGAGAAATAAAGATTCAAGTTCATGGTCAAAGCTAGTAAAAATGTGAAAACAAATATTATTTGTGTAACGACAATCACGGATTCAGATGGCCGGATCTTTTCGATCCCAGACAAGTTACAACCTGTAAAATTACATAATGGAATAGAGCAGGCACAAATCTTTCAAAAAGTAAAGGCTACGTTACAAAAACGGCATGAAAAACGAAAGGTGTGGATATCAATGAACCCAGAGATGATGGCAGTTTATTGTGATGAAAATGGAAATAAACAATTTATGGGATACCTATTGGAGGAACAAACAAAACCACAAAGTTCTACAACAGGAATTTCAGAAGATTCTCTGGCAAGAATCATGGAAAGCTTGGCTGATATGAAGAAAGATTCTTCAAAACCTTTAATATAGGGAGAATGGTAGAAAAATTTGCTATAGAAAAATTCAATAGCAAAATTACTAATGTGTCCCAGTGGAAGCGGAATATACCCGTATAGGAATAGAAGAAGATATGAAAAAAATAGCAATTTTTAGGTTATTTATAGAAGATTCTAGTTTAGACTGGTATAGTTCCATGCTTATATATGCATACAATACATTCAGAATGCGCCATGTGGAAAAAGACCTCCTGTGAGACATATGCAGACAAGGTTTAGTCACCGATCAGATATGCAATGTTATTTAAATACAAACAGGACTCACTACTGAAGTATGCGTTAGAAAAAGAGATACTTTCATTAGCAATAATTAGGTTCATCGATAAACTCACTCTAACTTTATTGCAGATAAGATTGATAGCAATAGTTTAAAGGAAACTGAAGACTTATTTATTAATTAAAGGAGTTTAGAGCATATGGTAAAAAAAAACATTCGATAAAAAGTAAGGTAAGTTTAAAGAGAAAAATGTATCCGTGTAAAATCTGTAGAAAAGAGAATAAAGGTATACATTATCACCCTGAATCCCAATTTTGGTTCAGAATTAAAAATAATAATAGGGAAAGAAAAGATCAAATAAGGAGTGTTATCAATTCTGAAAAAGAGATAGAGTTAAATGAAATTGATCCAAAAAACTGATAGTGCCGCCATTAATTAAAATCAAATTACTAATTGATGATACTTTTGAAATGTCAAGAATCTATGATTCAGGATCTAATGTATCTTCAATGGATTTAAGGCTATTATATTTAAAAAAATACCTACTTATGATAAAAATGCAGGTTTAAAAACAATTCATGGCGTAAAAAAATCAATAGGAATAGGAGGTAACTTTGAAAATTGAAATTTTCAAAATTGAAAAAGATGTAAACATTTTTGTTATAAATGGAGACAACTTCGACTATGATTTCCTAGTTGGATTAGACTGTATACAAAAATTTAATTTAACTCAAAATGAGAATTTAAATATTTCCCAAAATGTCCTCAGCAATAATAAAAATGAGGATATTACAAAGAAATATAAGAAGAAAACTATAATTAATGAATATTAAATAAATTTCAATGAAGATATAATAGTCGATAATTTTGATATTTCGGTAAATAATTTAGATCATAAAAAAAGAGATATTGATAAATTGATATGTAAATATAATTCAGTCTTTGCTAAAGACAAATATGATATAGGTACTGTAGAAGGTTATGAAGTCCATATTGATTTGTTGATAGATAAATACTGTAGTAAAAGACCATATAGGTACTCTATTGAGGATATGAAAGAAATTGAACATCAAGTAGTAAAACTACTACAAAATAATTTGATTGAGAAGTCATATAGCCCTTTAGCCGCTCCGGTAACACTAGCATTTCAAAGAAATTAAGGAAGGAGATCAAGGCTTTGTATATATTTTCGCGAATCAAATAAAATTATGGTTCCCCAAGCGCAGCCATCTCCGCTAATAAAATATCTAAAGGTTAAAACAAGGAAATGTAAATTTTTTCCAACATTCGATGTTAACCCAGCATTTTAGTCCATACCTCTTGAAATTGAAGATAGACACCAAACTGCATTTGTTACTCAAGAGGCACACTTTCAATGAACCTGTTTACCTTTTGGTTCGAAAACTTCTCCTGCTATTTTTCAATGAATACTAAGTAGCATTATAAGAAAACATACACTGACAAATTTTAGAGTCAATTATATTGACGACATTTCGGTAATTTCTGAAACATTCGAAAAACACATTGAGCACTTATCTTTTTAGTTCAAAGCAATTTTAAAAGGAGGTTTCAAATTAAAATTCACAAAATGTAAGTTCGCACAAGACTATAAATTATCTAGGGCATGGAGGCTCCGTGGCTGAGCGGTATAGGTAACGCTATGCCGTCTTCGTTGACGGAGTTGGTGGGTTCGATTCCCACCGTGTTCTTCGGTGTTTGTATGCGTTCTGAGATTTTAGTGGTTCCCCTCATTTAGTATTTGATGGCTAAATGTCCAGTGTTGACGAAGCCAAATTGTATGGAGGACGGGCGTGTGAGAGGGCACACGTCCCTCCTCTTAAAAAAAAAAAAAAACTAGGGCATATAATAAAAAACACTACGATCAACCCATGAAACGATAACTTGAAGGCCATAAAAGAATTCCCAATTCCAAAAACAAAAAAACGTCCGACAATTTTGAGGAAAAATTTATTTATATGGAAAGTATATGCCAAATATTTCAATTACACTGAACCCTTTACATGATTTACTAAGAAAAGGAGAGAAATATATTTGGTCAGATAAATGTCAAGAATCTTTTGATACCATGAAGAAACTACTTTGCTCAATACATACACACATATATATATATATATATATATATATATATATATATATATATATATATATATATATATAATATATGTATGATTCATTGAATACGTAAGTTAGTGAATGCTTCTCAAGCATGTATGTACCGCATCTTCCGCAATGAAGTAACTTCGAATGGTGTTGAACAGCATCCATGGGCATGTTATTCATTTAACAGATATATGAACGTACCACAAGCATGGATAGCCAATCGAAATCAACTATTTGATAATGGAACAGTAAGATTATGGAACGCAGCTAGACTAGGATCTCAGTTGCTGCCATACTCGAACTTCATTCACCACCTAATTCAGTCACAGATAAAGAGCGAAATAAAGCAGTAGTAAAACTAAAAGAAGTGAGCAACGCTCACTGATTTATTAACTACTGAGATCAATACTACAAACCACTACTTAACAATGCTTCAGAGTTATGGATTTACAAGTATGGTTAACAAGGCAACAAGGGGAACTGAAGAATCAGGCTCATGTTTAGACCACTATTTTGTTAGGTGCAAAGATCATTTGTTTGATAAAATAAATTCTCTTATTCTACGGCATTCACTCACGGATCATGACCCCATCTTGCTTAATGTGCAGATTGACATCAACAGTAACACTAAGAATGATAATAAAAATAGTTATCAGAAAATCATTTATAAAAAACTTTCTAATCTTATGGAAAATGCAGGATGGGATGATGTTCTGCAGAGTTGGGATGCTAATTTATGTACGGGTATTTTTGTTGATAGGATTAAAGGTATGATTGCACAGTCCACCCACACCAAGATTATCACAAGTAAGAATAAAAAATTAAAGCCTTGGATCACTTGTGGCCTCATAAAATCAATAAGAAATAGGGATCGAATGAAAAAAGAGTGTACATTAAATAGTCAAAATTTATCCCTTTATGAAGAATATAATAAATATAGAAAAAATCTGTCAAAACTTATTAAAAACACAAAATACTCATATTATAAATCACTTGCTGAAAAAAGTGCAAAAGATCCAAAAAAAATTGGAAAGTGATAAAAGAGGCAACAAATGATCAGACTTTTAATACTGAAATTAAGGGAATATTGGATACTAATAAAGTTGAGGTAACTGATTCAAAAACTATAGCTAATACATTCAATGAATATTTTAATAATGTTGGAAGAAAGATAGCAGAAAGGATTAAGTCATGTGATAGTCCAAGCAAGGTGAAAGAGTCAGAGATTCATTTTTTTTAACTCCTATCTCTGATGAAGATCTATTATAACAAATTCAAAGCTTAAAAAAAGGTTTAAAAGGTGGGATGACAAGTTATGCTCGAGAGTTATAAAAAACAGTTTTAGTATATTATTTGATAAAACCACTAGGTCATATTGTGAATGTTGTATTTGGTAACTGCAGTTTTCCCTGAAATATTAAAAATCTCTGAAATTATACCACTCTACAAACAAGGTGACCAAAAATCTAACAACATAATAATTATAGACCCATTACATTAACTAGCACAATAGTAAAATAATAGAAAAATGTTTCAAGTATAAAAACTTTTGCTTTATTTAGAAAAAAATAGTATGTTAAATGAAAGACAATTCGGATTTAGGGAAGGCTCCAAAGTAACTGAAGAGGCGATATGTAGGGTCACTGAAAAGGTTTTGCAGAGCCTAGATCAAGGAAAAAAAGTAATTGGAATATTTTTGGATTTGCAGAAGGCATTCGACACTGTGGCTCACCCAATCTTGCTTGAACGGTTAGAACATATTGGCATTAGAGGTATTGCAAAAAGATTTGATTAAATCTTATTTAACAGGTTAGAACACAGTCAGTTAGGATACTTGATGAAGTAAGTGATAAACTAGAGGTAAATTTGTGGTGTGCCGCAGGGTACGGTGCTTTCTCCACTCTTGTTCAATATCTATGTTTGATGGTATTTTAACTTTGATCGATGAAGGTGACGTGTATTGCTTTGCTGATGACACAGCAGTATTGATTGGGGGTGATGATTGGGACGCTAACAAGGAAAAGTGCGGAAATGGCAATGTTTAAGATAAAAAAATGGCTTGATAATATTTGCTTTCTCTAAAATATCGATAAGACAAAATTTGTTGCTTTTTCTTTATCACAGCGGACTCTACCCAACTTTCAAGATATCAAACTGCACAGCTATGATTGTGATTTTCGTAATGATTGTAAATGCAATCAATTTATAGAAAGAAAGTCTTACTTAAAATATCTAGGAATTCTTGTTGATGAAAATTTAACATGGAAAGAACATGTACAATATGTAACAGTTAAAATAAGAAAACTAATCTTTAAATTCTATGAATTGAGAAACATCTTAACATTTCAAACATTAAGAATAGTACATTATGCAATTGTAGAGTCAATCATGAATTATGGAATAGTGGTATGGGGTAGTGCAGGATCAACAGTTTTATCTAAATTACAAATTGCTCAAAAATGGATAATAAAATTAATGCTTTTCAAAAGTAAGGGATACCCTACTGAATTGGTTTACAGAGAAAGTGATCTTTTTACACCAAATCAATTATATATTAATGCCATCATTAGATTCATGTTAAAGACATCTTATTACAAGAAAAATATCACCCATGGGGTTAACACAAGAAGTGCAGCAAAAAATAATGTTGTCTTGCAAAATTCCATATATACCACATGCCGAAAACACATTTACTGTGTTGGGCCCAAGATATTTAACAGTTCACCACAAAATATTAGAATAAAACCATATTACAAAGTTAAAAAGGAAGTTAGAAAGTGGATAATCGATAGTAATTTTCAAATTGAATATTTGATTTGATTGTTAATGATTAAGCTCTGTTGTTGTCATGGGGGTACTGATCTTGTTTAGGGATTTGAGAGGATTGTTTGTTATTTTTTGATTTTTATTGTATACTTTTTTTTGTATTTTTTTTTTGTATTTTTTTTTAGTGTGAACCATTATGATGTGTGGTGGATTCATATATTCTTTTCTTTTGTTAACATGACCCCAATTTGATCACATATAGGTTATATAGGCGCGCACACACAGTATTTCAAATACCATTGTGCGCCAGATCTCTTTTAGCAGCGGCAATACTTTGTTTTGTTAAGATTAATTAAGATTTCCTAATTTTTTTCTTTCTCTTCTTGTATAATGTGATTTATAGTACCTACATATGTACCTTAATCTTGCTGTTGCTAAATAAATAAATAAATAAATAAAAATATATATATATATATATATATATATATATATATATATATATATATATATATATATATATATATATATATATATATATATATATATATATATATATATATATATATATATCGATGGCCCAGTTCCATACAGCAACAAGTCCGAATTTCGCATTTTTCGGATTATTACGGAAATATGTTCTCATTAAGTGGTTTTCTTAATTTCATACGGCAACAACTCGATATTTTAATATTTTGTCTATTCTAATCGACATATTTCTTTAATAACCTGTAACAGTTTTATTATTTTTGCCGTTTTATACGGCAACAATTCTATATATTGTTTTATTTCACAAAAGCAATGATACACCTTTAGTAACACAAAGCAATATCTCCAGTTATTTCTTCATGAAATTGGCTACTTTGCCCTTTTTTGACATACAACTGATAGTCGCTTTATTTTTGAGGCTATATTTTTATAATTTTCATGTCACGTCGTGTGTCGCAACAATAATAATAATAATTAATACCATTTTTATTTAGGCATTTCTTGTTATTTATATAAAGTGATCGATAACTCACCATAGGATGGATGAGTGGACTAAAAAGAAAATTGGGGAAACAAGAGCACAATACGTTTTGCGTTTAGCTAATCGAAAGAGTAACGATGTGGTACGTATTTTTTGTTAGGTATTTTAGGTCATTTTTGAAATGGCAAACAATTATTCTATAACTTTATTATATAGTCATTTAGTTTATCTACTCGAAAATAAAGTTATTGTTGATAAAACTTGATATGTGGATTTTAATTTTAGTTTTCAGCAAAAACGTCAACAAATACAAATAATGATGACTCTAATGTACAAAATCCATCACCTATGAACGTGAATTCTTCTGACAATAACCAGCCAAATATTATTATTGAAGAAATAAATCTGATGGACCTTGTGCCTGATGCATATGAATATGTGAAATCAATGTTGGATGGTCATCGAACAATGATTTACATGTATATCATTTCTCTTTGGTTATACAACTACCTATCTATGATTAATAATAATTATTGTGAGGGCCCAAATTCTTATTATACAGGTAGAAATAATAAATATTTTTAGGAACCACTGAATATATTAGACTTGGATGCTCAGAAAATTGTAAAACTTAATGCTGATAATGTTACTGAGGAAAATAAAATAATTACATTGCAAAATTTTGTGGAAATTCCAATTAAAGATTCGTTTGTACAAGTATGTAAAAATTTTTTAATATGTATTTTACTATTTAACTTATAACACAAAGACCGTCAGTTTCGTTTCATAAAAAACTAATATCCTTTTTAGGGCAACAACAACAATTTTTCTTTCATACAAGAACAAGAGATGACACCTGACATTAACAATGAGCATTTAATCTCTAACGAGTCAGATAGAGGTTCTAATTATTTTCCTGAAAACGAAACTTCCGGGTCCAGTGAGAAACTAACATTATCTGAAAACGGTGAGAAAGAAAGAGGCGAAAATGATGTAGAGCCACAAGAAACTCGCTTCGATAGTGATAATTCTGAGAAGAAACGCACTAGAAAAGTTTTTAAAAAACCAGAAACATGGAAAAGATCTATCGCCAGAAAAAGAAGAAATGAGGGATTAGAATACGTGAATGTTAAAAAGAAACTGGTGAAAAGTCGAAAAGTCGGATCACCTTGCTCAAATAAATGCAGATTGAAATGCAGTAATCGGGTGACTTAGGAACAACGCGAGGAAATCCATAAAAGATTTTGGAAGATCGGTGATATTCAGCGCCAGAGAAATTATTTTTTACAATGTATGGACCCAATAAATCCGAAGTATAGAATGCACAGTCCTAACAGCAACCGGTCCAAAAACTACGCATACTATTTCGAGTTAGAAGGCGAAAGAACTAGGGTATGCAAGTTGTTTTATCTGAAGACTTTGGATATTAGCAATAAGCTTATTTTTATGGCAACAAAAAAAAAAGATGGAAGCTGTATTCTGCAGCCAAACATGCGTGGAACACATAAAAAGGGGGGTAAAAAGGTAACCGATGAAATAAAAGAAGACATCCGAAATCATATAACATATTTTCCAACAATGCCATCGCACTATTGTAGGGCCCAAACAAATAAAAACTACATAGATGGAAGCCTTAATATTGCGTGAATGTACAGAATTTATAAGTCTAACATACAACTGATCATAATCTTTTAATTTTTCGTTGAGGCTAACGTTTTTTTCTCGGATGAAACTTATATCGTTTCATACCGAAATTTGTTTGAAGTAGATTGATTATCGACAAGTCGAGTGCTGGGCATGCAGCAGTGTTACTTAGATGATTGCTGCGACTCTCACCCCATCTTCCTTGGAGGATGGCCTTCAGTAGATAACACTGTTTAACTTTTGTGATGTTATATATATGTTATGAGAAGCTTTATTGTATCTAGTGCAATTTTGAATGTATTTTTTCGTAACTTCAACTTATAGCTTTCAATTTAACTTTTTCGATTTAGTATATCGTTTGTTAGTTAATGATTATCTACATATCTCTCTTTTGAAGTTTTAGACTTCTACAATTCACTCCGAATTGTAGTTTTATTTCAGTTTAGCTAGTCCATCAATATTTTTATCTTCAATACTTTGATTTTTGCTCTTTCCTCTATAGTATCTATCAGTTTTCCTGACTACCTACAACTAAGCTTTCATTTAAACTTATGTTGAGACCTGAAAATTTTTCTTTACTTCATAAATTTTTTTTGACCTTACAACATTTTTCTTCCAAATTTTTTTTTTCTGGTAATGGGTCAGCCAGTAAAGAATATTCGATGATTTCTAGCGTCACTTCAAATAGTAGGGGGGATAAAAATTCGTCGAAGCCGGACGTTGCAAAACGTGCCTTCTTTTCGATTTGTGAATTGAGTTGATACTACGAGAGAATATAGGCAATAAAGTTTTCACTTTATAGTTTTCCCGAAGTTTGATAAACTTTTCTTAAATATCGTTTGCCCTAGGGAGCGGTAAGTATTTCTTCTTATTGATTAATGCCATTGATTAAATAGTTTAGATCATATTTGTGAACTTCCATTTTTCATTTCAATATTCGTAATGGTTTTCGAAGTTTATATTCTGGAACAGTTGAACAATCCTTTCACAATATATTTACGTTAATTACTTTCATACAAAATTTTCATAGTTCAAATTTTTTTTTTTAACCTTGTTATTTTGCTTGTTTCGCTGATGAAAGTTTGTGTTGTGTTTTTTTTGCTCAAAAAAACACTATTTTCATCTCTTAGTTTTTTTATTTGATTCAAAGAACGTAGTACCGATTGTAGATAAGATTGAAAAGGATAGGAATCTACGCAGCAAACAAGTTATTATTGAAAGTTAATTGAACTGAAATTCAATAATGTGAATTTCAGCAAGACCTCAGGAGCATGTAAAACCATTTCAAAACCCCAGGAGCTTGGAAAACTATTTAAAGATCGTAGAAGTTTGTGTAAAACAATTTAAGACCTCAGTAGTCCGAATTTAAGACCCTAGGAATTTGCAAAACCATTTCAAGGCTTCGGGAGTTCCAATTCAAAACTAGGATCTTGGAAAAAGAAGTAAAGAACCCAGGAGTTCCGAAAGCTACATGAGTGGTAGAAGACAACAAACAGATCAATATACTGATAATATGAGCTCAAAATTTTCTCTTTATTTATTAACTTCATTTATTTTAAATATAAATTTTTTGTAATCTTTGAAACAAGTTTTTCTAAATAATTTTAATAGAGATTTTATTGAAGTTTTTGTATGGTTTCATTGTCTGTATGTGAATAAATCAGGTAAATTATAACTGGAATTTCCAAATTTTTGAACTAGCCGGAGCACACATTTCAAGTAAAATATTCTAAAATTTATTTTTATTATTTCAATAGGGGGAATTCACGTTACAGAGTAGATTTGTGAAATGTTGATGGATTCAGGCTGGAAATTAAATTTAGTGTCTTATGAAGCTTGGCAATATTCAAAGAAAAATAAGGTAATTTATGAAAAACAATTGAAGGAATCAAATAAAACATTACTAGCATATGGAAGCAAGACACCTTAACAGATCGAAGGTTCTTTTGGGGCAGTAATGAAAGCAAACAAAAAAATGGAACGCGCCACTATTTACGTCATAGAAGAAGGATTCCGAAACTTTCTACGTAAAGACACTGCATTGCGATTGGTTGTTCTGAAGTTAGATGTGGACGTGAATCAAAATGAACAGGAATCAAACAAATCTTTCCCGAAATTTAAAAATATTTTAATTGGGATACCTAGCGATTCATTAATTAAACCAGTTATGCAACCCTACCGGAGAATACCAATACCATTGGAAGAAAAAATAAATAGTAAAATCCAAGAATTACTAGATCTAGACATAATTGAAAAGGTTCATGAATATAGTCATCCTATAGTTCCGAACCTTAAGGATGATGGTGATGTATGCTTATGCGCTGACATGCGACGCGCCAACGCAGCCATTTTAAGAGAAAACAATTCATTACCCTGTATGGAAAACTTATTACCAAAATTAAAGAAGGCACAATATTTTTCTAAGTTTCAGTTGAAACTACACCTAAACTCAAGATAAAGAAACATAGATCACTTCTGTAATGGCCTTTACAGATATAAAAGACTTATGTTGTTATGAATTACAAAGTTTATTAGGTTTAGTAAATGACATAAACAAATGGAACCCGAATTTGGCAACGATGACAGAACCTCTAAAATAAACACTAAGACAGAAACAAGGAAAGGAAGCTAACATAGAAAAATACTGGATATTACGATATTAAATACAAGACGCAAGTAATAGCAGACGCAAGTCCTGTAGGACTAGGAGCAGTTTTAGTGCATATTGACATTAAAGGACCAAGGTTTATAGCATACGGAAATCGGACACTCAGTCAATGTGAAAGACAATATAGCCAGAAAAAAAGACACTTGTGGTGGTATGGGCTATCGAAAATTTCAACATATTCCTATTTGGTAAAGAATTTGATTAGATAACGCATCACAAGCCATTGGAATTTATGTTTAGTCCAAGATCCAAACCATGTGCCCGTGTGGAAAGGTGGGTGTTATATCAAATATAAACCGGGTGAGACCAATATTGCGTAACCAATATCGAGGCTATGTTAAAATTCAGACCGGCCAATTCACTCGTCAGAAGAGAATTATGTTCATCGGATAAATCAAATCAAATCAAATCAAATATTTATTGGTACAAGGCATAAGATACAATGCACAAGTCACATACGAAAAAGTAATAAGTTTCAGAGAAAAAAAACTTACTAGCTATTATAATTAAAATATTGGTAAAACTTTCTATATCCTAAATACACAGTAAAGACATAGGTACACTTACCGAATCTTACAACAAAAGAAGTACAACAACAGTCAATACATCCTCAAATGAGTAAAAGGCTTTATTAATTAAATAATCTTCCATTCTGGAAATAAACTGCTTAAACTCTAACACCCTTATGTGGTGTGGCAGGACATTGAAGAATCTAATGCAAAAGTAATCAGTGCCCCTCCGTGTTCTCGACAATCTGTGAAAATCAGGGAGTATGTTCCTGCGATTGCGAGTTAAATGCTTATGAATATTTTCATGTGAGGAGAAATGGGAGAGGTTTTTTCTAATATAGGCAAGACAGTGGTGAATATACACAGATGGAAAAGTTAGCACATGAAGAGAGGCAAAGTACCGACGGCAACAATCCCGATACCCAATCCCAGCCAGGATCCGCACACATCTCCTCTGCAGACCGAAAATTTGCCCTGCATGAGCACTATGACCCCAACTTAAAACTGCATAGGACATTTGAGATGAGAAGTAAGCATGATAGGCGAACATAAGAGTAGGGAGAGACACATTATGAGAAAGTGCCCTAATAAGGTAAATAATTTTTGATAATCTTCCACTCAGTTGGATAACATGCTCCTCCCAAGTAAGTCCAGGATCAAGAATAACTCCAAGAAACTTTGCATGAGGATCACAGGGCAGGTCAGGCCTATTTCGTCGGAGAGTGAAGTTCAAGTTCTGAGTCTTGGATCTGAGTCTTGGATGTAATTGTTTTGGTCGTGTCATCAGCAAAAAGAATGAGCTCTCCTCTGCCTTGACAACTTGACATATCGTTTATATAAATAAGGAACAGAAGGGGACCCAGCAATGAGCCCTGGGGAACCCCACTGTCAATGTGCAAGGTTTGAGATTTTTTGTTGCTAAAGTAGACAAATTGATCACGACCAGTAAGGTATGATTCGATGAGAGATATACTCACAGTTGAGAAATTATAGTGGGCCAGCTTTTTAATCAAAATTGAGTGTGAGACACAATCAAAAGCCTTTGTGAGGTCAAAGAAAGATGCATATGTGTCCAGACCTCGTTCCAGTCCATCCACAACAAGGTCCACCAGACCATTAATGGCCAAAGTTGTTGATTTTTCATTACGAAAACCATATTGCCCAGTAAGAAACAAGTTGTTATGTTCAAAATAAAAATTCATTTGGTCTTTTAGAAAGGACTCAAAAATCTTGGAAAAAATAGGTAAAAGGGATATCGGGCGGTAATTTGTAACATCATCCGGTGAGCCCTTATTTTTGTAAATGGGTATTACCTTTGCACTTTTGAGAACCAAGGGAAAAACTCCAGCCAAGATGCAACAGTTAATCAACTTTGTAAGTGGATAGACAATTAAACTTTTAAGTGACTTTACGATTTTTGTGGAAAGGTCAAAGCAGTCTCTACTTTTTGTGTTTTTTAGGCTAGATATTTTATCTCTAACCTCATTGAAAGTGGCCTGTCGAAAATTAAAGCTATTCATTGGAGTTAAGTTTGAAGTAAGGTAGCTGTCAAAAGAGTTTTTGGCTTTTGGTAGGTCCTTCACAATTTCTTCAGCACGTTTAACAAAAAGTTGTTAAACGTGTGTGCATTCAGCGAATCTGTATGTAGTATGTTGGATGGAGAACTTTTACTTTTAAGAATATTCCACAATGCAACATTTGGCCTATTGGAATTTTTTATGTAAACATCATATGCTCTTTTCTTAGAACTGCAGATATTAGCTCTATAGAGTTTCCTGTACCCAGCGACTAGTTGCCTTGGTACCAACTCAGGATATTGCCTACTCATAGCATCCAGAGCATAAAGCCTCTCCCTAGATTCTCTCAATTCATCATTGTACCACTCAACCTTCACGGCCTGCCTATCACCACTAGGAATTCTTGATTTCTCTATTGACTCATTTATAACTTTAACAAATAGTTGGAACTTTTTGTCAATGGTGATGTCAGGATCAATGACAAACTGCCACCCATCTTTTCAACATTATTATAAAGGTGAAATAGACCTACATCTGTAGTTGGTCTGTAGTTAATTCTAGATTTAGATTTTTCATCTGTAAAAAGTTTTTTAAAATGAAAGACTATACCTCTATGATCAGACAGATGATGTAAATCAATAGGCCTAGAGCAACTTGTCGAGGTGATTATGTTAGTGAACACATTGTCGAGACAGGCATTGCCTCTTGTTGGGAGATTAACGGTTGGATTAAGACCATACGACATCCTAAAGTTCTCCAACTCGACTACCCTAGTATCAGTAGTGGTAAAATGGATGTTAAAGTCACCTGTAATAATGACGTTTAAAGACAAATTTATACTGTCCAATATACATGCCATGATTTCCAAGAACTTGTGATTCTTCCATTTTGCCTAATTCAGTAGTTCCCTTTTATAATGTGGACGCATATTCGTGAAGAGCAATAGATTAATGTAAAGATTATTAAAAAATAACTGTTGGATACTTTAAAACAAGTTATTTGTGCTAGATAGTGTGGTATATCGATAGTGTAATGGATGAAATAAGTACCTTGTTACTATATACAAAACAGTAATGTCAGTGAATTATAATGGAATTTACCTCGACAGTGGATGAAACTGAAAAAGTTTAGTTTTTTCTCGTTTCACTCTTTTCAGGCTCAATTTCGTCAATTGCGACCCAAAATGAGTGAGTACAACGAAAATTCTATGTAAATTAGGGTTATTTCGTAGTTCCTTATTGCAGGTTGGCATTACTGTAATACTGCACGACATCCATTATGGTGGCGCTATGTTGACATTTCCTTAGAAATTTTTCGAAGGTGAAAATGTGGAAATGGTTGATTTCCCGGATTTTCTGATATTAGATTCGTCTTTTTCAGCCCAAAAATAGTAAGTAACTAAAATTTTATGAATTTTCAAGAGTACTACGTAAGTGTAAATAATTACCTTATTGGGTTTTTGATTTTATCGAATGGTATAAAAATTTATAGTTTACCTTTTAAAATAATATCTTTATATAATACAATTGATCGAACTTAATGCGGAATGTTTGACAATATTGCCAGGTAATACGATTTTGTCCAAATTAAAGAGTTCATATAAATATATCGTCAAACTTTGTTGTGAACATTAATAAATCTATTTCTATTTCTATATATATATATATATATATATATATACATATATATATATATATATATATATATATATATATATATATATATATATATATATATATAATATATATATATATATATATTTCTATATATATATATATATATATATATATATATATATATATATATATATATATATATATATATATATATATTGTTAGATGGTAGTACATATTTTTATTCGATAAGCAACATTTTTCAATTTGATATTCTATCCTCGTACCGGGCTACCAGCTCTCCTTGCAAAAGATTTGAAGGCTGACTCGCAAACACACCATGGACTGTAGTCTTAACATAATGGTTGCAGTAGGAATTCCTGTGCAGCATGAATGTTCCTTAAAGAGGGATGGCAGAATTCACTTTCGTACTCCTAGATGTGATTTCGACAAGAGAAAAACACTCAATGTGTTTCGAGACAGGTTGGGGAGAGTTGGGGCTGAATAATAATCAAGTAAGCTGAACTTTTATAAAGCTTTTTCTCGATTTATAATTGCTTTTGAACATGTTTTTCTTGTCATATTTCGTCAATAATCAGAAATATTATATATGTATACTCTTCTCGTCGTGGTAGGCATTATGTAGTTTATATTACATATTTTTAGAATCTGATGAAATTTTTAAAGGATATAAATATATTTTTTGATATATGAATACTATTTACAATATATAAAGCTATAATTTGAAGGTAATGCTTCAATTTACTAAGAAAATTAATGAACTATTCAATAGCCCTTATATGTTTCACCATCTTCATTCAGTTTTGAATATGGGCGGGAGGAATATGAATTTGACATACATAATATGACGAAATATTTGAACATTCTTCATTAACATTGCATGTAAACTCCATAAGAAAGGAGTAGGTTTGATGTTTCCAAAAAGATTTTATTCACAATATTCATTTCTAAAGGTGCCTTGGAATTGAAAATTTATTATCATGGATCATCACATTCCAGACAGGTATAGGACCTAAACAAATATCTAGGAAAAAATCTCGTGAAGGGCAAACTTTGGTAGCACCTAAACAGCAGAGCAGGTTTATCACCAATTTTATCACCACTTCTTGAGTGTCTAGGAGCTTTAGGAGGATGTGCGGCTTCTATTGCATAAAGCGAAAACAAATTAAAAAATGTAGCAAGAGACTTTGAGGCATATTAAGGAAATGGAACTCATAATTAAATACACTGATTAAATAAAAAGGCGTCACTGAAAATATTGGTATTTTATTTTAAAAAAAGTATAAAAAAATCAAAATTATTAGATAAAACTAGGTTCAAAACAAAATATTCCTTTAAATAAAAATCACAATTGGTTAAGACTAGTTTTGAAATAAGATATATAACTAGTAACTCATAGGAAGTGAACCGATTATAAGAAAAACATACCTATGAATAAAAATACTGATTGGTTAGGACTAGTTCTCAAATAAAATATATAACTAGTAATCTATAGGAAGTAAACCGATTATAAAAAAATATCATAAATAAAAAACAGAATCACCAAAGTTTCCTATGTTAAAAATACCGATTGGTTAGGACTAGCTCTTAAATAGTACACATGAATATGAAATAAGGAGAATCTAAATTAAAATGTCTATTAAAATCTCAAATTATTAACAGGACTCCTGTAGCTGTTTCTTTTAGAAAATTGCTTCGCTAACTGTGAAATAGCAGCAGCCATATTATTGTTAGACTGTGCTAAGTCTTACAAGCACTCCACATGAAGACTTGTTAAATCTTTCAAGGGATCTGCTCTCCTTGAATTTCTGGTGCTCTTGGTGCTTTTAACAAATGAAGTGTCCATACCTTTTTTTTCCTTAACATGAGATATTGTCTCCTGAAAATGATTTTACATTGTATAAAACTACTTATTATATATCTTTTTATTGATACCTGTACTGTAAATGTTTCACTTTCATTGGCATTGACATTTTCCTCATTGCTTTGTTGTGATGTACTTGGAACATACTTTAAGATAATTCTTGTTATTTTACCTCAATATTCAGCAATAAAACTAAATTCACAAAATTACCTACCTCATCTAAAACATAATAATTATTATCAAGTGCAGCACTTGGTACAGCATCATCTTGAAGTCCAGCTTCCGCAACATTAGGTGCTCCAAGAATTACAACTTTTGATAGTAGCGCCAGAAGTCTGTCTTCTAGTTCATCCAATTCTTTCAACTTTTCCTTTAAATAAAAATCACAATTGGTTAAAGTTTTCAAATAAGATACATAATTATAAATTCTGTTGCTCTTTCACTTTATTAGAGGTTAGAAATGGGGATCATTGATCTTCTTTTCGAGTTAAATAGCTCAAATGAATCAAGTGCGATCTGTCAACACTGCTTTATTCAACCACATTTAACACCACCGTTAAAATGAATGATTTCAAAGGATCCTTTAAATATTGACGTTATAGAATTGGAATTGGGTTATATTCAATTAACGGAACGTTAAAAACACATTTTTTAACGTGCCTTCAATTTTTAACCAGTTCTTATAGAATTGACCCTTATATGCGTAGAGGAGCTTACACAACGCCCAATTTCTCTTGCAAATTGGATAAAGAGGATACCGGGCTATTCAAATACTGTCTATATTTTGAAGTGTAGTGTGGGTAGCGTGTTGACGCCTCAGCTATGTTTCTCGTTTGCGTTTCAGTACTAGTTCAACTGACCGTATAGTGTGTGTGTTTCGAATTATCACAATTTTCGGGGTCACTTATGAAGATAACGGTGTCTGAGTCAGGGGTGACTATATAGGTATCATAAATTTAGAGTTATAACGGTAAGTAATATTTATTTTCATTGATAGCAATCGTGCATTGTTAATTATTTAATTCAAACTATTATTCACAATACGAAACTCGGGTCTCCTCTTTTACGATAGCAATAGCGCGCTGCGGTCAATTTAACCTTTACTGGTTAGAAAATGAACCCAAAGAAGATGGGTTGATTGCGCGCAGGCAAGATATTGAGTACTTACCCCTAATAGCTGGATTTTTCCAGTTTTATGATTTTATATTCTAGTACCTTCAATAGAGAATAATTATTCACTTACCCACTTATACTGTTTCAAAGAAGTTTACGTGCAATATTTCCAATGTTCCAATGCTGAGTGAGCGCGGAAAAAAATTATTAATAGTCGAAAATTATACTTTTCGTAAAGACGGAGGAACTGTGTTAGGTTTTCGTATCGCTGCACGAATGGGGATGTCCAGCTTCTACTTCGGTGGATAAATCAAAAGAGGTGATGTTACAACTGAAAGGCAATCACATTCACACAGTTGATAAAAATTTACAGATTGAGTAAGTGTAAATTATTCTTATCTTTATTCTTTTTCAATTTCCTCACTGAACAACCATTTGTTCTGTTATGTGTTTTCGACTAATACGTTATTTATAATGTGTAAAAACTTGAAAATGGCTTGTCATAGCTAGATAATGATGAATAATTTTAAATATTCAATATGTAAAAAAAATCCTGTAAAGTATAGAAGATATTTATATATTTTAACGTTGTTTTATAGAAATTACAAAACGGAATTAAAAGAAAGGCCGTTGAGGATATATCTCAAAGACTTTCGAAAATCATCAATACTGGACTTAAAGAAGCTTCCACACAGGATCTTGGTAATATAAGGAAAAGCGTATATCGATCAAGAAGAATAATTTTGCCTGTTTTACCATGATCACTTCAAGACGTCCAAGAAGTTCTGGAATCTGTTGAATTTTTATTGCTTAATAACATGAACTTGAATATAATTATTTTTTTTGCGAAACAAATTTACGGTATCTATGTTCACGACAAAAACTCTAGGTAGACGAAACTTTCAATTATTGTCCGAAATTCTTAAATCAATTGTTAACTATACACACAGTAGATAACGGACATTATAAACCTTTAGTATTCATTTCACTTCCTAACAAACAATCCTCGACTTACTTTGAAGCATTCTAACTTTTCAAAAATTATTGTACTAGAATTAATTTAACTTTTGAGCCCAAATAAATAGAAAGTGATGTCGAGAAAGCGATACATGTGGCTGTTGAGAAAATTTGGACAGATATAAATGTACTAGGATGTAGGTTTCATTTGACATAGTCCTGGTATCGCGAAATTCATAATCTTGGGTTAGTATCCGAGTACAGAGATGTTGAGTCAGCAATAGGTCAGTGGTTGCGATACAGTTTTGGGTTATTATTTCTTGATCCTTACAAAGTAGAGAATTTTTTTGTAGAAGACCTTCACTCAGATATTCCTAAGAACGACAAATTAATTGAATATGCCGATTATTCAGTTGAGAATTACATACCTCGTGATTCTGTTTTCCCTCCAAAAATATGGAAAAAGCTGGTGACGGAGAAGTCAATATAACTTTTCTGATAACTGTTGTGGTCAGAACAAAAATAAATATCTCACTTGTTTATACTTATATGCTGTTGCCAATATGAAACATTTGTCATTAATAACTCATAAATATCTCATTAAGGGCCACACATAGAATAAAGCTGATAATTTCTACTTTTTCATTCAAAAACAGATAACTTGGGATCTGAAAACTAGACCAATATACTTCCCAGTTCAGAACATTGCAGCAATCAAAAGAGCGAGGAAGGCTGGCATTCCATTTATAGTTCACAGTTTGACCCATTTTGTTTTAACGATCTTCAACAATTGCAAGAAATTTAGAGCTATAGTTTTGATACCGATGAACACAAAAATAATGTTATACGGAATACTAGTTAAGTACTGAAGTTTACCAAAGACGAAATATTTTTTTTTTATTACGTGTTCATACAAGGATGTACAAGTTAATGTACGTAATAAAAGGAAAAGGATGCCAGATATTAAGTGAATTATCACGCAAAAGGCATACTTTGACTCACTTCAACTGAGTGCTGCTAAAAAAATGATCTGAAGGATTTCATTCACAAGCAATCGATAGATCCATACTATGCTCTTTACTAAAATAACATGCTCTTTATTGTTTGATTAACCTTTGGGATGTAAAGATAATTACGACTAAATATGTAGAAAAGTACTAACTATTGAGTTTTTGAGACTGATTGTTTATTTTTCAGAATGAGATTTTGTTTTTTATGGGTAATTCTCTTAAATTGAAATGGAGATATTGTGATAATAAAGTTACTACTTATGAAAGTTTTTATCAAATGTATAATATTTATCTTAGTTTCTAATATTACAATTATCTAAGTCACCATTTAGGTAATTGTGATACCTTCCAAAATATTTGATTGTTTATTGAAGAAAAGTATTTGAGACAGTGATTTTTTAGTTTTGACTTCTGATTCTAATTTCATCTAAGCAATACTTTAACTTCATCTGATATTTTATTCACAAAATGGAAACAAAATAATCAGACCTAAGATTTGATTTTGTGATATAGAGTACCAACTCTTCATCACCATAAATCGAATTGAAAACCATACAGTTATAAAAACATTAATAATATACCGTATCAAACTTGAATAGCTCCGAATTTGTATTATTTATTTGTGTACTATGTGGGCCTGAGTCGAAAGTTTTTTAACTACATGTAAATTTCTGAAACTCATTCAATTTCATTTTCATAGCTATTTATAGTTAGTTATCAGTGAACAAATCTGCAGAATTTCACATTAACTCATTATATAACCAATTTTTAAGCCTTTTATACGAAAAATAAGCTGAAATGTAGGAAACCAGAAGATTTGAACGGTATTTCCCACAAAACTTTTCGTAGTATGCCCTTGTATCACTAAGGGTGCGTATATATGAATCACTGTTTTTAGTGTTTTCCACATTTTGTTGGGGTTACATATATTTGAGTCATAGTATAATTTTTTACTTCCATTTAAGGGCATTCCTACGTTGCCTATAGTTCTCCCAATGAACTGTTTTTTTATTTATATAAGTACAACTTAGAATATAGTTTATAAAACTCATTTCCGACATTAGGTACATTACCGCATAGTCAAACTAGTGAAGATTACCATATTTGCATTTGATATTTTTTTTGTAGCGAAACTTAATTACCATTTTTCTGAGAACAATTTCAATATTCATATTGCGGAAGTGATTTTGGTACTTCATAGATATAGTTATTATAAAATAATGCGCAATTTTTTGTATTTCTTGCACTGTACAGCTTATATTGGATTTGTGAGAACACAGTGTTGTGCTATGTACGTTTGTGTTTGCGGTTATTACATCAAATGGCATATTAGAGGGCTAGTTTCTTCACAGAAGGCCTCGTTAATTTTTTCTTTGATGGTAGTTTGGTGCATTTTTTATTTTGTAACTCTTTACCTCTTCCTCTCCGAAAAAATAAATGAAAATCTACTTAGAGAATTTCTATAACCTATACAAAACATAACTTTCACAGTTTGAATATTTTCGATAGGTTTAAGTTATCAATAAAAATTCAATCAGGTTCATATCTATCCTCGGATTTCTGTTGTTATTTTCAACTGAATGTGAGTCTATTCTGCTTCTCATTAATGTTATGAAGAAAACTAAAAACATAATATATATTTCTTATCTAATAAGAATTTATTGCGGTGTCCAGCAAACAAAACGAGAATTAATTTTGAACTGCTCTTTCTCATCATGTATAGATTCATCTTCGGCTTTATAACTAAATTGCCATTTGAATTATGATGCAAACGATGCTTCTTCAGCAATTTCTTTCTTCTACCAGCATTTTTTCGGAACTCAAATCACTTCTACTGCTTTCTAGAAAATTTTCAGTTTTTCATTTTAATACAGCATTCAAAGTAGCGTTAAGATCAAATTCGTTTGATTGAAGAAGTTTGTTAGTCGAATTGATTTCCAACAAAATATTATATATATATATATATATATATATATATATATATATATATATATATATATATATATATATATATATATATATATATATAATGAAAGAAACTTCTTTTTGCCGGATATTTTCAGGTTATCATTCTACTAATAAAACCGCAGAACCAGGTAAAAAGTGTATTCAGCAGATTGAAAGTGTTAACTCCAAAAGAACAGAAATCTCATGTAGTATACAGTATTGCATGAAAGAACTGTGATAAACAGTACATAGGACATACATCACAGAGACTGAAAGACAGACTGAACGCACACAAATACACCAAGAATGCAACAACGGCACTGAACAAACACAAAACGTTATAGAAACATGAGTTTGATTACGATTCTGCGAAAATACTTACCACAGAACAAAAACAAAGAGAATTTCTGGAGATGGTACACATTCATCGGAACACGAACAAAGTAGTTAATGATAAACAAGACATCAAACAGTTTAATGGTGGGTTTATAGACATGATATAGCTGTAGCATTAATTTTAGGTTAACCTCCAAATAATTAAAACCATATACTTCAATGGGTTGGTTTAGTCATAATTAGTGTTTGTGTTAAATGTAAGGGTTAACCTTGAAAGTATTTAATACTTAAACCCTCACACTAAATTTAAAGATAATACTAAATTTTGTTGATATACACATGCGCTGATTGACAGAGTGCCACATCCATTAAAAAAAATCTACCAACAAAACATATAGCCAACATGCAAACGTTCGTTAGAGCGTTCCCCATAGAATAAATAAACCTGCGCTGGCCATATGTCGTAACGGCGGAGGCCATAAAAATGAAAGAAGAAGAAACAAATATAAAACCAAATCAGTGTTTAGTTTACCACGTGTTTATCAGTTTATGTGCTTATAGCTCTGGCTTATATATATTTTTTTGGGAACATTTGTGATACAAAAATGAGCAAGTTTAATGACGCTGAACTTATTGAATATGTTGGACAGTTTGCATGTTTGTGGGATTCACGACTAAGTGAATATAAATATTCCAAGATGAAGGAAAATGCCTGGACCACAATAAGTGAAATTTACGTAATTATGAATACTTTGAAAATAGATATAAAGTTTGTTTCAATAATTATTGCAGTCGAAATATGTCAGTCAAGGCTCAAAGGCTCGCTTTGAGGCAAAGGTGTGTGAAGGAAAAGCGGGAGAGTAGACATGTTCCATCAGGAAGTGGTGCTAGCGGCGGAACCACGTGGCATCTGTTCAATGAAATGAGGATTTTAGACAGTATTCTTAAACAAAGTAGGTCAGTTTAGAAATTAAATTTAATAGTAAATTATTAGTTAACTAATTGCTGCTTTGATCTTTCTGAACTGCTGAAAACATTTCAAAAACAATATCCAGCCCGATAACATCTCCCAGCATACCTTTGGTGGTGGAAATATCCTCATCAACACCACCAGTCGTCCATGGGTCCATTATCTGAAATGTTGGTGACTGACTCTCCAACTTGTGGTGAAGACATTGTTGTAAACTATCAGCCATCGTGTAGTTATCAGTCTGATGTTGATGTTGTTCCTTCGCCACATGTTGAGAAAGAAAAAAAAAGAAAAATTCAAAGACTACCAAAATTCTAATTATGAAAAGAAAACGAAGTCAGGCAGTGAGTTCTAATGAAAATTGAACAAAACCAATTTCAAATGCTTTAGAAACGCTGGACCGAATGATCACCTAGCCAGAATTAGAGCGGCCACTGGAGCTAAGTAATGTCAATTACTCATTTGGCCGAACCATAGCATTAATGCTAGAAGAAATGGATCCACAACAACAAAAAACGATGCGCCAGAGGATAATGGCACAGTTTCTAGATTAGTTTTATTGACAACGTAATAATAAAAAATATAAAAGCATTATATTGTGGTTTTTTTCCCAAAAAAATTAGAAAATAAATAGTAAATGTAATAGAGCAATAAGATTACAAGTTTTTGTACTTTCCAAGTATTAAGTATTGTAGTAAACTGAGTTAATATAAAACTCAAATAAAATGTACTCGATTAGCTAGAGAATTTATTGAATTATAATTAGGATACATTATGATTAACATCACTCAAAGGTTTTTGGAACAGAACCACGTAAAACATGTCTCATTTGCCAGGGTACAGATCCAGCGTCAGATATAAAATAGTCAGCTAAAGCATCTCTAACTTCTTGATAGGTACGCTTTGAATTATTCGATTTTTTAAGTGTAACAGGTCCTAAGACAGCCCCTGTCCCATATTCTCTCCAGGAACCTAGGAGTAGGTCTCCATTCTCATATAGGGAATCAGCGGAGCCAGCAGGGCAGTATTTCCGTTTTTCTGTTGGAAGAGCACTCATTTCTTTGCACAAAATTATGCATAGCAATAGCAGCTTTGACAATGTTTTCCCACATTTCAGCACTAGCTATAATGGGACTTCTCAATATTCGCCACCTCTGAACAAGTATTCCAAAGGTATTTTCTATAGTTCTTCGGGCTCGAGAAAGTCTATAGTTAAATATATTTTTCCTTTCGCCTAAGAACTGACCTGGGTATGGGCGCATGATCCTTCTATGCAATGTGAATGCTTGCTCGGCCACTAGAAAGTAATCCAATTTTGTTTGTATACCTAGCAAATACTTTGAACTTGGTAAGTTTAATTTTTTGTTCATTAAAGATATACCAAAACCACTGTCTCTGAAAACCGAACTATCATGGGTAGAACCAAATGCACCCACATCAACTAAACTAAAACGATACTGTGAATCACAAACGGCTTGTAGTTGAAATACTGGGATCCAGAGTGTTTTGGTGACTGTATATTCACATGTTTGCCATCTATACAATTTGGCATGTTCCACCTGAGATAAAAATCACTAGCAATTTTATTCCAATCACTTTCAGAGGGTTCCGGTAAAACGATGGGCAATAACGTTTCCCAAAATGCAATGCACGTCTCCTTGATGACACAGTGAACTGTAGCTTTTTCTACCCTATAATTCCATGCTATGCTCTGCATTGATCCACCACAAGCCAAGTAACTAGAAAATTTGTTAAGTTACAAAATGCAAAAAGTGATTATATTATTATACATACTTCAAAGTCATGATAAGCCTATGTTCTGGAGATAGTGGATTTTTCGTAGGGTCCTTCTGTAAACGCGGTCCAACAATTTCCAGTAAGTATTTGAACATATTTGATGTTAATCTGCAAAATTTGAAATATTGTTCAAAGTCCTTCCTTGGTGAGCATATCAGAAATCAAGCAAGCAAAATGTCCATGTGTGTCCCTTGTCCTGTTAAGTGGTCTAGTTTTAAATCTTCTACTCTTTCTTTTTTTTGTAATTGCATAAACATGGCAAGAAGTCAACAGCAAAAGTGCTGTTAGGTAAATAATCACTCTCCTGTTCTTGCGTATCATTATAATTTTTATAAAAATCTTACTATAGCCTTTGCCAATAATAATTAATCCGTAAACAGGAAACAGATTAGAACTAATGTTAAATGTCAAATGCTAAGTATAAAAATCCCCAAATCCCATTTTATACGCATGCCTCACATTAAATTAAAATTCTGTATAAACACTTTAACCTGTGATAAAATTAAGTTTAAATCTAACACTAAATTTACGTCTAAACTAAAAGTAAAGTGTATTAATCCACACTAAGTAAGGTTCACTTGCAACTAATAACATGACAACTAACGTAAGGAGGGTCTGGGTGGCTACTGGGAGCGTCGGCAGGTGGCGGATAGCCGAACGACCTGCAGTGCTGGCTGTGCTATCCACAGACACGCTGCAGGTTACCACCGAATAACCAATAATGTGGCGCTGACCGACCCTCAAATCTAAGGTGTTATGCGAACCGTGCCTATGGATGCATGGCGGTGGGAGAGCACCGTCGTTAACGGAGCCTCGAGGATACTGGGCGACCTCCTCGAGTAATAGTCTTGCCACGCCGTGCGGGGCTCCGGCGTGGTCGACTTTGTAATTCCCTAGCTTTTCGTGGGAACTACATGGACAAGAAGGAGAAACCAAAATCGCGGGAAGTCACCGCAACCCAGGATGCTCAAGAGCGTCCTGGCACCTCTCGAACTCCGAGCTCTCCTCGGGAAGCAGAGAGGGAAAAACAAGTAAGAGAAGGAAAACCTTCGGAGCAAGCATCCGGTAAAGGTTCTTCCTCCAAGAAACCCTCCATAAACAACCGGAGGAAACAAGATCTGCCACCCCCAGGCAAGCCTGGTGGTATCGAGCGAAGAAGAACAAATGCTGCAGGACGATCAGGAGGCAAGCACTCCAACTCTCCAGTAGCAATGGCTACCCCAGTAAAAGTTGCCCAGGTGAAACTCATCACGCTAAGGGGGCATCAGCCGCCTTATCGAGGGTGTTTTCCAGGGCAAACTTGGGAGTAGTGTTGATCCAAGAACCTTGGGTCAACAGGGGGCAGATCAGAGGACTGCCGAACAGAGAAGGTAAGGTAATCTGGGATGTCAGATGTGACAACCCCAGAGCTTGCATTCTGATCAGAAACGATATAAATTATATCTGTCTTTCAGAGTTTATGACGAGGGACCTAGTGCCGGTTCGGGCCAAATCCGCACAGGGCACTCACCCCTCGACATAGTGATAGCCTCAGGATACTTTGCTGGAGACGGGCAAGCACCACCAGAGGAAGTACAGAGGCTATCCGACTACTGTAGCAGGAGCAATCTACCCCTCCTGCTAGGCTGCGATGCAAACGCGCACAACACCATCTGGGGCAGCACGGACACCAATCAAAGAGGTGAGCAACTGCTAAAATTTATACTCGCGGCTAACCTTAACGTACTTAATGTGGGATGTGTCCCCACCTTTGTAACTAGGGCTAGACAAGAAGTATTAGATTTAACGCTCGGCAGCCCGAGCATTAGTAGAATGGTAAGGAACTGGAGGGTTTCAGACGAACCATCTCTCTCCGACTATAGAATCATTATGTTCAACGTGGAAGGGCTTGTAACACAAACATCCTTCACTAGGAATCCTAGAAACACAGATTGGGAAAAATACACCACCAATCTAAAATGTAACCTAGAACAGATCAAGTTCGACCGCAACAGTCATATCGAATTTGAGCAGACACTAGAGGAAGTTAATGGGGCAATCATGGATGCTTACGAATCCAGCTGCCCGATAAAAGAAGATTAATCCCACAGTAGCACCATTTGGTGGAACAACCACCTGTCAAATTTAAGTGTAATGCCTGGTCCTGGGTGCTGAATGAAACACAGGTTCATACTATACTTTCTATATTTAATTGTATAGTATTATAGGATATCGGCTTAGTGCTAACCCCTCGGGCAGCGTGACGAGTCTATACCTCAGTCTTACTTCTTACGTTCTTATCTCTCCGATCTTCCATCGGGTCTTATATGTAATGTTTATACAATAACTGCTGAATGTGCGACCTTGGCCAGGCACGTTCCGTTTACAACAATATATCTATAACTAAACATTCTTGTTTACTATGTAGTAACGAATCGAGACACTGACCTACTGATCTACTCACCACACCTCTCGGGCTAATTGAAAAGAATTTTATTGAGGTTACTCGAGAAAATTCTGTCTCGTTTAAATGTATGATAATTTAAAATTTTCCTTTCAATTTCCTATGCATGGTTTAATTACCATATCCCTTCTGGAGGTGTGCTGGAAGTAGTTATAATTACAATGACAATTTTTAAACAATTTATTCTACGTATAATTTTTATACGCGCTGTCTAACGTCCTATACTCTCGTGATGATACGCCATATTTTTGATATATTACTATTATTTCATTTCAGCCATAGTACTCTATATAAATTACCTTTTTACTTTAATTTGTGGACTCTTTCATTTATCTCATTTATCAATTAATATAACCCATCTATATGTAACCACAATACCAACCATACCTCAATATATAAATATATATATATCCACAATAATAATAACTAAGGTCCCTAAAACTGATTATATTCCCTTGCCTTCCTAATAATTGAGAGCTTTTAATTCCATTCTTCTCTACAGATAGCTTCTAAAATTCTCAAACTTTTCGTCTCGCGTAAATGCGATCGAAGATTTAGATTCTGTAGAGTGTTGCAACATTTAGTACAACACTATTCCTCCACAAAATTTATATATACTCATCTATATATTTATTTCTTCATTTCTCATTACCATATCCATCTTCACTTAAGAAGTGGTCGCTATCTATATATAGCATACAAAAAAATATATGTTTCATTTCATTTTACCAACGATTCCATCTCGTAATTACAGTAAAAATTCATTATTTATGAAAACATAATTCATTAGCAGGGGGCATAATCCATCCCCTGAGCGTCATATACGCATTCTCCTTAATAAAATTGCTCTCTCCTTTAACTAATTGAACATTATCTATACCACACTAATTTGGAAACTATAATCAGTCTTAGCAGTTACCTATATTTGATAATGGGCTCAAAGTTTAAACTTTATTAAAAACAATATTTAAATTTACATATTGTTGTCCCTTCTGACTACTTCAACAATTCAAGATTCATCAGGTATAAGTTAATTATCTTATGTGCGTATCATCAAGTGAGCAATGGTTTACAATTTCTTCAAAAAATTTCTGTGACTTTTATAAATAACAATTTTGATGCGTAATATCAGCAATTCCATTTTAGAGACAAAACTTGATTACAAGATTTAAATTAATCAAAAAAAATTAAAACTTTCCGAAGTAGGTCAAATGTCTCAGTAAAAATTTAACTAAAATAATACATAATTAAAAATATTCATAATAAAAAATTTCTAGCTTCGAAAATATTTGCCATATATATATTCATAAATCTTATTTGACCGCAAGACTCCAAATCCATTCAATAAATCAATTCTTTATTTATATAAACAAAAGTAATTCCTTAGTGAGTCGGTCAATGTCATCAAATAACATGGGTGTCATCATAATAGCAATGTTATCATAATAATAACGTCAATGGTCATACAATCCATATTCATTCTAATGCAATAGAAACGCGTGATTACTCATTTCTCTAATTGCACAACTATATATAATATTTCCATAATCTTGAATAGGAATACTTCCAAAAAAATAATGATATTTATCCACAATGATTTCAAATTAAAAAAAATTCCCTCTTAAACTTAACTTACGATTATTGCATGACAGCCGGAACCCCATAATAACATTAAATCTAATAATAAAATTAATAATGATAAAATAACACTAGAATTAATAATGATAAAAAAAAACAATAATGAAATACTAGGTCACTAAATAATAGGGGTTTAATAAAATTATGTAATAAATCCGTAAAGACGAAAAACCCGAAACCGTTCACAAAAACAGAACAAAATTTCATAGTCATAATTTATATATCTATACATAATCTAAAAAAATTTTCCATTTATTCCTAACCAAAAATAGTTCCAAAAAAAAAATTATTATCCACAATTGATCATGATAAAAATAATAATAATAAAAAATATATATACAAGGTTTATAATTCTTTAAAAAGCAATAAATATTTTAAAAAATAAATGTCCTTTTTCCTCCATAACATAAACTTAATGTAGAAAAATTTCATTAATGTAATAACTAATAATAAAAAATTAATGTCTCTTCTTGAAAAAATATTGTCTCTTTTTTTTCTTCATTTTAAAAAAAATTGTCAAATTTCTCTCCATATATAACACATATTTTATACGTCCATTTCGTTTGTCTCTGCATTTACACAAGGGTAGATCTACCTTAATCTCCTGCAAACATCGCGGTTTCTCCTGCGGAACTCGTCACAGCCAGTATACTCCTTCGATCGTCGTGATGGCCTGGGTTGTCATCTCCGGAACTGCGAAGCAACCAGCCTCTATGGGCGATGATCAGTTCTTCTTCTTCTTCCCATTTTTGTTCACTACTTTCACTTTTTTTCAATTACAACAAGAAAACTAGCAGGATCGCCATGTAATGCCTGGTCCTGGGTGCTAAATGAAACACAGGTTCATACTATACTTTCTATATTTAATTGTATAGTATTATAGGATATCGGCTTAGTGCTAACCCCTCGGGGAGCGTGACGAGTCTATACCTCAGTCTTACTTCTTACGTTCTTATCTCTCCGATCTTCCATCGGGTCTTATATGTAATGTTTATACAATAACTGCTGAATGTGCGACCTTGGCCAGGCACGTTCCGTTTACAACAATATATCTATAACTAAACATTCTTGTTTACTATGTAGTAACGAATCGAGACACTGACCTACTGATCTACTCACCACATAAGATCCGAAGTCCGCCGGCTATTCAACAAGGCAAAGTGGCACGGAGACTGGCAGGGATACACCGAAAGGCTGACAGAATATAATAAAGAAATAAGGAAAGCCAGAAGAAACAGCTTCAGGAGCTTCTGTGAGACAATCACATCAAGCCCCGCAGCAGCCAGATTGCACAAAACCATGGCAAGAGGCAGAGAGCAAGGACCAATGTCACTCAGAAGAACAAATGGTAGCTACACAGAGGATGAAGAGCAACAGGCTCTCATCCTACTGGAGACGCACTTTCCAGGTAGCATACCATTTGAACCCGGAAGATCACGGGAAGAACCAGGCAGGGCCAAACGAGAAGACTGGGAAGTAGCAAAAACCATATGCACTCCCCAGAGGCTGAAATGGGCAATTAACTCCTTCCAACCATTCAAGTCACCGGGAATTGACGGCATATTTCCGGCCCTTTTGCAAAAGAGCAGACGGAATTACTGCCGTTCATTATTAAAGCAGCCAGATTTAGTCTGGCGCTCGGGTACATACCGAGCACCTGGAGGAGAGCACGGGTAACCTTCATTCCCAAAGCAGGAAGGAAGGACCCCACCCTCCCGAAGTCATTCAGACCAATCTGTCTCACATCCTTCCTACTGAAGGCACTGGAGAAGATGGTAGATAACTACATTAGAATCAAGATACTGGAGAGGGTGCCACTGCACCCCGGGCAGCATGCATACAGGGCGGGCAGATCAACGGAAACCGCTCTATATGTGCTTACCGAAAACATCCAGAAATCACTTGAGTATAAAGAAATGGCCATTTGCGCCTTTTTAGACATAGAGGGGGCATTCGACAACACCTCTCACGAAGCAATAAAAAGGGCCCTAATGAACAAGGGAGTGGACAGAACCACATCCAGATGGATGTGCCAAATGCTGGCTTCAAGAACGGCCGAAACGAAGGTGGGCGAGAACACCTTTCGGATCAGTACAAACAGGGGATGCCCACAAGGAGGGGTACTATCACCTATGATGTGGAGTCTTGTAGTGGACGAATTACTCGAAAACACTGACCGGGAACGGAGTCACT
>JARQZK010001694.1:0-51054 GCA_030704885.1 Cynegetis impunctata | reverse complement strand
ATTGCTACTACATGAGAGAAATTTTGAGGTATTCAGATGAAAACTTTAATGCAATATTCCATTTCCAGAATCAATATATATCACTTTTTGCAATACAGGGTAATCTCTAAATTCCAACTGACTGTTATGTTGTTTCTGATAGGAATTCGATGCTGATCCTGCTGAAACCGGAAAGGCGCTTATAAATTTGAATATATGATGAATACCCATACGAACCAACACAATCGTACATGTGTATATAATGCCTCTTATGAATATTCAATACCAGATTTTAATGTCATGTTGATGCATCTCATCTTGTCAACGTATGAGGAGCTTCAGTAAAAATTGTTTTTGTACATACGTATTGTACGGGCATTCCATGCATTTTTCTCCAACGCAAACATCGCAGAATAAGTAGCAGCTCACCAAATATGGCCACAGCCACTTTTGCTGAATTATATATATAAATAAATATATATATATATATATATATATATATATATATATATATATATATAATATATAATTATATATTAATATACAAATATATATAATATAATATATATATATAATATATATATATATATATATATATATATATATATATATAATAGTAAGTTTACTTCTTGATCCACAAGTATATATTATTTTTGGTATTTTCTTGGAACTAAGGTTCAGATAATATTAAACGTCAAAATTACATGTTCTTTAATAAATCATCCAAACTTTTCGGCCATGGTTTTGACCTATATATAATATATATATAAATATATAGATATATATATATATATAAATATATATATATATATAGATATATATATATATATATATATATATATAATCATTTAGATTTGAGGGGTGAGCCCACCATTTAATGATCAGAGAATCGTGTAGTGTAATATTATTTTATTTTGAGGTTATTGACTTTGAGGTTGTTGAAAAAGTTCTACAAACTGCTAGCTTTAAGTATGACAACTATTCGGAAATTATTAAGAGTAGTCTAAGATAACTCAAAATATTAAATTCAAACAAATAACTTAAAAATTGATTGACAGCGACAGCTATTTTTTTAGCCGTTAGCCGTTTTATGCAATGTATAGAACTTATCATTCATGTTTGTTGAAATATTTTTAGAAAAATTAACTCAAGTTATACTTCAAATAAAATAAAATACTCCTGTAAATTCTTATATGAAAATCAATTAATGTGAATAATTACTATATTCTATAGTATATCATGCTTTTGCGTTAATAATGGTTCGACTAATTAACGACAAATTATATTGGATGATATTTTAGCAGCATCAGCCAAATATTGGCATTAATAATTTGAGCATACGATATTATTGCCTGAGAGTAATAGACAATTACAACATCTCTTCATTGCATGCAGAAATCACCTTAACATTTTAAAAAAATTCGACTAATTATTCCAAATTCGAGCGAGCCAATTAATCTATCATATTCATTTAAAATTCAAGAAAAGTGCGAAATGATACTATGTCACTTCTGGTTATCTGATACAAAATTAGTTTTTATTTTCATGTGAAGGTAAACCTAGATAACAGGATTAATTCAATATATATATATATATATATATACATATATATATATATATATATATATATATATATATATATATATATATATATATATATATATATATATATATATATATTTGAATCATTCTGGTCTTTGTTGTATTGTTATTTATTCAACAAAAGGGGGCCATTTGAGTTATAAACCTGACTTTTTGAGAGTTATGTCGTCATAAAATTCATGACTTTCTCAAAACGTTGGGTAAAAGATTCTGGTTCAAATTATTCTTCTTTTCGAAGAATCCTTCATTATCAAGCCCTGAATCATAAGCATTATCAAAATAAGATAATTTTTCGTTAAACTATTCGGATCCGTAACCATGAAGATCCTTTTTTTTTTTGAAGAAAATTATTTGCACGGATGAAGTCAAATTTACCAGGAAATGCATTGGCAATATAAAACCGAGCATTACTGGACTGACGACAATCGAAAATTTAATAATTATTATAGAAAATGTATAGTTTCATGGTTTTTTCCGTTCTGAAAGATAATTAAATAAATTTTATCATTTGTGATGAAACAATAAATTCCAATTAATATCTTGAAATTCTGAAACCACAGATGAAAAGTTTTTTTCTATGAGCTGCCGCTAGAACAGTACCTATCTTACCTAATGGTTTCAACTGGATGGGTCAATGTCTCATCAAATAATTTAAAATGGGTTTTTTCTTCTCTTAGATGATTACTTTTGGAGTAATTTGAAAAGAAAGTTGTACATGAGACCGGTACACAAGACCTGCGATAACGAGTGTTGAATGCCATTGAAGATATAGATGCGGAGGGCTACAAATGTATCACCGAGAAATTTTAAAACTTTTAGAAAACAATGTTAATTTTTATAATTTATTATGAATATGTTATTCCTCAGATATAATAATGTAATTATATTTACTGACCTACTTCATTTATTTTTCAGTTTTGACTACTTATTAATTTATAATTTTGTCATCAGAAAAGTAACAGTCTCCGGTATATATTGCTTTTTCTCATTTTTGACCCATAATTGATGATAAGATGTTGTTATAATCTTAACGTTTTGTTGTCCAGTGGTTGTTAATCAGGGTAAATTTCATTGATTTTTCTGCATAAATTTGCTATAATTTTGTCACGTTGTCCATGAATTTTAAACAGAGTCATCAAAACAACATTTGCTTATTTACTTCCCTACGTTTCAAGTTACGTTTTCAAGTTATATACGCTAACTAACCGTCAAATATTTTATTATCAAGGCACTAACTGTTAAATTTTCAAAATAATACCTAGTACGAAAGCGACTAATTTTTCAAAAAACTTGCTTTTATTTCGGAACTTCACTATTTCGGTATACGAAAATAACATGAAACAAATAATACTATACAGGGTTTTTCATTTAGAATATCAAAGTTGTTACCAAAATGATAAAAGTAATTTTATTTCATAGGGAGGAGCCAGTTATTCCTGTGAATGAAAATTATGCCTCGTTTTCCTTAAACATCTGAGGTGTCGTCGACCGCAAATAACCCTTCATATATATATATATATATATATATATATATATATATATATATATATATATATATATATATATATATATATATATATATATATATATATATATAATGAAATCTATGAGTTCTCGGCAAATAAAAAGGGGCCATAATTAAAATATTCACAACTTACAACTAACAAGGCTGGATGTAAATTAAACCATAACAGAAAATGCAGTGTATGTTGAATATAAGAGTCACCAACAGTACTTATTAAAACATTGAAACAAAAAAATAAGAGCCAAATCCAAAATCAATATCGAAATCGACAACATTGTTGATCAGGATTCGTTCTAAACGGAGCAATCCTGATCAACAATGGTTATCCGAGACCACTTATAAGGAAGATTTTATGGAATACTGATGCTAGGCGATATATTCCCGCACCTCAGATGATCCACCACACGGAGGATGTGTCACAAACTAACTCACAGACTCCGGTTATTAAATATAGATCTATACCATATTTCTCAGCTCTAACTGCGAAGCTTTCACACATCTTCTCAAGTATTAAACATCTTAAATTGGCTAAATATAACTTTCGGGTAGGTCGATGTGTTTTCACGAAATTGAAAGACAGGATTCCTCTATCGTCCAATTCAGACGTTGTTTACAGTGTGCCTTGCTTGGATTGTGATGGGATATATATAGGTCAAACATCTCAGACCATCAAAAGAAGAATAACTCTCCATAAAAGTGATGTCAGACTTCACCCGGATAGATGTGCGTTGGCACTCCATTCGACAAGTATGGGACATTGTTTTGATTTTGCAAATTTCAAAATTTAACAACGTTAATAAAAGAACTGACATTGCAAGGCTTAGTTGTGTCTATAGTCATCTTCTTTCTCTGAATTCTTGATTGTGTTTTTGTTCCAGGTGTTTCTTTGTCTGAAATTCATCGTGGTTTGTCTGTCAAAAGTTTTGTTCTCTGTTCTTTGTTGATATTCTTTGGTGTTGACTTCATATTTGTATTGTTCATATGACATCTATACCCTTTGTTTGTCTATCTAGGTGACACCTCTTACACGGAGACGTTAATCTATGGTTACTGTGAATGTTGGTAACCTGTTTGACATTTGTCATTTTATTGCTTCCGATTCGTTGGAGGGTTATGTTGTCGATTTCGATATTGATTTTGGATTTGGCTCTTATTTTTTTGTTTCAATGTTTTATTAAGTACTGTTGGTGACTCTTATATTCAACATACACTGCATTTTCTGTTATGGTTTAATTTACATCCAGCCTTGTTAGTTGTAAGTTGTGAATATTTTAATTTTTTAATTATGTTCTAATACCATGTACATTTGTAGAGACCTGAGGAAGGATATAATCTATATCCGAAATATAGACATTATTAACGAAATGGTTGTGATTCTTCGTTAGTTGGCCCCTTTTTATTTGCCGAGAACTCATAGACTTTATTATCTAAATTTTACGGCAATTCTCCTTTATATATATATATATATATATATATATATATATATATATATATATATATATATATATATATATATATATATATATATATATATATATCGTTGCACCTCATAATACCACTTCACTTCTGGTCTTCTCTTTTTCCGTGACGTTTCAGATGTATATTTGCCATTTTCCTTGTCATCCTGGAATCGGGTGGTCTAGCCATTCTATATTCAACCATATTTACCCAATAATATATTCTCTCTGAAACAATATGATTTTTGAAGGAATATCAATCCTAACATTTTGCAGTTAATGAAATATACAGAAATACTCGTGATGCTATTGTATATTCTTCGAGTTTCCGTATTCTGTTTGTATTATCTTTTAGGTATATAAAATGAAACATTATTCATTTGATGATATCAATCATAATACTTTTTACAATAAAGGTATAGCAATTGTCACATCTGAATAATACACTCAACTCCTTTATTAATACTGCGTATTGTATAATTAATTCGCCCACGTATCCCGTAATTTAGATGAAATATGTATTTCACTTCACCTCAGGTAAAACCGAAATTCAGACTTCTACTCTGATCAATTTTTCAATACTATAGAGTAAAAACGAAACAGGTTAGTGTTTTTAGCAAATTTTTCATATTATATAACACTCAGATCATTATTATATAATCGAACAAGTATCCTGGGCCCCCTGCTGATCAACATCAATGATATAAAAATGTCAACAAATGAAACAATGGTACTGTTTGCTGATGAATCGACTGCTATTACTAAATATAATGACTTGGATCTTCTTCTATTCCACAAATGAAACAAACCTTGTTTGTTGATTTGGAAGGATGATTTAATGCAAACAGGCTATCATTGAATATAAATAAAACTGAAAAGATAATTTCTGGTCTCAGGCATATACATTCACATTTGGCTGTTGAAGAAGATCTAAACACCTATTAGACTTCGTGGGGTATATCTTGATGGCACCTTTGTATTTGACACCCATATTAACCAGGTACCAAAGGGGCTATCCCAAGTAATATTTCTCCTAAAAACACATAAAAACTATGGATTATGAAGTGCTTCTTATGGCTTTCCACGCCTTATTTTAATCTCACTGCAAGTATGCCATACTTACATGGGGTCATGTAGCACTGACAAATAGAATTTTTAAATTGCAAAGAAACGCAGTTCGAATTGAGGGGAGCCTACATTATGGAGCAGATGTTCGGCAAATATTCGTAACCTGAAGCATACTTACTATGCCATCCATTTATATCTTAAATTGTGTTACTTATCTTAGGAGAAACCCTAACTTGTTGTCATAATCATTGTCAACAATCATTGTTGACAAATACAAATTTGGATTATCTGAGATTGAAGAGGTCATGTATAAGTTGTATCATTTTGGTATTTTTTTTCAATATTAAACAAGAAAAACTCAACGAGTATACAAAAAAGCTAGAAGAAATATTGACGGAATTCCAAAATAGATTTCAAGACTTGAAATATTTCAAACAGTCTCTTGATTTTTTTCATTCTTAACCTTGAGCATACTGACTATGCCATCCATGTATATTTTGAGTTGTCTTACTTATGTTAGGAGAAACCCGGAGAAATACAAACTCTGTTTGTATTAAATGTTTAACAGAGAGACAGTTTGTCAGTGTGATCAAACAAATTTTGTTAAAAGAGGCATTCTATTATAGTAAACAGGAATTCTTAGATTCGAGTGCTACTATGTAGAATGTTGTACATAGGTTTTTAGTTTGGTTGTTGTTTGGTACTTGTTTATACTTATTTTTAGCATTTTTTCTGTTTGTAATAGTTGACGTGTGTAAAAATTTTATGAGCACAAATAAAGTCAGTATCAGTATTATACTTATAAAGTTTAAAAATTGTTCAATTATTTGTTTTTTTTGTAAGACGAACTTTTGAGTATTTTTGAAATTTCAATTTTTATTCTCAATATATATTTTGATTTAAAAAAACTATTAAATTCTACAAAACCTTAATGACTATTAATCAGTTCATCGGCACAAATATTTTTGTGTCCAATTCAGCTGTTTTCGGACAATATTATTCATTCACGATAATGAAGCGGTTAGATGGATGTCCAAATAGGAGTCCATAAAGGAGTATTTCGAAATACCATGCATAAACGAATAAAATACTTGTTGCCCTAGAAGATCAGGTTTTGAAATATTAACTACTTCACAATTAGTACAGTTACAAAATTAATTAATAACGATTTCAAATATTAATCTTTGAACCCTATTGTATGCTCACACAGGCTAGATCATAATGTGTCTTTAATATTACATGTCATCAACTAAGTAGGTTCGTTGTCTGAATTTTGATGATACATTATTTATGATATCGCCTAGTTAAATAGGAGAATTGAAGAGATGAGAATGAAAATATGAAATTAACCCTATCTAAAGGCATGCTCAACCCTATATTAATATCAAATTAAACAATGAAATATGCATGCATTATAAATTAATGGTACATAGAAGGGTGTTGTTCTATGGTTAGTTATTTCAGGTGAATTTATAGGGAAGGCATAAAATTTGAAATAACTGTATGGAAACAAAAATTATTGTATATCTTTTCTAATTTATTTATTGAGTGTTTAATAACCTACATTCAACATTAATGACGTTATATTTTCGCTAAATAAATATAGATTATCATTCAATTCTACACTTTCATTGAAACAATATATAGTTTTTAAATATAATGTCTTATATAGATCTGTAACATTTTCCACATTTTTAAATAACTACCCTGTAACTTCACTCCATTTGTATCCATTTGATAGTAGTGTAGTTTATATAGTAATGAAAATTTATAAATCAGAATATATTAAGCCGTAGAATACTTATACTAATATTCAGTCAAAGGAAATTATGTTCTCGAAAAATTTATATTACTCAACACCGAATTTTTTATTTGTTGGAATTTTAGTAGTAGTCGATAAATATTATCCAGCTTTTTTTAGAAAACAAAGAATTGAAATTATTATGTTAAAATCATGAAATCATAGTCCCATAATTTCATTCAAACCTTAATAATAATATTAAAGGTAATACTCAGACTCATCAAATAATAACAACTTATCCATGGGGTATAATTTCTACAGGACAAATTTACTTAGTTATTCACTATAAGTAAGCAATTCAAAGCATGTCATTAAATGTTTAGGAGTTGTTATTAAAACCTGTTTTTTTCAAACACATGATAGTAAAAAATTCGAAAATCTATTCAATCATCACTAATGGTTAGATTCTAAAATATATCGAAATCTTCAAAACTTTCGAAGGCACTTGAGCTACGAGTATTATCTCGCAATTATTCTCTCTAGATGATTCTATTCAATATAATTATATGCATGAAAGTAGGTTTACACGTGCATTGAAAATACTAGTCATATAAATTCAACTACTTTTGCAGTGATAGTAGATTCATTAATTGAAGAGGTTTATTCGTTATGAAAAGTTATATTCATAATAATTCATAACTAATACAATTTTGAAGTATATTTAATTTCTAATACATGCCGCAAGTTTCCAAGGAATACTTTTTCTTCAGATGCTGACTGAGTAAGAATAATTGATTTAGTTCAATATGCTCATAGTTATATTCAGTCAAGAAAGGCTATTTCCAAGGTATTGAAAATTAGTCCGTCATGTTCCAGGCATCAACTCAATACACATGACCTAGCAGATTTCGAAAAAATTTCTCCTTATAAAGGAATTATCGCTGGGATGCAGTGAGTTGGTTGTTCAATTTTTATTCAGCAATTCTCTATATTAAAAATTAATCAGTCGTTAATTCGTCAATCATATATATATATATATATATATATATATATATATATATATATATATATATATATATATATATATATATATATATATAAATATATATATATATATCTTCGCAGTCGTATCTTCATTTCTGAAGAGTCGTGACATCATGTCTATGAACATTGATCAACTGAATGTCTCCAACGTTGACGGTGCTCGGCTTTCCTCAAATTTGCCTGCAATGTCTGTCCCGTGATTTCCTTAATTTGGTCTATCCATCGCGACGGAGATCTGCCCCTGGGTCTCTTGCCTTCCACTTTACCCTGGACGATTAGCCTTTCTAGATTACTATGTTCTCTTCGAGTAATGTGCCCAAAGTATCTGAGAATGCGTCGTCGACATATGGTGGAAAGTCGATCTGTGATACCTAGTTCGTTTAGTATCGACACATTCGTTCTGTGTGCCGTCCAGGGTATCCGAAGCATCCTTCGCCAACACCACATCTCGAACGCGTCTACTCGGCGTCTATCGGTCGATTTTATTGTCCAAGATTCCGACCCATATGAGAATATTGAGAACACTAAGGTGTTCATCAGTGCCATTTTAGTATTCTTAGTTATGTGTTTGTCCTTCCATATTTTTGACAAGCTCGACGTTGCCGTTCTTGCTAGTATTATCCGCCTTCTTATCTCACTCTCACATCCTCCTGTGTTGGTTATGAGAGAGCCTAAATATATGAAGTCATTCACTGCTTCGAGTCTATTTTGTAGATTCTTCAGTTCAATGATATTATTTCTATCGACGATCATCAATTTAGTCTTATTGAGATTAATTTCAAGTCCCATCGCTCGACTCTCGTTGGTGACCAGATCGAGAAGCACAGTCATTTCATCTTCATTTTTTGCAATTAAGGTGGTGTCATCGGCGTATCTTAGATTGTTTATTTTTTGCCATTGATTGATACCCTCCATCGAAGTTCTCTAATGCTCGTCTCATTATATATTCTCCGTAGGCGTTAAATAGTCGCGGTGATAAGATGCATCCCTGACGTACTCCTCTCTGTACTTTGAAGGCGGCTGAAGTTTTCTTGTTGAGGCTAACTAATGCTTGGTTATTTTTATATAAATTTTTGAGGAGGGACAAAAGATGTTGGGGGGTTCCCATTTCTTTCAGTACGTTCCAGAGACAGTTCCATTTTACACAATCGAAGGCCTTCTTATAGTCTATAAAGCATAGGAGCATGGGCGTGTTGAACTCTCGGGCTTTCTCAATTAGTTGGCTAACATTGAATATTTGGTCTCTGGTTCCTCTCCCCTTAACAAAACCTGCCTGTTCTGGAGGAATCTGACTCTCTAGGTAGTTTTGTAGTCTTTTTTCTATTATTCTAAGCAGGATTTTGCTTCCGTGGGATATAAGAGATATCGTTCGATAGTTTTCGCATTTCTTAGTGGATCCCTTCTTATGAATCGGAACAAATGCAGAAGTTGTCCAGTCTTGAGGCCAGCAGCCCTTTAACCAGATTTTATTACATATATCGTGTAATATTCTGGTGCCATTTTCTCCTAGTACTTTTATGAGCTCGGCAGAGATACCGTCTACCCCTAAGGCCTAATTATTCTTTAAGTGTCTTATAGCTTCTTCTACTTCAGAGACAAGAATAGAGGGCTCGTATTCCTGCTGTGTGTTATCTTCCGGTTGTTATATATTGTTGTTATATATATTATATATATATATATATATATATATATATATATATACATATATATATATATATAGTCATCACACCGATCCGCAAATTTTTGCAATGAACCTTCAATCGTATGTTTGTCAAGCTTCATTTTCTTAATTTACTCAGGATCTCTAAGTTTTAAATTCAACTTTTTTATTTTATGTTGTCCTATCTTTTATTTATTTTCAGTGTTCTCTTGGGATATCATCAATAAATAAAGAAATATTGAGATTATGAGAAACTAAGAGTTTTAACTTGATATACCGCATACCTGATACTTATACCTTTTTCATATACTAAATATATATATATATATATATATCTATATATATATATATATATATATATATATATATATATATATATATATATATAAGTATATATACGGGTTTGTCAGAAGGAAGGAAGAGGAGGTGGCCACAAAAAGTGCTGAGATGGAGGACACCTCAAAGAGGGAAAGGGGGAAGAACGCGTCGAACCTGGATTGAGGACGTACGAGAGGCCCTGACAGCAAGAAATATGAAAGAAGAAGATTAGAGAGATAGAGACCAATGGAAAAGGGGATGCGAGAGACGTTCTGTGTGATGTACAATTATTATATATGCCATATTATATTGTGTTTATAAAGTAAACTCGCAAATATATATATATATATATATATATATATATATATATATATATATATATATATATATATATATATATATATATATATATATATATATATATATATATATATATATATATATATATATATATATATATATAGTTATATATATATGTATATATATATATATATATATAATTATATATATATATATATCTTTTATTAATTATGAGTGATTACAATAAATACTAAAAATACTTGTTCAATATAGCTGTAATTGTCAGTCCGATATCTGACTACAATTCCTAAATTGATTAGTTCGAATAAAACCGTTTTCGATTAAGTCTGAATACCTGCTTAATCTTAGTTCTTTTTTGTAATCAGAATTATGTTGGTATTCCTGCTAATAATATAAAATTATTGATCTCATATTGAATATTAAGAAATGAAATTGTTTTTCGATGAAGTACCGGACGTCATTACAATTTAATTTATATCAAATAATAACGTTTGATCCTAACAGCTATGAGCTCAATAATCTAAAAACATGTTGTGTGTTTCATTTAGATTTTGAGAATATAATAAACATTCATTTTGTGAAACTCCGTTTGCCTCTTTCCAGTTACCAGTCCCTTTGTTGTACCGGAAATTTCGGTGAAGTTCATTTACTCTTAATTTCTCATAAAGAGCATGCGAAATTCCGGAAATTGAAAGCACTACACGTATGTCTTACTTTTGTCAGTCGGGAGAAATTAATTAACCTCGGTTGAAAAACAACTCCGCATTACAATAGAACCCAAGTTAATTAAAAATGATGACTTGCAGTACATAACAAAACGTTGGATATTTGATATTCATGAGAAGTACATAAGTATTTCAATTTTCTATACATTTCGAAATTCTTTCAACATTGCGATTTCCAGATAAAATATGCCAGAATGTGCAAAGGAAACATATAATATTATTTCAGGTTTTTTTATTAATGATTGATAAATATTTAGCTGTACCCGGCCATGTGTTATTGAGGATTAGGCCAGCCGCGCGCGAGCAACTTGAGACTGGTGATTAAAAATTAACCTGATAAAAAGTTGCAGTTGTTACAGTAACGCCGCGCACGGGCAACTGAATAGTTGCCCTCACCTCCTAGTTCGACATGGATTTTGTTGATGTGTGTGTGATATAGGACTGAAACGAAAGTAATGTCGAAACCGATTTTGGTTTATCCTATTTTAAGCCAAAGACTATTTCAGGGTCCATTTCATTAGATGTTTGAGGAATTGAAAGAGTACCCAACAAAATATAACGCTGGCCGTTTTTCAACCTCACTTATAAATTCATCTTTGTCGAACAACTGAATTACATAATTAACATTGGAACAAAAATCATTAACTGAAGAACAAGAGCCAACTGACTCGGCAACTAAAGAATCGCCAGTGTGCGAAGGCAGGTTTAAATAGGTGCGTTGTATATTTCTATAAACACGCATGAACTAATTTCCGCAGGCAAGTACTTAGTTGACGAAATTCAATGCATGGGTTCATATGGAACCCGCATGGGCGATTTTTTAGCCGAAGCAACTAGGAAATGGACACATGTCCTTTTCTGTCGGTGACTAAATAGTTGCCTACAGTTCCCAAGAAATATACAACGCACTTATTTAAACCTGCAGCCGCACACGGGCGATTCTCTAGTTGCCGAGTCAGTTGGTTCTTGTTCTTCAAACGTTTCAGCTAATTTTGTTTGTTCATATATTGATTCTGCATTTACGCCATTTGACTTAGATAAATTGATAAGTGAGGTTGAAAAACGTTGTGAGTCATATTTCCCTTGGTACTCTCTCAATTCCTCAAACAGCTGATGAAATTAACCCTTGAGAAGTCTTCGGCTTAAAAAAGGATGAACCTAAAATCAATTTTGTTTTCGTTTCAGTACAATAGCACATAAATATCCTACGTCTACAAAATCCATGTTAAGAGAGGTGCGGCAAACTATTCAGTTGCCCGTGCGGCGTTGATGTAACAACGGCAACTTTTTATCATAACCTTATAAAGAAATAAAAAAAAATTTATTTTCACAGGTTGAAATGAAAATCTATTGAGTAAATGCGTTTCGTCATAACATTCCCTTCATCTCGTACTAAACTATGGTATTACAAAACAATCTATTCATAGGAAAATTGAATATAACAGAGGGGTTCCTAGAGAAACAATAAGCAATTCATTCAGAGTTATTAGTAGGTACATTGAACAGATTAAGGAGAGGAGAAGGGTTTACTTCAATCTGGTCGTTAACTAGGTTTCCCGAATTTTTATATTTATTGATGTATAGGGATTCCCCACAGTTGGTTTTATGGAGACTTTTTTCTAATTGTAATATAATATATATTTAATTGTGATTAAATGTGTGATTTTCTTGAATAAGATGGCACGCATAATTAGAGTCAGTTTTCTGCTTACTATCGCTACATTGGTGTTCGTGTATTCGAGTTTTGAAATTCTAATTGTACGTCCTATATAGAATTTTTTTAAATCCTTGCAGTCGGGTCTATAAACGCCAGTACGTTCATCTTTATGAATTTTTGATTTGTTGCTTTTAATCAATTTTCCAATGCTATTGTTGGTTTTATATGAAATTTTGTTTATGAAAAAACAATCTCAGGTTTTCGGAAGGTTTGCCCAAGTATGTTAAACTGTTAAAAACTCTACTTTTCTCGGATATAAGTGGGTAAACTTCTGAAATTGCCATTTTGTATTTTTCCCTCTGAATGTGGCTGTCAATCATATTGAGTAAATAACCATTATTTACTGCCATTTGTTTAACTATATTCAATTCTTTTCGAAATTTAGCTTCGGACAACGGAATTTAGAAAAGCCTATGAATCATACTATGATAAGCGGCTAATTTATGTGAAAAAGGGTGTAGTGATGTGTTATGAATTGTAATATCTGTATGAGATGGTTTATGAAAAATTGAAAATTCGTGTATGTTGCTTTTTCTAGTAATAGTTAAATCAAAGTAATTAATAAAATTATTCATTTCAGGGGTGTATGGAATAAGTAATGAAATTATCCAATTGTCTATATGTACCAGTATAGCAAACAATGACGTCATCAACGTATCTATACCAATAAAGAAAGTATTTACTGCTGAAGCATTAAATACTATCTTTATTGGTATAGATACCTTCCGACAACCTGAAATTGTTTTTTCATAAACAAAATTTTATATAAAACCAACAATAGCATTGGAAAATTAATTGAAAACAACAAATCAAAAATTCATAGAGAAGAACGTACTGGCGTTTATAGACTCGACTGTAACGATTGTGAAAAACTCTATATAGGACGTACAATTAGAAATTTCAAAACTCTAATACACGAACACCATCGTAGCGATATTAAGCAGAAAACTGACTCTAATTATGCGTACCATCTTATTCAAGAAAACCATACATTTGATCACAATTATAATATATTACAATTAGAAAATAGTCTCTATAAAACCAACTATTGGGAATCCCTTTACATCAATAAATATAAAAATTCCAGAAACCTAGTTAACGACCAGATTGAAGTAAACCCTTCTCCTCCCCTTAATCTGTTCAATGTACCTAGTTAAAACACTGAATGAATAATTGTTCGTTGTTATTTAGTTTCTCTAGGAAACCCTCTGTTATATTCAATTTTCGTATAAATAGATTGTTTTGTAATACCATAGTTTAGTACGAGATGAAGTCAATGTTATGATGAAACGCGTTTTCTCAATAGATTTTTATTCCAACTTGTGAAAATTTAGTTCTTTTTTAATTTTTTTATAAAGTTATGAATATGAACTTTCACCAAGTGAATGCCAATTCCATTCAACTTTTTATCACGTAAATTTTTATTCAACTCAAAAGAAAAAAAGTGAAATGAACTGAATATTACTTTGTTGTACCAAAAAAAACATATTTGAAAAGTTTTGTATGTGAATCTGAAAATATAGTTTTCGTGGATCTATTTTCTGAACTTTGATAAATTAAAATATTTTTTATTACAGAGTTCTTATCCTGAAAAGATTCTTAACAATTTATTATTTAATAAACTAGGCAGAGGTCATAGTGTAACCTAAGTAATGGTCAATAACCATCCACTTTCTGAAAACAATCCTTCCAATAGTTCAGTAACCTAACAATATTTTGTACAATTCATCAAAACTATTGCTTTCACTTTGCATTAATCAATTCATAGTAAAATTAAAGATGCCTCAAACTTGTTTGAAAAGAGTAACATCATCTATAAAATAGATTGTCCAGTCTGTAACAGACCTTACATCGGTCAGACTGACAGAAACATAAAAAAAAGATTTAAAAAACATGAGATTGATCGTCGGTTCCTTAGAAACACTAGTGGTTTATCACATCATTCCTTAGAGACAGGTTACCGCATTAACTTCTAGGACGCGAGCATGATCGGAACTCAAAAGGACCAAAAAAAGGGAGTTTTATCGACGCACTAGAAATCAATAATCATCTTAACAATTCAAATCTATCTACAGATGCACAGAACATCAATATAATGTATTGCAATATCATAAACTTCATCAATGGCCATATTCACAAAATGACGAACTAACATTCTGTTGACGTGGTGTCGGATTTCCTACTAACTTCCTAATTTTTCTAATTATTCATCCATCATACTTCCTCGGTTTTTAGTTTTTTTCCTTTTTCGTTGGGTTAATTGTCATTGTCAAAATTTAACTTTAATGTAAATGAGGTCACCTACAAATTTGATTCACCTTTTTAATATTTGTCTTTATTTGAGATGTTCAGTAATTGTTCAATTCACTCACATAACTTGCTTTATGCATTGGAGTTTTCATGTATCAGATTGCTGAGAATTTAATTATAATGCTCAGTTATTGTATAATTCACTCACATAACTTGCTTTACGCATTGGAGTTTTTATACGTTTGACTCACATTGAGAGTGAGTAGTATGTAAACTTGGTAATCATCATCTTGTATGATGGATATATTTAGTACCCTGAAGATGGACATGTGAATGCTCGAAAGCTTGGTATTCTTCAATAAAGAGCTTAACCTGATTGTATGACTTCCCGATAGCACCTGTCACTAATATGTTTATATAATATATATAATATATATATATATATATATATATATATATATATATATATATATATATATATATATATATATATATATATATATATATATATATATATATATATATATATATATATATATATATATATATATATATATATATATATAGTGATATTTAAAATAAAAACACTTGGCTTTAAGTTTCACAAATATATTGAATAAAAATTAACAATTAAATTAGTCAACTAGTTTCGGGTTATGGGCCCATTATCAAGACTGAACAGAAAAATACTCAACAAGCTCATTTATAATATTGATTATAGTAGAGGGAAAATTTGGTATTCAACTTGTTCATTTACTATGGGGTAATTCCTCTTAATGGCACTACTAATTTCTAAAATTTCCAACAGGTCAAGACGCTTGATCTTTTTACCTGGGAGTCATATCGTTTTCTCGAAGTCGATGAAATGGTTAAATTTTATACAATGCTCTGAGTATATAATATATAAATTTGGTTTATGCAAGTGTGAGCTGGAAATCTTTCTGACTCTATTCTTTAAGCCCAATACTAGATTAATTTTATGCTTATATTCATGTGCAGAGAGAAAATTGAGAAATCGATTGGAAGAGATTGGTTTTCTATACCAATCTGTTACGATGGTGTTATTCTCATTTCTTGTCAATAAAATGTCTAGGTACCTAACAAGTTTTCCAGCTCACACTTGTATAAACCGAATTTAGATAAATTAAAATCATTTTCTTCAAAACTCATACCCTAAAAAACTTCTCAACCATTTACTTTTTAACATTCCAGATAATAATTCTGTTAGTTCCTCTGAGCCTAACGTTGCAAATGCGATCTTTCAAGACAATAATAATTCCATTAGTTCAAATTTCAAACATTATTTTGTACTCCCTCACTATAATTTTTTAACTAACTAAATTTGCAAAACTATAAAAAATACGTATAATAATTTACCTAACGTTCATTTCATAAAAACTATCCCTTTCACTTTAAAATCACTATTATACAGTAAAATCAAAGACACCACAAGTTTGTTGGATAGGAGTAATGTAATTTATAGAATCAAGTGTTCAGTTTGTAACCGTCCTTACATAGGTCAGACTGGTAGAAATTTTAAAACGAGAATCAAAGAACATGAAAGCGACTGCAGGTTTCTCAAACGAACTAGTGGTTTATCACAACACTCACTAGAAACAGGTCATCGTATGAATTTTGGGGACTCAACCATCATTGGGGCTCAGAAGAATCATACAAAAAGAAGTTTCATCGAATCGTTGGAAATCAAATGTCACTCAAATAATTTGAATCTTGCCACAGACGCACAGAGCATTAACACAATGTATTGCAACGTTATCAAACTCATTGAAGACCATGTTAACAAAAAGAAGAAGTTTTTAGTCACAGACACCACGTCAAGTTCCATTCCAACTTCGTAATTTTTCAATTGTTTCTCTGCTTAGGTTATGTTGTGTTTCGCCGGTTTTGACGGTTATCATTTTTGTTCTCGTACCTGATTTTTCCTCCGTATTATTCGTAAACATCTTGCTTTGTTTTTACAATTGTCAATTTTAAATATTGTACGTTTTCGTCGATGTGTTTTTTGTTCATTTCATTTTATAATTTTTCACAATGACTCAATGTGTTTTTTGTTTTTGGTTAACTCACATTGAGAGTAAGTATTAAGGAGACATTTGGTCTTACCATATATATTGGTTTTATATTATTTTTGTAGTACCCTGATGATGGACATGCAAATGACCGAAAGCTAGGTAATTCCTTCAATAAAGAGTTTTACCGCAGTTCAAGTTTTGTGACTTACATCCCGATCAAACAATTTCTCTCAAGTCTAATCAAGTCGATATTTCCAAGCTATCAAATATTTATATATATATATATATATATATATATATATATATATATATATATATATATATATATATATATATATATATAAATATATATATATATATATATATATATATATATATATATATATATATATATATATATATATATATATATATATATATTTAAATTGTTGTTGCCTGTGAACTAGTTTTAACTTTTTGATAATTATTAGCAAGTTTTGAAAAAGCCACGAATGTCGTGGCGAAACGTTAATTTTGTAATAAAATCGAGTTTCTTGAGATTCACTAAGCCTGTTATTGCTAATAATTATCAAAAAGTTTTATTTATATATATATATATATATATATAGATATATATATATATATATATATATATATATATATATATATATATATATATAATTTTTATATATATATATATATATATATATATATATATATTTATATATTTATATATATTTTTTATATTTATATTTATATTTATATATATATTATATATAAATATATAATTATATATATATATATATATATATATATATATATAAATATATATATATATATATATATATATATATATATATATATATATCTATATATAAATGTATATATATATATATATATATATGTGTGTGATGTTATTGTTTATTTATATCGTACTATAAAAACTACATTATGATGTGAACTAAAGTTGTATTAACCAACCTAGTGTAGCTTATTTGAAGAAAAGAGTTCTTGTATCTGACAAATAGCATAAATATCTCACAAATGTGTGGTTATCAAATAGAATTCGATTGATATATTCATTTCAATTGTCAAAGAGAACAGACTGATACGGTCCTCATTAATTGAAACCCTTGAAGCGAAACCACTTCAAGCCCTCTGCACTTTGAATTATCGTCACGATCCCTTTTCTGATACACATACCACACTTGTTAAAAGGCTGGCCGTTATAATTAATTGCCTTCAGATTGTCAATAAATTTATTATAGCGTTAACTAACAAATGAGGCGCGAGGTTTGATTTATGCCAGATTGAATATGGGAATGCGTTCGAGCTATCGAATTGCCAATTGTGATATCTACCAGCAATTGTTACACAGGCCAGTTGTGATTGATACGTTCGAACACAAATTGGGAAATGGAATGTGTTCATATTCGTTGATGGGTGTTATAATTTGTTTTGTGGTTCTCCTATAGTAGAAGAACTACCTACTCGGTTCTGTGGTATAACAATTAATAGAACAATAGTTTATGACTTTAAGTAAAAACAAAAAATTTCTTTTATCTAATTATTTAAAAGAAAAAACCATTTTCTTAGCAGGCCAAGCTACAGAGATTTGTAGGGAGCATTTTGTGTAAAAAGTGTTATGTTTTTCACTCGAGTTTATTATTTAAAACTTTGTTATTAACAATTTAATGAAAAAAATTGCATTTTTTTCAGTTTTTTGCTTATAAAAATGAAACTATCAAAGTAATCGTGATGGTGTCACAAGACTTATTGTAGAAAATGAAAAGATGAAGAAAATGAGAGGTCGGACGACTTGATCAGACCCTTAGTTTAAAAAAAAAACGTCCAAAATGCAGTTTTTTCAAAAATGTTTAACTCGTTTATTTTTTGAGTTGTAACGTAGATCCTCCGGCCAGTATTAGTTATTGATATAAACTTCATTTGTGGGAAGATTAGGAACTGTCCGATGCATAGTTTTTGATCTGTGGCCATTTGATTATGGTACTATGCAATTTTCCAGCAGACCTGAATGCGACAGGTATGGTCCGATTTCAATTTACGAAAAAGATTTTGAAAGAAGAATTCTCATAGCTCAAAACGTTCATCTTGGTTTTTCATAAAAACGCTGAGAAATATGTTAAAAATAAAGCTGAACATGACGAAAAACGGCCAAGCGCGTGAGAGAAGATAAACTTATTTTTTGTGGGATAAATTGAATTTAAAAGATTTTTCTGCCGCTTTTTCCAAATAAGTTTATCTATTATGATTTCATTGTAACCATTATTTAATGCTAATATTTTTAAGGTATTAACTTCTTTTTTAAAATTTTCTTCAGAGAGAGGAATAGATAGAAGTCTGTGTACGAAGGAATCAAAAGCACTAAGTTTTATTTTCAACTGCTGACTACTATCGGCCTCCTACATCGGTCAAACAGGTAGAAAAATACAAACCCGAGTAGATGAACATAAAAGGTCAATTCTATTTAATAAGAATACTACTGGTTTTTCCGAGCATTGCATTCAGAACAATCACTTCATAGATATGAATAAAACTAAATATCTACATGCAGGTAATAGAGGAGAACGTCTCGACCTTTTAGAAGCTTTGGAGATAACCAGCTCTTTCAAAAATCAACAACCTATAGTGAATGATCAATTAGAATTCCTTTTGTCCCCTCTCATTTCCTCTGTTTTATAAATTAAATTGCTGTCATCTTTCCTGTATTAGTCTTGAGAATGGGTTCACTACCCGAAACATGTTGACATCTTTTTGTTAATTTTCAATATATTTTATGAAGTAGAATTTTGTAGAACACGTGACAGTGAAGCTGTTCTTGACGCATTCGCCATTTTGTAGTTACCAATTTGCCGGGCAGCTAGTCATATAATAATTATGTTATCTATAATGGGACGTTACCAAGCTAGATAGTCGACTATGTTAGGTACGCTGGCTAGTATTTGGGAGGTCTCGGGTTCAAACCCCGGAGCCGACTGGTCTGCCATGAGTTTTTCTCAGAGGTTTCCTAATGGTAATGTAAGTCACTGCTTGCAAACTTATAAGGCGAATGCTGGGCCAGTATTAATCCTCTGAACCCTACCCACACTTCCTATGTTCCATAAATATCCCGTCTCACCTATCCTTAATGCACTTGTACATACAAGTGTATCCTCTGATCTGGCTGAAGGAGTTAATCCCAAACTCAAGCTGCCCGCCTCCCTGACACATACTTCAGGGAGGAGTGAAACACATGTGTTTCCTTTTTCCTTTTCCTAATGGGACGTTTCTTATGAATTAACTACTGTGATTCGGGAGGTTCAGTGGGTCATTCAGGAAAATCAGAATTGTGTAATTACTTTCTGAAGGTATGTTTGAGATATCCATTAATTATGAATAATGTAAATAGAACATTCATATGAAAGTTAACAAGTCTAAATAATTATGACAAAATCATCTAATAAAAGCTTTGTTCGTCGTGAGGATTGAGAACTTCAGATAAATTTACATGCGCAGTTTGAACTATAGTATTCTGGGATCACAACATTCTCCGAATTTTCAATTACGTTCTGCATTCACGGATAAGCCCGAACTGTTTCTGAATTTATTCTGAATTCGTTTTACCGATTCCATGAATTGAACTAGAACAATAAATCCATGAATTGAGGATTGTTTGGTAATTTAACCAAACAACCGTGAATGCACAATCATATTTGATAAGAACAACCTTACTTGATATTTCCCTGATCCCAGTTCAAAAACAGTTGTGCCTTCGAATCATACGGAATCGGTACAGAATTAAGTATGCATATAACTGAGGTTGAATTCTCGCACATCACTTGGTGAAACATCATAAAGAATAAAGTATAAACTTTAAAATAAAACACACTTGGCTTAAGTTTCACTATATAAAAATATTTAGATACTGTATTTAGCAGTAACGAATAGTCGACATATTTCGAGTTATTAACTCATTATCAAGACTGACTACAGGAGTGTATTACATCTTATTTTATAAAATAGACAAAAGCAAAGGTGATACCTGAAAATCAATTTGTTCGTTTACAAGGGGTAATTGACTATTATGGGCGGAAATTATTTCGAGAATTTCAAGAAGGTCAAGGCGCTTTCCTTTGTTACCTGAATGTAACGATTGGGTTTTGTTGAAATCCAGGAAGTGATTAAATTTTATACAATATTCGGAGAAGCCAGTGGTATTTTTATTTTGTAAAAATGACTTTTTATGTTCTTCAACATGAATGTTTATATTCCTTCCTGTTTGTCCAATATAGAAGGCAGGACATCCGTCACAAAATATTTTGTAAACACCACTGTTTTCTCCGATGTTAGATTTCTCTTTATTATCGACCAAGAATGACAAGTTTCTTTTATTTGTACAAATTGTTTTGCCATTATTTTTCGATAGTCTGTTACAAATTTTGCTAGTCAAATTCGGCACATAATTTATTGGGAAGTATTTTTGTTCTTTATTAATAGTTTGCGTGGGGTATATTGAATGCAACAGATACTTTATTCGTTTTTTCCTTATGAGCTTATTGATAAGACTTTCATTGTAACCGTTATTAGTGGCTAATAATTTAATTGTATTAACTTCGGTTTTATTTTGATGTGTTGGTTGCTGTCGCTGTGAATTAAAGTAACTGTGAAGTTTGGTTTTTTATAAATGTTGAAAGTAAAATAATTCAAATTCTTAGCAATGTGAACGTCTAAGAAATTCAAGGTACCGTTTTCGTTTTCTACTTCTTTTGTAAATTGAATCGAGTTGTAGAAAGTATTTATATATTTAAGGAAATTATCTAACTGCCTATTTGTACCGGTCCAACTACAAAAAATATCATCTTCATAACGCTTGTCTGTTTTATAAAATAAGATGTAATACTCTCTTGTGGTCAGTCTTGATAATGAGTTCAATATTCGTTACTGCTAAATACAGTATCTAAATATTTTTATATAGTGAAACATAAGCCAAGTGTGTTTCATTTTGAAGTATGCATATTATGTCAATCCCAAATTGGTTATGAACTTGTTTTCAAACAGTTCTTAATCCTTAATGCCGATAAAGCTATTAAATAAAAACTCAATCTTTTCCTATTTATAATGATCCATGCGCTGTGATATCTCATATCACTAGTCCTTGAGTTCAAAATAGTAGCTGTATAATATTTGATCAATATTCGCCATAAAATGAACATTTCCATGGGGTCGATGATATAATGTAGTAGACAAAGTACATGCAGTTTGAACGACACTAATCGGGAATGTATCAAATTCGTGCTGTAATAAGACAAATCCCCTAAATCCTTTCTATCTGGATTCGGCGGAGTCGAGGGGCTTGAGCTTGATTCTGCCACGCATTGCAACATTCAGGCAATTGGACAGAACCGTATTACGAAAAATAAAATATTCTCGCAATAAATTTGACGAGGGAATAATTGCTTCAACTAAAATAATTTAATTTGTGTTTACTCAATGTAAACTAAATATGAACTGCTTCTTCCCATCAGTATATCTATAGTGGATGTTATTCAAATTAGTGGTAATTTCTATACAATGAAAAAAATTTTCTAAATGAAATACTACGATATTTATTCGAAAAATCGAAATGGATCAAATAAAGTTACTTGAGTTTCCGCGCCAAAGACACTCCCATCCATTCCTAACTAATGGATGTTGGAAACCAAATTACTCACAAAAAACGTTATATAAATAGTCTGACTTATTGAGTCCTCCTCAGTAACGTTTATCTACCATTTTACTGGTACCAGACTTTTCCGAAGAGGAGAAGCAGTGACATCTACCTGAATACATCATTCACCATCCTGTTAAGTCAGATGGAAAACGTCCACTATATTTATATAAATATATATATATATATATATATATATATATATATATATATATATATATATATATATATTTAAATATATATATATATATATATATATATATATATATATATATATATATACATATATATATATAATATATATATATATATATATATATATATATAATATATATATATATATATATATATATATATATATTTAAGAGGTTTAGTTGAAGAAAAAAAGGATTATCAGGTACTCTAGTCGGAGATAAAAAAATTGTGGTGAACTCTTCATTTCTGCTCTAGCTCCGGAGATTTTATTTTCTCTTCATCAGGATTTCTGAAGATATCTCATCTCTCAATTCCAGTAAGTACATAAAAGGCAGTAATGTAGTTTTTACATATCTTTCAAATCCAAATAAAGTTTCAATTAACTCCAAATAATATTCATTCAAGTTTAGTCCACATTTCTGGAGAGTTTCTTTAGTCTTCTGTTTTTCTTCATAAACCTAGACTAAATGTCATTACTTACAAATTTCAAATTTGTAAATTGTCAACTACTTTTTCCAGCAGACATGTGTATACATGAACGTCAATATATTTTTTGAATATCCAATTTTATAAAATGACATAGTTCCTACGTAGTTCCTCAACTATCAATTTTTAATATTTTACAAAAAAGTGTGTTGATCTGTTTTCTGTTATAACCTCATTTTTCGTAAATGAGAAGTTGTATTTTCACTGTATTACTCATTTTCTTATTTTATATTATATATATATATATATATATATATATATATATATATATATATATATATATATATATATATAATATATATATACCAAGAAGTGAGTGAAACAGAAAATATGTATATAAGATGATAAATGTGCAAAAATCTTACGCTTTCTACTTCGAAAGTATCTAACCTAAATTAAGGGAATTAAATTAAATGCAACTGCTTCTGGCGTTTTCTACTCATCATCAACACAGAAAAGTGAATTTCGATACATCAGAAATAGATAAATAAAACGCTTGAGCCGTAGAGTTCCATCACTAAAGTCATATTTTTTCATTTTTTCTTTAAATAAAAATTCTCAACACCTTCTCTAATTCAATTTTGTGGAACAACCTTAAAATCCTTGGAATATATATATATATATATATATATATATATATATATATATATATATATATATATATATATATATATATATATATATATATATATATATATATATATATATATATATATATATATATATATATATATATATATATATATATATATATTAATATATATATATATATATATATATATATATATGCATTTTCCATTACCTCTGAAAATCGCCCTGATTTCAACAATAATACTTTTGACTCGACCATAATTAGGGAAGTTTCATCCACTAAATACCTGGGTGTGATAGTGGATAAGTATCTAAAATTCAATCAACACATCGAACGCTTGACGAACAATATTAGAAAACTTATTCCTAGATTTTATATATTGAGAGATATTTTGGGTAAAATGCTCTTGCTAACCATATATAAATCTCTAGTGGAGTCTCTGATAGGCTATGGATTGGTGATATGGGGTGGCATATATCATAACCTTCTTCGACCACTGAGCGTTGCACAAAACTTTATTCTAAAAGTTATTTATAGAAAAAAGAAAAGATATTCAACGGAATTGCTGTACTCGCAGGACGTATTTGATGTTCGTTCTCTTTATATATTGCATACTTGCAAATACATGCATAAAATGGAAGGTATGGAAAATTACTTAAAACATAATTGCCCCACGAGAGGTGTGACGAACATGCATGTGAAAGTTCCTATTAGGAAGAAAAATATTAGTCATAGATCTTTTGAATATCTAGCCACAAAATTCTATAATACTATCCCGCTAGACATTAGGGAAATCAGGAATGGGACAAGATTCGGCAAATGTTGCCGTTGTTATATTCATAATAACTTAGATAAATTCAAATGTTTCACTTCATAACTCTTTACACATTTTTTCACATACCTACTTTATAACTGTAAAGACTTTTATTTGTAGAAGTAATTATTAGTGAACTTGTTGACTATAATGTACACACACAGTTATTCAGTTAACTAGGTGTACAATCTTTATTAATCTTTCCTTGTGAATATTTCTCTTCTCACTAGATTAACTAATTAATGTAACGAATTGTTGAAAATTTCAGTTAATAAATATCTATCTATATATATATATATATATATATATATATATATATATATATATATATATATATATATATCATACATCAAAAAACTTTGAGTCCATTAGATATAAAACAGATTTCGAAACGACTCCCACACCTATTGACTTTTTATGCAGTGCAATATTCTATTTATTATAAAATGATGCTGAAAATTATTGCCCAGTAGAGATTACTTAAATTAACTCAATTGATACTGAAGTATTATATACAGCTATAATCATGAATATATCAATACTTTCCTAATATCATAAGACTATAAAAAGTAACTTCCCAAAAATATATATCTGTTTCATCGGTATATCTGAGGTCTAGAAGATAAAAATCGCGAATATACTGCTTTAAAATGAGATTTTATTTTTCTTTCTTCAATTTAATAGTATTTCTTATTAACTAATTCGACTCATTCTTAATATGAAGTAGTACTATTTATCAAGTCAGTTCCAGTTCATGAGGTTCGGCCCTGGGACAAGAGCCTTATTCGCTTCTTGGCATTCCCGCGTTCATAACATTCAATCAAGAAATGTAGCAGGAAATATGGGTTTGTCTCAGGCCCGCGAAATTAGGTTTCACGGACGGAAAAGGGAATTGGCCAAAGTAGGTACGATATTTCTGCGGAGGCACGGCAAAAGCCGGCAATAATGAAACTAGCTGCGATGCGGTATTCGACTTTAAAATACCCCGGTTTCCATGTATTTAGATTTTATTGTATTCTACGTTTCAGCTCCCTCAACTTTAATTAGGTCTGTTCAAGGAAACTGACGGAAAAAATTACTTCTGAATTATCTCATTGGGTAGGTTTCGAACGGTCCAATTGGGTTTTAAGATTGAATCGATCTTAATATTAGTTTTCAAACAGTGAGTTGAATAGTATTCTCAGATTGAAAAAAAAATACCATTGTACTTCACAGTTTTCGACAAACATAGTGGCTTCTTCAGATTCGAGAATACTAAAAGATGAAGGAAGTGAATATACAATTAAAATGGGGAAAACCTAAACGTAATCACTTAGTAGAAAGTACAAATTGTCAATGACTTGGGAAAAACACAAAATGTTACAAATATTCATTATTACATCTAGGCAAGATTTAACAACGGTGAATTATTCATATCTAATTGGTCATTTAACAAATTATTGGATTGTTTCATACTATTGATTTTTTGACTGCCCTGACGGTGCAGTCAAAAACGAGATTGACTATGTGCTAGGCACTAATAAGCTCATGTGCACCGATGTGTCAGTCCTAAATCGCTTCAACACGGGAAGTGAGAATAGTGAGAGCCAGAATATGTATCGACACTCGACTGGAGAGAAAGAAGCTGACCGAGAAGAAGCTGAGACCAACAAGAATTAAGTTGAAGGCAAGGCAGGAAGAGTTCAGCAGGCAGATCGAGCGGAGACTGGAACCGATGGACGCGTTGAAAGATCTAGAGCTGAATGAGCTGACAGGGAAAATCGTCGGAAGTATCCGAGTAGCAACCAAGAAAGTCTACACATTTGGAGGGCATCGAAACTCGAGGCTCACTCCCGACACAACCAGACTCTTGGAAGAGCGCAGAGCAATGGATCGCGACGCACCTGAGTACCGCTAGCTGGATAGTCTAGTAAAGAGAGCCATTCGTAGAGACTTGAGAGCGTACAACACGCGGACGATTGAAGAAGCCATAGAGGACAATATTAACATGAGGGTGCTCCGTACCAGAATAGCTAGAGGACAACTACTCATCCATAATATGAAAAATAAGCAGGGCGTAGTTGCGTCAGAGAAAGGCGAAATCAAGGGTATCATCGAGAACTTTTACCGGAAATTGTACAGCCAGTCAGTACCAGAACCTGACAATTTGCAGGTGCACAGAGATCGAGTGATTCAGAACGTCGGTTCCGAAGAGATTCCCGAAATTGATGGGTCGGAGCTGAGAGCAGCATTAGAACAGATGAGAAACCGTAAGGCTTTCGGAGAGGACCAGGTGACGAGTGAGATGCTGAAGACTGGGGGAGAAACTTTGGACAGGGCACTTCTCATCCTCCTCAACAAGTGCCTGGAAGAAGGAAGGATTCCGTATGCATGGAGGAATTCCGAGGTCACCATCCTCTTCAAAAAGGGCGACCCCGCAAACATCGAGAACTACCGGCCGATTAGCCTCCTCTCTGTGTTATACAAGCTCCTTACCAAAATAATTACCAGCCGTCTCACCAACAAGCTCGACTCCTACCAACCTTTGGAGCAAGTTGGATTCAGGAAGGGGTACAGCACGATAGACCACATCCAGGTGGTTCGCACGCTGATCGAGAAGTGCACTGATTACAACGTCCCACTTCACCTGGCCTTCGTCAATTACCAGAAGGCTTTCGACTCTGTGGAGATCGTCACTTTCTACTTCTTGCACAGGCATATAGTTTTTATCTTTGTCACTCTCGTCCATTTCAATATCACTATCGCTTTGATCACTTGAATGTTCTCCAAATTTTAAAAAAGTTTGACCTGTTCTTTTCATGTTTAAATTCTTCCAAATAACCAACCGCTCGCTATTAGACACAAATCATAACTAAAAGTTTTAAAGAAAAACGATAATAATCCTGATTCCATACTCTCTTATTTAACAATTCTTGTATTGCTTATCTAGATCTCGGGCAATAGGTAACAATCCTGATTTATGAGTTTATGGTTAAGTTTACCCCGATTGGGTTTTTCTAGGAATTTACATAAATACAATGGTTCATTCCATCATGTTTATAAAAGACAAAATTATGTGGAACTACTAATATTATCTAAATTTTTATATGACGAATACACAAATGTATATTGGTACCTTTTTATGTCCGAATTTTAAATGTTATTTCATAAAAGTTAGTCTAGCATTCAGGGTCGTCGCGAAAATGTTTTTAGGGAGGAGAAGATACCAATTCCCGACTTGCATTATGGAAATGCCATCTCATATTATGAAAATCCTATATTATTAAAATGCCAACTGGCCAAAAAAATAATAATGAAAAGTTCTCTCGTTTCTTTTTTTACTAAATTTATTACTATTTTACCAACTTTCCCTGTTAAATTTTCCAACTCAAGCGTGGTTGGAAGGGGGGAGGGAAGGGGCGCTTTTTCTTATTTATGATGTATGTTCAGTTTTACGTGAACCTAATGTACAAGGAGAATTCTTTAAAAAAAACGTTTCGGAGTTTGCAGGAATTTTAAATATTTATATTTAATTTTTTTATCATGCATTGATTGAATCGACTAATAAAAGGTATACATTCAAAAGTAATTAATATTTTTTCAATAAAAAATAATATATAAAAAAGTATACTTCTTTCAGTTATCGTTGATAGTGACCTCACAATCTTTGTCATTTACTATCTAGCATGGTGTTTACATTAGGTTAGAAAAAGGGCTAGTCCTGACGTCACTGAAAGAATTATATGTAAGTATATATTCTTAAATGATACAATTAATACACAAATAGGTTTTTTTTCCCCATTTCATTGTTTTATTATATTATTTAGGTTCTTACTTTTAATAATTTCATTTACTTTTGTAACTATGTAACAATATACCAAAATACAATAAATTCTTGTAATTATTGAAAATAATATTTTTTTTACTATTAACTTTAAATATCCATTATTGACCGTTTAACTGTTTAACGTTAAAAGTTACATTTTTCATCTGCATACAAGGAAGAAAAATGGCACTTTTTCCCCCTCCTCCGTTAGGGAAGAAAAGTCTTCCTTTACCTCAATACACATTCTTGGTTTTTATTATAAAATTTATTTTTCCTCCCTCAAGTGTCCAGGCATTAGATAATAGGAGTTATTTATTACCTCCAATTAATTATTATAATTATGTATGTTTACTTGCTTTAGATGTTACAGTTTGCCAGGTTTTTTATCGTATAGAAATTTTTTTTATGTTGGAAAGGTAGAAAATTATATACATTCTTTAGGAGAAAAGTTCATTTCAGTATCGTACCCATGAAAAAGGTTTGGAGGGAGCAAGCCCTAATGAAATACATAGGGATTTAATATATTTTTTTGAAGGGTCGAGACGAGACGAGACGAGACGAGAGAGAGGTTCTCTCGAGCGAGAGAAACGGACTCTCGTCGAGACGAGAGTCACATTTGCTCTCGTCTAACGAAACGAGACGAGAGAGAGCCTTTTCTCGTCTCGTCTCGTCGAGAGGCAACACTATTAATTAACAATTTATAGGTACCTAAAAAACAATAAAGTAGAATCTAAATTCCGGTAAGACTTTTTCTTCTTGAGATGCTAAATTCAAAATGATAATTTTCCTGGAAAACATTCAATAACAACAAAGGATATAACCAATTGAGTATAAAGGGTGAATATAGTGGTATACGTAAATAATTAGATAGGGAGGGAGTTCCATACTGAACTGATGATTCTCAGGTAGTTCCGTGATTTTGAAAAGATTATGAAGGGGGTTTGTAAGCTGGTTATTCAATAGGCCTGAATATGTATATTCATTAATCTGTAGGCATTTCAGGAAATTTAGTTCTATTAATTGATGGAATCCGTCGTTAGTATAGAATACTTTGGAAAATATAAAACTGCGATTGCAATTTCCGTCACTAGACCATCATCGGGCAGATTGAGTTAAGAACTGAATGAATAATTATAGTGTTCTTAACTCAATCTGCCCGATGATGGTCTAGTGACAGAAATTGCAATCGCAGTGTAATATTTTTCAAAGTATTTTTGATAATAAACAAAGTAATTTCAAATTTAGTTTTGGTTCATCATGTTAAATTATAACGTAGTAAGGACGGATTCCATCAACATAATTATAGATTTTCGCTTACTGGTGGAAAAAAATTAATGCACGTACCTAAACAGACAAGAGGAACATATTTCAAGAAGGGATAATCCAAGAGGATTTCCCAAATTGATACAATAAAATGTTTTTAGAAAAATTATTGAATCAACTGAAAATTCAGGAGTTATATAGGTCAGACTGGTCGATCGTTCAAGACAAGATTCAAAGGATACCAACAATCTTTTTCGAAAAATGAAACGGATTCAACGTTTGCAAATCATTGACGTGAAAACCACCACTCGTTTCCACATATAGATAACCTCCGAATGATGCTCAAATTACCGAAAGGAACCGAACTAACTTACTTCGAATCATTGAAAATTTTTAAACCCAACCAGATTGACTTGATATATTCTCCTTTATTCAGTATACTCAAACAATAGTGATTTTAATAACTGAGATTGAATTCTCGCACATCACTTGGTGAAACATCATAAAGAATAAAGTATAAACTTTAAAATAAAAACACTTGGCTTATGTTTCACAATATAAAAAATCTTTAGATACTGTACTTAGCAGTAATAAAAAGTCGACATGTTTCGAGCTATGAACTCATCATCAAGACTGACTACAGGAGAGTATTGCATAGTAATTTATAAAACAGACAAAAGCAAAGGTGATACCTGAAAATCAATTTGTTCGTTTACAAGGGGTAATTGACTATTATGGGAGGAACTTATTTCGAGAATTTCGAGAAGGTCAAGACGTTTACCCTTGTTACCTGAATGTAACAATTTGGTTTTGTTGAAATCCAGGAAGTGATTGAATTTTATACAATGTTCAGAGAAGCCAGTGGTATTTTTGTTTTGTAAAATTGACTTTTTATGTTCTTCAACACGAATATTTATATTCCTTCCTGTCTGTCCAATATAGAAAGCAGGACATTCGTCGCAAAATATTTTGTAAATACCACTGTTTTCTCCGATGTTAGATTTTTCTTTATTATTGACCAAGAATGACTTCAAGTTTCTTTTATTTGTACAAATTGTTTTAACGTTATTTTTCGATAGTCTGTTACAAATTTTGCTACTCAAATTAGGCACCTAATTTATTGGGAAGTATTTTTGTTCTTCATTAATAGTTTGCGTGGGGTATATTGAATGCAACAGATACTTTCTTCGTTTTTTCCCAATGAGCTTGTCGATAAGACTTTCATTGTAACCGTTATTGATGGCTAATAATTTAATTGTATTAACTTCAGTTTGAAAATTTGTTTCCGATAATGGAATCGTGAACAACCTATGTATGAACGAATGAAAAGCACTGAGTTTTATTTTAATGTGTTACTGTTCTCTTACTTTCAACATTTATAGAAAACCAACCTTCACAGATACTTTAATTCACAGCGACAGTAACCAACACATTAAAATAAAACTCAGTGCTTTTCATTCGTTCATACATAGGTTGTTCACGATTCCATTATCGGAAACAAATTTTCAAACTGAAGTTAATACAATTAAATTATTAGCCATCAATAACGGTTACAATGAAAGTCTTATCGACAAGCTCATTGGGAAAAAACGAAGAAAGTATCTGTTGCATTCAATATACCCCACGCAAACTATTAATGAAGAACAAAAATACTTCCCAATAAATTATGTGCCTAATTTGAGTAGCAAAATTTGTAACAGACTATCGAAAAATAACGTTAAAACAATTTGTACAAATAAAAGAAACTTGAAGTCATTCTTGGTCAATAATAAAGAAAAATCTAACATCGGAGAAAACAGTGGTATTTACAAAATATTTTGCGACGAATGTCCTGCTTTCTATATTGGACGGACAGGAAGGAATATAAATATTCGTGTTGAAGAACATAAAAAGTCAATTTTACAAAACAAAAATACCACTGGCTTCTCTGAACATTGTATAAAATTCAATCACTTCCTGGATTTCAACAAAACCAAATTGTTACATTCAGGTAACAAGGGTCAACGTCTTGACCCTCTCGAAATTATCGAAATAAGTTCCGCCCATAATAGTCAATTACCCCTTGTAAACGAACAAATTGATTTTCAGGTATCACCTTTGCTTTTGTCTGTTTTATAAATTACGATGCAATACTCTCCTGTAGTCAGTCTTGATAATGAGTTCATAGCTCGAAACATATCGACTTTTTATTACTGCTAAGTACAGTATCTAAAGATTTTTTATATTGTGAAACATAAGCCAAGTGTTTTTATTTTAAAGTTTATACTTTATTCAATAGTGATTTTTCTAAGAACATTTTATTGTACCTAATTGGGAAATTCACTTCAATTAGCCCTTCTTGAATTATGTTGGTCTTGTCTATTTAGGTACCTTAATAATTCTTTCCCACCTGTTAGCGCATATCTATGATTATGTATTCAGTTCTTAACTCAATCTTCCCGATGATGGTCGTCTAGTGACCGAAATTGCAATCGCAGTTTTATATTTTTCAAGGTATTTTTCTGATAATAAACGTAGTAAATTCAAGTTTTGTTTTTGTTTATTCCGTTTTATTGCCTCATTTTCTCAATATCTGAATTGAAGGTACGTTTCTATGGTTCAAATGGTTTGCACAATATGAATCCGACGTTTAGTTAACCAACCTCCGTTTATGTTCTACCAATTTGAAACTTATTACAACTACCTTCTAATTTATAATTTTTGTGGACTGCTTATGTTTTCCTAAATTATTTCTGGTATGGTATGAAATGTTGATTTTATGCTCAGATAACAGTGTTTTGAGTTTTTCTCCTGAATTTCCGATGTAAGTAAGGCTGTTATATAAAAAATCATATATAAAAATTATGATTTTACCTCTGATAAGGATGTACACCTTGAATATCGCCCTTTTGACATTATTCTTATGTATCGTATTGTCTATTTTTTTGTGGTTATGAATATTATTCACATCAAATTGATTAATTGTGTTTTTCTCGATGTTTGAAGTGAGGTTTGAGAGCGGAATATTTACTAAACGATGAACCATACTTTTGGAAGCTTACACCTTGTGTTGAAAGGAAGTACTATATATGACGTCATGTGGAAAATTGAAAAACAATATAATTATATTATTTAACTTCCTTATGTTTAAATCTCAATAACTGATTGAGTTATCTTTTTCTAATCTCATATTAGGATGCACAGAGTTAATGGTTGTTTGAAAACAGTCTAGTTACCTAAGAGTAAAACAGAAAATAATATCATCCACATATCTGAACCAATGAATGAATAGTCGACTAAGAGGGTGACTATGAATTAGTTGTTTCAACTTACTGATAAACACTTCAGCCAACAGATGGAGCAGAGGTTTTTTCATAATCCATGAAAATCTAACATACAATTCAAACTTTGAAATATTAAATGTGGTAAGTAAGGGAATGAAACTATATTTCCTAAAACCTCTACACATTTATGAATATAAACTATTAGGCCTTTTAATGATAAGACAGATTGGCAGATTACAAGCCCCCTTCTTCATATTTTTCTCCGTAATTTATTATTTGGATACATCACTATATTTACCATTTCTGCTTAATTTGTTATACCTACTTTTGTTGCTATTGAATGTATTAGTGAAATATAGCATCCGAAGAAGGTGAAATCTCACCGAAACGCAAGTCAGGTGATATTGCTTTTAATATACATGTGAATTGTTATTTAACAGAATGAAAGTGAAAAATATACAACAAAGATTGTATTGCCGCAAATCACTTTTTGAAACATGAAACATTAGGTCACATTAAATAATGCAATTCAGGTGTCATGCAAATGATTGTGTATTGACGTTTCGACCATTTTATAGCGTTTTTCAAAATTTATGAATTACAGGACGTATATTACATTAATTTTAATAGTTATCTAAAATATGTTTTTACCCTAACGTAGATCCAGCTATCCGACACAGAGTTTAGAGCAAAATCAATAGAAAAATCAAAAAACGCTTTACGACAAAACAGCTATCTGAAGAAAATAGTTGACCAAATTTTCAAACGTCGAATACATAAATTTTATAATATAAGAGAAAATTCGGAAAAAAAACAAAAAACCGAGAATACAACATTTCTTTCATTGCCTTATATTAACGGATTATCCCAACATTTCCAAAAACTATTGGAGAAATATAATATTACAGTTTGTCACAAAGACCACAATTTATTTTTACAATATTTCACAAAACTCAAAACAAAAACACCGAAAAAAAATGAGCTATTTAGTTTATCAAATAGGTACCGTGTAACGAATATGATGGCGTTTATATTGGTCAAATGAGCCAGTATGTAGAGAATCAATTGAAGAGCCATAAATACAATGAAAAAACTCCACCACCCTGACAAAACATGAAATAACGAAAAACCACTCGTTTTTGAATTTCAACGAAACAAAGATATTGAAAACTGAGTCAAAGACCAAAAAAAAAGAAATTTCTTGAATCGTTGAAAATCCAAAAAAATATATAAAATGTGCAATGAATGAAAAGAAAGATATAAATAATACAACGACACTGTATACTTCTCTGCCATACGTTCAGAAATAACTGACCTAGCAACACCTTTGACTGTGATAATATGTGTAGTGAAAATGTTTATAACTATCTATCGTTTTCATTTTAGTTTGTTGATAATCTACGTTAAGGGTAGGAATATATTTTAGATGACTGTTAAAATTAATGTAATATAAGTCCTTTAGTTTATAGATTTTGAAAAAGGTCGAAACGTCAATACACAATCATTTGCATGACACCTAAATTGCATTATTTAATATCACCTAACACCAAGAACATATTACGAAAGAATATATATTAGTCAAAGAAAAACGAAAAATAAATATAATATATATATATATATATATATATATATATATATATATATATATATATATATATATATATATATATATATATATATATATATATATATATATATATATATATATATATATACATATAACAAGCTCTATTTCTTGAATATAGTACAAATGTTACTCATTACCTTGCCATTTTTTTACTAAGGAATCTGTGATGGAACAGTAGATATGATAGTCTCACAGCGTAAACAGGACTCGGCAAACTCAAACTCTCTGCGAAAATATCTGCAAAGTTACGAGTTTGCAAGCTGATATTAATTTTCAGATATTTTACTACGTAGACGATCGTAACGGATTCCTGCATCTCAGGCATTATTCACTGAACTTAATGGAGTGTTGAAGAAAACTTTTATTCAAGTCTTGAGAACTGAATTCAGCATAAATTTCAGTATTGTAGCATTTCAATTTCCGGTTATTCTTCATTCGGTGCTCTTCAATCATTTGAACCGAACCTTATAAATTTTATCTCTAGATAATTTCATTTTTTATCATATTTTTCTCAGATATACTCAATTTCAGTCTACATCATACTTGATGCTTTATCACTGCTAGTTTTCCAAGTGACCTGCGTGTTTTCAGTTATCAAACATAGTCACCACTTATTAACAGCCAAAATAAAAATCTACTTTTTTACATGCAGAGATTTTAAGTTGATCAGATTTTACTCGAATGATGTACCTACTCGAGGTACTTACCTATCTTTAAGAACTTTTAGCGACTAAAGACAAAAATACGTGGGAAAATTCATTCAGAAGATTGAAGATCGGCCCCCTACTATTCGCAAAGTGAAACATACTTCCTAGAATTTCCGTCTTGTGTGGCGCTGATGTCGAATATTTAAACATTCTCCCTTGAATATTGAATGAAAATTCCATGCCGTCGGATCTCATGAAACAGAAGAGTTGATTTGATTAATTATCAATTTTTCAAATGGATTTCCAACGTATTATTATCTTCATCATATATTTCCATTTTCAATATTAAATTCGTAGCCGATCCCTAAAAATAATGGTGAAAATTTGATCATTGCTACCAGCATTGCCTGCATTTGTGATGGAACATCGAACGATGTAACACGTTGCAGAACTTCGCATCTATGGTAGCCACCTATGGGTATAAACTGACATGAATTTTTAACGTTTTAAATTTCTGTGTGGCTTGAACTTGGATATCTATCGATTTCCGATGAATGGCGCTATGATTTGTTCGCATGTCATTACAGTGCTCTTCCTAAAAACTATTACGTGGTAGATCCGAGGTCGCTGCTCACTCGGCTGATGGACTGGGCACTACTGGTGAGCTTGCTCACATAGCTAAACAGACATCAAGGTAGAACATTCTACCTTGAAGGATGAATGTCTTCAGATGTCATATATAGATATATAATATATATATATATATATATATATATATATATATATATATATATATATATATATATATATATAGATCAAAGGTGTAACGATGGGATACCCCAATATTGTAGAGGAAGCAATAAAAGATATAGGGTGCTTCTAAAGTTATGCCTTTATTCCAAGTTCAAGCTTTCGTCCATGTTTACAGACTTCTTCAGGAAAAACTGTTCTGTCCTTCTATATATATATATATATATATATATATATATATATATATATATATATATATATATATATATATATATATCTATGACATCAGAAAAATCCCAAAAATCTTGATCGAGTAGGAATAAATACGATAGTCTACTATTTTCGGAGACAATACGAGGAAGTAATGAAATAATTAAATTCGATATACTAGCCGTTATGAAAATAATTAAAGTATATACCAACAGTATATTGTATTGTACACATATTTAAGGAAAATCACCCTTTATTTGGTTGGTGGTGAATAAACTACTTGAAGCATATGAAAAAGATAAAGGTTAATTGATTTCGTTTTTAACGATTTATGACTAAATTTATATTTTAAAAATTCTTTCGTTTTATGATCACAGAATTAGTCGTAAGCAAACACTAAACGATTTTTAAATGAAAAGTAGAATCACATTGAGTTATTCCTCTATTTATAATATACATGTTTCAGCATTCTAATTTCTTGTCAGCATCAAGGAACGTTTGTATGCGAAAAATGATGATAATATCAGAATTTTTTCTTCGCCATGTTGCTATTATGAACTCGAATTTTTCTCGAGTTCTCAGATTCATTTCTCAAGATTGAAATGAACCAAGCTGCGAAAATATTATTATATCTCCCATGAAAAATGAACAGATAAGTATATATTAGGTTCAATATTGCAGACGATAAATGTGTACGTAAACTTTATTTCGTTCTTTTAGTAGGAAATATTCGAAAAATAACTCGTTTTATTATTTTCCGCCGAGCTATTGTGATAAATGTACACTGAAAATGTGTTCCTTAATAGAGTTTGATAGATTATGCGTTTTTTCAAATACACTGGCATTACACCTACAAATTACCTATTTTCATATGAAGTTTTGTTAGATAATACCTATAGTGTAAACATGAAATAATATTTATCTCAAAAAAAATTTAAATTGTTGCAAACGAATGCTTTATTCACGCAAACCTGGTCGATTTCATCCTTGTGTATTTTTTCCGCACCTTCATTTATGAGTTAATGACACCCATGTCTTACAATCTACGGACTTAAATTGAATTCCAAACGCCAGGAATTGGTTCTTTTCTTGTGAACACAGACATTATGGGCCTATAAATCGTATGTAATTACTATTTTTAGATTCCGCAAGCTTGCGTAAAACCTTGAAATATGGTGTAATTAAGGTTTGAGTGGAACTTCTTCGAACGAATCTGATACAAATGAACACGCCACCTGAATCTTAATTGTACTCTTTTACAGGGTAGAAAATGATCACTTCTTTAGGTATCGATCAGAAAGACGATTATTCATTCTGACTGATCAGGAAAGTTACAATACATATCAATCTTAACGAAAATATAATAAATTTGATTGGTCTTTTTATGACATCTTTTAGAATAATATTTGATATTTAGATTTTATTCCACAAGAATTCTGAACCTACCACGCCAATAATTGTCCTGTCAGCATCAGATATGATAATAATTCAGGACTATTTCATTATGTACGCCCTAACAGATGCAAAGCTCGTATAGTAAGTAGAATTATGCCGTTCACAATATTGCAATTTTGATAACAATGACCCCGGTTTGAATCTATGGACCTAGAGTGAGACCGTTGGAATGCATGCCAAAATATATGTTTGAAACATACGAACGATAAAACTACGTATCTAGCAATTTTTGCTAATTGTACGATATATTTGATTAAAACGGAAATGGTTTATTGCAAACAGTTTTTTTTTTTTCACTTTTGTTAGGTTTTTTTTTTGGAATACAGTGGACTGCCTATAATCCGACATTTGACAGTCCGACGCCGCATCGGAGGTCGGCAGGCACACAAATTTTTCTAAATTTTGCATCTATTTGGCCGATACATGGTGTTAATTAATAAACATATTGAAACAATGGTAGATAATAACAACTGACACATATATTTAAAGAAATAACGCATGACGCACATTTCGGTGGACCTTCACCTTCTTCAGATGCTAATGGCAAACTAACTATATTTATGTGTTAGGTATATCGAAAACAAGAAATAAAGATATGATAAATTGTGTAGAAGGAGTAGATAGAAGGATGGTTACAAATAATTATTAGAATAGGAGAAACCAATTCTGAACTGCTAGTCAGGTAGTTCGGTAATTTTGAAAAGATTCAGAAGGGGGCTCGAAGTATGATCGATTTGGCTATTCAATAGGAGACCGGAATGCTTGTATTCATTTATCTGTAATGATACTAAAGAATTAAGTTTATTTATTTTATATAAAAAATAATAAATCCAAAGTTCATAAAGATAATAAATCAGGAGTTTATGAAATCAATTGTGGTGATTGTGATAAAACTTACATTGTTATTAACTGCACTGATGATGGCCTAATAGCCGAAAGCGCTTTGCAATTTTAATAAAGTATATTTTTACAGGAAGTACCACTTTATTCCTCATTTATTCAATAGGAGACCGGAATGCGTGTATTTATTTATCTGTAATGATTCAAAAAAATTAAGTTTAATTCCCTTACTCAGCATTTAATATTTTAAAATCGAAATTGAATGTGTGATTGTCTTGGATTTAGGTTTGCATAATGTGAATCCGACTTTTGATTAACAAAGCTATGTTTGTGTTCTGAAATTCTAGTTTGAAAACTTCTGAATGTTCTACCAATGTAAATTTTATCACAATCACCACAATTAATTTTATAAACTCCTGATTTATTATCTATATGAACTTTGGATTTATTATTTTACATATGATTTCCTAAATTATCACCGGTACGATAAGCAATGTTAATGTTTTGCTTAGATAAGAGGGATTTAAGTTTTCTACTTGAATTTCCAATGAAAGTGAGGCTGTTATATTTTTTTGAACAACTTTTTATCTAACATATTGTCTATTATTATGGGATCATAATTATTATTTACGGCACTAATTATGATTATGCATTTACATAATGTAAATTGTTATTATTAATATTTGTTTTGAATATACAAATTTTTGTCATAACCTCAATGGCCGTAAAATAAGTTCTCAAGATGTATGGTAACAATATATGTACCTACTCAGAATTTTTACAAACAACTAAATTTTCTAGCCTTGGAAGTCTAAATTCAATTCAAACAAGTGTACCTTTGGGAATCCGACACTCCCATGGTCCCGTAACTATCGGATTATCGCGAGTCAATTGTAATTTCCCCAACGGTTCTATGTCTTTATGTTATAATAATTTATGCAAGAGAATCAGGAATGTTATTGTTCACACTGAGACTGAACATGTTTAATTCCTTTCGCTTTCATTCTCATGTATCATGTATCCAACTTTGCCGAAGAGCTATTCTAATAGAAAATACCTGCCTCAGGATCTCAAAATTATACTTCGAAATGCTTTGGTATCGCCGGCATTTGGATATTACCTGGAAGTATTTTATTCTTGTTCAGATCAAATTATTTTTTTCCAAATTCAAAAGGTTCAAATTTTTTGCTTTACGGTATTGAAAATTTTCGTCGATGGCTCAGTAGCGAAACCCATTCAAACTTGCTGCTATAGTTCTCTATATATAGTTTCAGATGTGTTGTGCACAATTTGAATACAAAAAATAAGGAGCTCATATCACCTCCTACTCATTGGTTGGTCATTTTTGAAACGCCCTTCACGTATTTAATTTACAAATACCATAATCAATTTACGGCCTTATCTTATGAATCACTAACTGTTTCTACTTTCACGAAGAAAACTTGAATATTTCTTTTCGGTTAAAAATGTGAACGTTCAGTTAGGAATAGGTAGCTGTTTCCTTCTCTGCCGTAGTTACTTCACCTTTATGATATTCGTAGAAATATAATAGAGATTTTTTCTAATTTTCATCGTTTTTCATTTAATTCTAAATTGATCAGTTGAATAATATGTGAATAATGGAAAATATTTTAAAATTAGTACTTATGCCGTTTCTGAATTATTTCCTTGGAACATGTATACTGTGACACGCGGTATATTCTTTTTCATATACAACGTCAACCACCTTAATCAATTTTAAGAGGCTGTGGAGGTAAACTAAATCTTAAATTGCAAAGAAATCTTGAAATATCTTCATTGAAGGTGGTTGAGAAAAATTAATGAATCCATCACAAGCCACTTCATCAACATAAACAAACTCAAACCATGGACGAAATTTCAACTCAGTAAAGGTGCACAAATTCTCAATAATAAAACAAAATTAAAATCTTCACATACAAATAACGACAATAAGATATTAAAGCTTATTAAATGGGACACCTGGTATATTTTCAGTTATTTTGTCTCCATATGATATTTAAAGTAGAACCATGTATCACTTGCTATTTTTTGTAACCGTTGTTTTATTTTTTTTTCGAAATAAATTTTTATTCTAGAGGGCTATAATAGATGCGTTCAAATAAAAAAATTCGGTCCTAAAATGGCCCTGTTTACCGTCCTGGGACGTAGATTTGTGGGCGTGGCTTCGGATTTATTTTGTTTCAGTTGTGTTGGTCACAGGCTACTCGATGATTTCAAATGTTATTTTAATCTCAATGAGAATCTTCATTTAAAGAAAGTTCTAAGGTTATAGGATTTCAGGTTTTTATCGAAAGTTTCCTTTCAACATAATACCTAGAGTGCGGTATCAAATTAATCGTTATAAAATTATCCATGCTGCTATTGCCACAAATAGTAATGGAAGTTTTAAAATTAAACTTCACATAGCTGGAACATTTTAATTGAAAATAGTGAAGTTGTATTTTAGCATACATTTTAGGACCGAAATTAGTTATTTGAACGCATCCATAGCCCTCTAGAATGAAAATTTATTTCGAAAAAAAAATAAAAAAAAGGTTACAAAAAGTAACAAGTGATACATGGTTGTATTTTTAATATCATATGGAAACAAAAACACTGAAAATATACCCGGTGTCCTATTTGAAAATCGAAAGTTTATGTCACTTCCGGTGAAACCGAAAGTTACATGAAAAAGATTTACTTGTCAAAAAATGCAGTTTTATGCATCAAACAGATCCTCTAAATTTCATTTCATTATCTCCGAAAACAAAAAAGGTATAGGGACGAGCCACCTTCCGTGGACACCCGGTATATGTATATATATATATATATATATATATATATATATATATATATATATATATATATATATATTTATTTATATATATATATATATATATATATATATATATATATATATATATTATATATATATATATATATATATATATATATATATATATATATATATATATATATATAATATATATATATATATATATATATATATATTATATATATATATATATATATATATATATATATTTTATATATTTAAGGTGTAATTTTCTTGGGTTTAGAGCACAGTAAATCTTTAGGTATTCAGATTTTATTACTTGTAATCGACATATGTTTCAATTGGAAAACTATATAGTCAAAAACAAAACAAAGCAAATTAAAATTGACAGATCCAATGTATTTTATAACGTTGTTTTAAATAAGTAGATGAAATGTAGATTGCAGATAAACTAGTAAGTTAACGTACACATAATGAAGAATTGTGACTGATTTTAAAAATGTATTTTTAGATGTAAATGTCCCAGCCATACCTGTGATATAATCTTGAAAAAGGCTTATATACGCCGAAACATATGTCGATTACAAGTAATAAAATCTGAATACCTAAAGTTTTACTGTGCTCTAAACCCAAGAAAATTGCACCTTAAATATATATATATATATATATATATATATATATATATATATATATATATATATATATATATATATCTATATATATATATATATGTATAGTGGCTCCGTAGTTCAGTGATTAGTGCGTTAGGCTACTGAACAGAAGGTCGGTGTATCGAATTCCAGCCGAACCAACGAATTTATGCGGAGCCACCTCTCGGAAGGCAGGGCGAACCACCGAGAAGTATTCTGCTTCTGTGTAAAGACGTTCGGAACCGTCGTAAAACTGTAGGTTCCTTCTATTTGTGTATCGCTGTATCACGCACAGCACGAATAGTTATAGAGAGATCGCCTACGCCCAAAACTGGGTACCGTAACACTAGATGAAGAAGATATATATATATATATATATATATATATATATATATATATATATATATATATATATATTTATATACACCAATCTCGAACGACAATATCGACTTTCGATACGGTACGGTAGTCCTTATATCTGAGGAAAATAAGACAAAAAAAATTATGAGAACAAATTATTGCTTCAGGGTAACTCCCGCCTTCAATATTGTCATAATGTGTTGAAATTCAATAGAACATAATTATGAATATCAAGTCTCGTTTGAATAAATGGAATAATACTAAAACATTAAGAATATAATTTCGTGATTACATTGACTGTTACCAACTGAATAATATGAAAGTTGTAGTATCCAAATGATTCCATGAACATTAGCAGGTATAGGTACATTGCATTGGCTACGAAACAGTTAAATTATATGGACAGATATTAGGAACTCCGTTTGTCAATACACATAACTGACAGTTGACAGTTGGTTGAGTCATAAAGATTAATGAACGGGAAACACGACATAAATTGAGTGGAAAAACTAGGATGTATATTGTTATGAGGGTCACTAAACTTCTCAGAGTAATTTCGACCTTTTTTACTGATAATTATTTTTGCTTTCAGTGTATCACTATCTCAAGAATCTTGAGCTCAACAAATATGCATTCTATATTATGATAGGAATTATTCATATATAATAAATATATATATATATATATATATATACATATGAATTCGAATTTCAATACATTTTTAAATTCAAATTATTTCTTTTTCTTTCATATTTCGTTGCACAATTGGAACCATATTTGATACAACTTGAAAATGCACAATATTCCTATGATATATATTCATTCATTATTCAAGTATGTATATATATATATATATATATATATATATATATATATATATATATATATATATATATATATATATATATATATATATATATATATATATATATATATATATATATATATATATATATATATATAGTCTAGTAGACCATCTCAAAACTTGAAAACTACCTAACAATTGCAAATTTTTTTTCATTAGATGTTGTTTCTCTTTATATCAATATTCCAAATTCTTTGGTTCCAATAATAATTAATGATAAATGGAATATTATCAAAAATTATAGAAATATTCCTAAAACCGATTTTATAGAAGCAATTCAATTTGCACTTGGTACAAACTATTTTCAATATGAAAATAACTTCTACCAACAAAATGATGGTGGAGCAATGGAAAGTCTCATTTCCAGTGTTATAGCACAATTAGTTTTAGAATATTTGGAAGAAAATGAATTAAATAATTGGAACGAACGAATTATAACTTTCAAAAGGTATATGTTGATGATTGCTTTGTAATAACATCAGAAGATTTTATTGATGATATTCTCAAAAAATTCAACGACTTTAATAGAAAATTACAATTTACTCTAGAAAGAGAAACAAACAATACATTAAATTTTCTTGATATTACTCTCATACACAAAAAAAATAAAATTATCACAAAATGGCATAGAAAAGAAATTTTTTCACAAAGAACATTGAACTACAACAGTGCGTTTCATTTGTCACAAAAAAAAGAGATTAATTACCGGATATATGGACAAAGCACTTAAACTTACTTCACCCACACACAGACATGAAATATTACAAGATGTCCATGAATTACTCATAAAAAACGATTACCCAATGAAACTTATACAGAAAATCACTGAAAATAGAATTCATAAACTCTACAACACATTAGAAACTTCAAAAAAAGAAAATGTTAACAAAAAATATATTCCTCTTCCATATATTCCTCAATTAAGTAATAAAATATCACATATTTTAAATCCACACGATATTAAAGTAGCCCACAGTGCACAAAATCGAATAAAACAAATATATTCTAAATTAAAAAGTAAAACACCTCTTCTGCAAAAATCTCATGTTGTTTATAGTATACCCTGTAATAATTGTAATAAATCATATATAGGACTAACTTCTCAAAATTTAGAAGAAAGATTAAAAGCACACAAATATGCCAAAACACAAACCACAGCACTGATCAAACATAAAAATAATGAGAATCATAGTTGCGATTTTTATAGCACAAAAATTTTAGAAATAGAGGAAGATCAGAAACACAGAGAAATTTTAGGAATGTTACATATTCAAAAAAATTTAAATAAAGTCATAAATGATAGAACAGATATGAAACATTTATGTTCAATATACGCAGATTTAATTCTTCAATTTTTCTAAGAAACATCGTAAATCAAGATAAAATAATTCAACAAACAAACTCTAACCATAACAACTCATTTTCTTCGACAAAATCTAGACATCTAGAATTTTCAATTTTTCTAAAAAGAAAGTATCACATAACATGTGATATTTTGTACATTACGTGGGTGAAGGTTTCTGTGGTTCCCTTCCCATCTAATATCAACAGACCTATCTATTGATATTGGACTACTAGTCTAATAGTACCCTATTCTTCGACTTTTCAAAATCAAAATAATTTGAACCTATTTCGAACATTACGTGGGTAAAGGTTTCTGTGGTTTACCTTACCATCTAATAATAACAAATTTGAATATGAATATTGGACTGAATAGCACGTAATGAATAACAGAGAACGGCCACAGCCGAAAAATTTTGATGAAACATAGTAGTCTTTTTTAACTATTCAAATCAATAAGTGTCAAAGTAATTTCAATTTTTCAAAAGTTTTGATAAAGCCACGAATGTCATGGCGAAACGTCAACTTTTTAATAAAATCGAGTTTTTTGAGATTCACCAAGCCTTTTATTGCTAATAATTATCAAAAAGTTAGAAATAGTTCACAGGCAACAACAATTGAAATAAATATATATATATATATATATATATATATATATATATATATATATATATATATATATATATATATATATATATATATATATATATATATATATATATATATATATATATATATATATATATATATATATATATATATATATATATATATATATATATATATATATTAAAAATGATTGTTTCGTGCTGATTATGTATATAACGATATATAAAAAACAAAAAATTCCCTGAAAAAATTTTTGATCCTAGCAATATTTCAATATTTTACTTCAACTCATTCAAATATTTTATCACACATTTCTTATAGGCCAAGCTACAGAGATGTTTTCATGTAAAAAGTGTTAGAAGAAAACGAGCTCCGCCATTGTGTGTAAAATAGTTCCACATGATATAGTGATATGTTTTTCACTCAACTTTATTATTCATGTCTTTATTATTAACAATTTCATGCAAAAAATCGCGTTTTTTTTAGTTTTCTGCTTATAAAATTGAAATTATCAGAGTAATCGTGATGATGTCAATAGACTTATTGTAGAAAATGAAAACACGAAAAAAATGAGAGGTCGGACGACTCGATCAGACCCTTAGTCTAAGGGAAAATTGGAAAAAACCGTCCAAAATGCAGTTTTTTCAAAAGTTCATAACTCGGTTATTTTTTGAGTTGTAGCGTAGATCCTCCGATTAGTATTATTTATCAATATAGACTTTATTTGTGTGGAGAGCAGGAACTGTCCGATGCATAGTTTTTGATCTGTGGCCATTTGATTATGTTACTATGCAATTTTCCAGCAGACCTGAATGCGACAGGTATGGTCCGATTTCAATTTACTAAAAGATTTTGAAAGTAGAATTCTCATAGTTCAAAACGTTCATCTTGGTTTTCCATAAAAACGCTGAGAAATATGTTAAAAATAAAGCTGAACATGACAAAAAACGGCCGAGCGCGTGAGAGTAGTTGAAGAGTGGGGGTTTACAATTATTATCTGACAACGTTTAGAAATTACTGTCACGTTCAAAATGCCGACGCTTTCGAATGTCATACTTCTCCTTGCCTGCTGCTCTACCCCCACTCTTCAACTACTCTTACGCGCTCGGCCGTTTTTCGTTATGTTCAGCTTTATTTTTAACATATTTCTCAGCGTTCTTATGAAAAACTAAGATGAACGTTTTGAACTATGAGAATTCTACTTTCAAAATCTTTTTAGTAAATTGAAATCGGACCATACCTGTCGCATTCAGGTCTGCTGGAAAATTGCATAGTAACATAATCAAATGACCACAGATCAAAAACTATGCATCGGACAGTTCCTGATCTTCGCACAAATGAAGTTTATATCAATAGCTAATACTGGCCGGACGATCTACGCTACAACTCAAAATAACCGGGTTATGAACTTTTGAAAAAACTGCATTTTGGCCGGTTTTTTCCAATTTTCCCTTAGACTAAGGGTCTGATCGAGTCGTCCGACCTATCATTATTTTCGTCTTTTCTTTTTCTACAATAAGTCTATTGACACCATCACGATTACTCTGATAGTTTCAATTTTATAAGCAAAAAACTAAAAAAAACGATTTTTTGCATGAAATTGTTAATAACAAAGACATGAATAATAAAGTTGAGTGAAAAACATATCACTATATCATGTGGAACTATTTGACAAACAATGGCGGAGCTGGTTTTCTTCTAACACTTTTTGCACAAAATGCTCACTCTAAATCTCTGTAGCTTGGCCTATTAGTATACATTGGTATATTGTATTAATGAATACGACAACTTACATTCTTTTCAATCTGTTCGAAAGTAGGTACTGCTTATTCTGTATGAATGGAAAATATGTATTTTGGAGTAAGATTCATATTCAGAATCAAACTCAAACGATAAGAATCGAAGTTTGTCAACACAATATGATAAAACACACATTACAGTTGAAAGAAGAAAATAATGGTTATCAAAATGGTTATTGATCAGATGAACAATTAAGCTAAATGAGCAGTAATCTCATTCGTGATATGTTATTGTATAAATAGCAAGAGAACGCAATGAAATCAAAATAATTAAAACAAAGTTCAATGAGTAAAGAAAATGATTCTAATTTAGTATATGGATCAATTAATTTCAGAAGTGCATTGTGAAAATATGAGATATTACCCACTCCATATTTCGAATAAAAAATGTTCATTACGTAGAGCTACGAAATTCCATTTGCATTTTAGATGATGAATTTCAGCATCAATAATCATAACAAGGTACCGTCCTTTCTGATGCGGTGGGACTCAACAAGCAGATAATTTCCTAAAAGTGGAAAATAATTATCAAAAGGTCCTCTCACCGCAGGCTTTTTCACATAATTGAATTAGATTCGAATTAACCGCAATTAGAGAGAGAGATAATCCGACAAATGCGGGTAAAAACCTGAGATGTAATTGCTTTTTCCAGTTTAGGTGGAAAAGTTTTCCTGACTTGAGGACTTAAATTATTCCATTTTCTGAGCAACTAGCACTCAATTTTTCATGAATATTTTCAGATTGAGTAGTTTTCATAGTTCAGGAATTCGAAATTTTCATTAAGGTAGGAGAAAAAAATATCATCACTGGAATGATTAATTGATTCAACAGTATTAATATTAAATTACTAGTAAATAGAAAACTCTCCAAATCCCGTGGATATTAAAAAATTTCAAATAACTGTTTGTTTTCATCAATTAGGTAACTTATTTATAATTTGAATATTGCCCTCAGAAAAGTGATCTACCTTCCAATGAGAGTCCCTCAAAATATTTTCGGTCATTTTAGACTAACAATCATAATTTCAACATGTTTGATAATATATAATAAAACAACAACAGTTGCACCACGCGTTCCGCTGACAATACAGCTTCTTCAGGTGAGAATTTCAAATTCATAAAATCATAGTTTTATTGCTCATTTTTACAGTTTGTCAATTAAGAAAAGAATGTAGGCTAGATTACTCTTTGAAATCTTCCTAATAATCAATGAAAGTTTTGTCAAAAGTGGTTCAGCTGTTTCGTAGATTAACCGGACGAACAAATAGATGGCTATTTACTGGTTTTTACAGTTTTTCAATATTCACTCAGGAACCCTGAATATTTCTAGGTGAAAAAGTAGCCTACTCTCTAAAATCCACATCAGTCAATGACAGTTGCGTCAAAAATGAATCAACTGTTTCGTAAGTTAGCCGGACAAAACGATGGATAGTTTTTTTCCTAGTTTGTACAGATTTTCAATGTCCACGCAGAAAACCTGAATATTTCTAGGTGAAAAAAGGTTTAGAGGATTTTTAGATTAGCTGAACAGACAAACAGATGCATAGTTTCTTGATGAACAAAAACAAAACTTGAATTTACTACGTTTATTATCACAAAAATACTTCGAAAAATACAACACTGAGATTGCAATTTCGGTCACTAGACCATCATCGGGCAGATTGAGTTGAGAACTGAATACATAATTATAGATTTGCGTTTACGGGTGGAAAAAAATTATTAATTAGGTACCTAAATAAACAAGAGGAACACATTTCAAGAAGGGCTAATAGAAGTGGATTTCCCAAATTGGTACAATAAAATGTTCTTAGAAAAATCATTATTGTTTGAATACACTAAATATAGGAGAATATGAAATCAATCTGGTTGTTCAGCAAGATATCTTTTGCATTATGATTGAGTTTAAAAATTTCTAATGATTCTAAGTAAGTAGGTTTGGTTCCTTTCGGTAATTTGTGCATAATTTGAAAGTTATCTATTTGTGGAAATGGGTGGTGGTTTTCAAGGCAATGATTTGGAAACGTTGAATCCGTTTTATTTTTCAAAAAAGATTGTGGTGTTCTATAAATCTTGTCTTGAACGATCGACCTGTCTGACCTATATACACTCCTTTACATACAAGACAAATAAACTACTGAACTTTCAAATTTTTAAGTGATATCTTTGGCATTGAATAAAAATCCAGAGATTTTTGTCTTAGGTTTGACTTTAGCAACTTTAACAAGGACCAAAATATGTTAAAGATGTGAATTTTTCCGATTTTTCTACTTTTAATTGAGGATATATGCTGTTGTACGCTAGTTGACTACGTTTCTTATTTATCATTTTATCTATCAAACTTGTATGAAAACCATTAATTGAAGCAATTATTTTTATAGTCGAAATTTTTTTGCTAAATTTGTTACGGATAATGGAATTGAAAACGCTCTATGGATCATTGAATTAAAAGCTAAATGTTTATCCGTGAAAGTTTGGTTTTCTATATATATATATATATATATATATATATATTATATTATTATATATATATATATATATATATATATATATATATATATATATCGAAACTCAAAGTATTATTATTATGAAAGATAGTTGAATCCAAGAAATTCATCTGTCGATCCAATTCTTTTTCAATTTTGAACTTTATATTTGGGTGAATGCTTTTAATAGTTTCTTCCCTAATTTCCATAACCATGAATACTCCCTAAGAAAAAGTGGCCGGAATTACTATCTAAAATACTCCATCCTTTATAAAAGTTCCTTCTGATGCGGTTTACCCGTTTTGTAGATTAGCTGCGCAGTAGACGAATAATTTCTTCCCTAATCTCTTACAGTTTCAATTTCTACGCAGACCTTAAGTATTTCCGAGGAGAAAGGTAGTATAGACTCCTCTCTAATTTCTACAGTGTTTTTCAGAGAGTCCTCTACTTACCATTGGCAGAGCCGTTAGATTCGTTCGACATATTTTGGAGTTTATCCATGACAAACAATGAGTTTGTAATAATTATAAAAACCCGTGTTGAAGTATTATTAATGAGTGAATAACTATGTAAACTTCAAAAATAGCTTTTTTACCTCAAGTTGTAGATAAAGACTTAAATTTCATTTATTTTTAATAGTATATGTGTAGATTCGGTCGAAATAATTAGAGTTTATTCAACTCTGTACCCGACCTACTTCGAAGTGACGATGCACTTGTATATTTCGTGTGATTCAACAGCTCTAATATGATATCCATATATTTCATAGCATTAGTAACAGTAAACTCTTCAAACTTTTTCGGATAAGACCTGGAAAAATGCAAATCCTATGAAAGATAAGTAAATCCTAATTTTTGATTCAAAACATTCCTTGCATGTATAAACATTTATGTGCACATCATCTAATTAAAATTATGTATACGTCACTTCTATAATTCAATCCCAAGTATAAGAAATGCTCATTTTTAGTATTCAGAAACTTTCAGTACCGTTAAAAGCTCTTTAGACTTCACTAAATTACATTACTGTTGATGGAAACTCAAACACATTCTGGTGGTTCGACATGCACTAAATAATT
>JARQZK010001693.1:0-51634 GCA_030704885.1 Cynegetis impunctata | reverse complement strand
GTGAAGAATTGAGAAATAAATATTTTTTACAATCTTGTTTGAGTTTATAAACGAAGTAAGGTATATAGTTGAGAAAATCTACTACTAAAATATTTTTTCTGTTTCATATCTAAAATAGGAGCTTCAAATGTACTCGAAATTTTTAATTTATTATTGCAATCTCATTCTGTCAATAACAAACATCTACCAATAATATTTACGAGATTCGTGATAAGTATGCAAAAGTCCGAACATAGGTACATATGGTGAAATAGTATCTTTATCACTGAAAGTAGCTTCTCATATCATACTTATTATCTAATTCACATCATTCATTACAGTATACGGATCAAATTTTATCAATTCTTAAAAATCAGTGAAATGAATAATATTTTATATGACTTATCTAACGGTAATTTATATTTCGCTAAAACATCCCCACTCATTTTTGACACTGACGGGTAACCATTCGTAGAACTCTGGGAACCATGATATTCTAGAAACTGCAGTATAGTCCTTTATAAATTTTGTAATGAAAATAATCACACAAATGCTCCTCGACCAATATATACTTGACAGTTCTCATTTTTCAATCCGGAAACAGGCGTTGTTATTATATTAATGAAGAATAACATACAGTTATTCAATTTCATGAATTCTGTCGATGAATTTTCTCTAAATTCCTCTGAATAAACTGTTTCACAGTTGACTAATTACGAAAACTCTTCCACAGTAAAAAAACAAATGTGATGCCCCTTGAAGATGGACCGCTGATTCTTATAACTTCTTTCATAGACTGCTGATAGTCCAACAAGCTACATACTTTCGTTCGATTGTGAAGAAAAATATTTTGAACACAACATATATGGTCGAATAACACTTACTGCTTCAAACACACATGTTTCACAACTTTCAACTATCACTTCGTAACTATTTTATTGATTTAGGCCCTGACTTCAAGTACTGTAGTTTGTCCTTGAAAAATTGATCAGGTGGGGTTTTAGGTATACATTTATTTGTCTAACCAAAGAATTGAATCCTCACCTTGAAAACATGAGTGGGGGTGTTTGAATACTTGATTGTATACATACATTTTTCTTGAATATTCGTCTAAAATTTGAAACCTTCAATTTATTCACTAAATTTTCAAGTTCTACATTCGTGAGTGCATGTCTCGGCAACTTTATTTGTAATTTTTTGATACCTTTGATATGAACCTATGTATGAACCCTTTCCCTTGAGTTTCTTTCTTTATACTAAACATTCCCACTTACTATTGAGTTCCATCTCCTTATTATGTCTCATAGTCTCTAACATGTTTTTATTTGTTTTTAATCTATTAACTGCCGATGCAATAGAAGCAGCACCTCCCCCTAAAGCCCCAAGCCACCACAACAACCACCAACAATTCGAACAAAATTGAAGAAGAATACATATCTATCAGTCAGTGTTAGTATGCTAAAAAATGATTATTAATTTATTTCATAAACTATGTTTTTTTTATCTCTCTTTAGCACCTCCTACATCCGTAACATCAGCCACCATCGCCACAACCACCACATCGAACAAGATTGAAAAAAAAATTAATATGCATTTTCTTATGTGGTATTAAATAAATAAAATTAATGAGTACTCTTTTTTATTACTTTATTGGTTGCAAGACTTGTATATGTATGAGTTTGAAAGATAATTACTCGATAGTGTTCAGAGTCTAGAATATCCCCTTCCCAAATTCCGGTGCAGTGATCCTGTGGGATGAGGTCTGCTATATATCTGGATATGTCTAGAGTATGCCCTTTTATTCTAATAAGTTTTATAATTCGAGCGAAGTCGCCTCAGATTCTCATAAATCACAGTAAATGGAAGTATGGTAATTTATCAATTAATTTATTTGAGAGAAAGAACCATCTTTGTTCACTTAATGTGGTGATTTCATGATACTTTTCATTTTATTATTGTCATTATATGTTATCATTTTCTGGGATACACTCAGCTTACATGTAATTTGAATACTAATGATTTTACGTTTATTAATAGATCCAATATTTAAAAATTTAAATTAAAACCACTCTGCACTAAAAAATCCTCGAATCGGAAATCTGAGTTGAACGAAAAATTCAGACGCACAGTGGCCAGCACCATGAATATATGGGTGGTAAAAATAATTTGAAATTTATAATTATAATTAAAAACAAATGGTTTAAAAATAAACAATTCTACAGCATTATTCGTATAAAAAAAGATAAACGGGCATTGACGCACCGTTTCGGCTGGAACTTCACCTTCTTCAGATGCTCAATGGCAAACTAACTATGGATTCTCTGTTATATCCGAAAACAAGAAATGACAAAATTATGATAGAAGGGGTAAATACGAAAAGATTGGTTACAAATAAGTGATTAGAAAAGGAAAAGACCAATTCTGCAGCTGGGTAGTCAGTGTAGTTTCGGTAATTTTGAAAAGCATAAGTAAGGGGGCTTGAAGTATGATTCGATTTTGACTATTCATATAGAAGACCGTGAATCCTTTTATTATTTATTCTGTAATGATTTCTAAAAAATTAAGTTTTAATTCCTTTACTTTTCAGTATTTAATATTTCTTAAATTATCGAGTTTAAAATATTGAATACTGGAAAGTAAGGGAATTAAAACTATTAATTTTTAAAAATAGATTACAGATAAATAAATACAAGCATTTCCGGTCTCACTCCATTGAATAGGCGCAAATCGGATCATACTTCAAGCCCCCTTCTTTAATTCTTTTTCACACTAACTTATCCAACTATCCATGACTATGTGCAGTTGCCAGAATTGGTTTTTCTTCTTATATTAGACAAATTAATATTGTAAGCGCATTCTAGTATGTAGAGTTTACCCTTCGTTTACAATTACATAAGTTAGTCGGTTACAAAAATACTATCTTGTATTTCGATATAACCAAAACAGATTCAATCAGTTGGTCTAATTGTCCAGAACGATTAAGCATCTGAAGAAGGTGAAGTTCCACCGAAATGTGCGTCATGCGTTATTTTTTTATAATAAATGTGTAAATTGTTATTTTTAACCATTGTTTTAATATGTTTATTAATTTACACCAAGTATCGGCCCAATCAATCCAAAATTTGAAATTTAATTACATAATGTTGATATATAATACGTAAAAAATATTAACAATTATCCATTATTGTATATGAAAACTAAATTCAGCTCGAAATATGGAATGATATTATGTTCACTTAATGTGGGATACATACTGAGTATGAGTATAAAGGGATAAAATTCAATGCTTGATAGTCAAGGTTGCTATTAACCAATCGAAAGTATGTTTCTGATATATTCAAAGTATATCAGAATACCACCTCTTCAAATATATTCTAGCTCAAGGTTATTATGCATTGTACGGTAACATTATTTCACCGATCAATAGAAATTAAAGTTAAGAACACTCCTGAGTACATCAGAATTTAAAACATAAATAAATTCACTCTAATCTCGAACCGAAATATGAGTCCGAAACTGTATCCAGTCTGACTCATGGAATGTTGAACCATCAGGCATATGCCGAGTTCGATGAACCTGTTGAGATCGAAATATTCAGTTGCCTGGCAGTATACTTTATAGTAAAAAATTATCTGAAATTCAATCACATGTATGAAAACTAAATTATATGAAATGATATTATGTTCGCATAATGTGGAATATATACTGAGTATGAGTGGAAAGGGTATTTGATAGTCAAGGTCCAATCGAAATTATGGTTGAGTATGATTCTGATATATTCAAATGAATCAGAATACTCCCACTCCAAATATATTCTAGCTCAAGGTTATTATGTACAGTTATTTTACCGATCAATAGAAATGAAGGTTAAGTACAGTCCTGAGTAAATCAGATTACCCCCACTCCAAATATATTCTAGTCCAAGGTCATTATGTATCATGCACCAACAATATAGAATACCCCCACCCCACATTATTTCACTGACCAATAGAAATCGAGGTACCCTCACTCCGCCTTTCAAGGTCATTGTGTATTGTGCACACCCATTCTTCATCTACTCCTTTGCTAAGCAAAAAAGTCCCTGGTTTAATGAAAGATGAAGTGAACGGTGAAATAATTACTCATTTTGCAGGTTCGATCCAAAATGTACAGTTTCAAAGTACAAGGAGGTAAAATAACGAAAAAATCTAAGGGTGTTAGATCGTATGTTGTTAGAAATAAGATAACTTTCGAGGATTATGTACGTTGTTTGCGAGAGAAGGACGAAAAAGTCATTAATCAAAATTCAATCAGATCCTACGCCCATGCACTGTATCCCATAGAACAAAGTAAAATAGGGCTAAGTCCTCACGACGATAAACGTTATTTAATTCCATCTTCGTTCGATACTTTACCATGGGGTCACTATTCACTTCAATTATTTTTTTGTTCTAGAGAGAGAGACTATGGATCATCAAGACCAAAGCATACCTCTAATTTCTCTTCAAGAATTTTCCATTCAAAAAATTATCGAGAATATCCAGTCTTTTGTTGACATATTAGGTCTTCCAAAATACCTAACTTTAGAGTTATTAGAAAAATTCAGTTCAATTAAATTGAAATTCATTGTAAAAGAGAATGAGAAAGATAAAAGTAGATTTTTTAGAAAAGGTGGTAGGGATGATATATATGACCAAGAGTGGCATTATGTTTTCTACAACTATTACAGAATTAAGGCTTTCAATTTAACTATATGCGGAAACTGTTACAAAATATTATTAATTAGGTTCAAACACTATAACTTTAGTACAAAATTTAAAATAATGAAGGGTCAATATGATTTATTCATGACGCCTGGAGATATATCCTTCTTATGTCGAATAAAAAATTTTTGTTGTCAGGCGGAATACAATCATAAAGTTTTTAGGATATACAAAAATGAAGAGGGTAAGAACCTGAAAATTTCCATAGACAGATTAATTGATTCCTATGACGAAAACAAAGATATTGATTTACATACAGGCTAGAGAGAAAGAGATATGTGGAAAATTTAATAATATTTTTTTGTATGTCTTGATGAGTAAAATTATATTGTTTTATCTATACTGTATTAATGCTTTGTTTATATATATATCAAATATATACTATGGTTGAATGAAGTGATTGTGAATTATTTCGTTCTTTATTTCTTATATGATTCTATACTTCAATAAAAAAGGAAAGGTAATTTATGCAACCAACAATACACCATGACTTTAGAATAGTAGACAGATTTGTAATGTGTGTATGTGTATATATATATATATATATATATATATATATATATATATATATATATATATATATATATATATATATATATATATATTGTTAGAATCATCGAAAGGAATGAATACGGAACGAGAGTGATTCATAAATTTGGAAATGTTTAGATAAGTTAACCTTGTCGCTGCTTTCGATTTCGAAGACGGGTGACGGGTTCAATGACCTAGTGTGGTGCATTTTTGGGGATTCAACATTATTACGAAGGCCGCCGCCGGTCAAAGGGAGTATCGAATGACGACGTGGTGTTCTTGTGCGTTGTTTAGTCTGGGATTGTTTTATTGAGAATTATTAAGTACTTGAGCCACGTAGGTGATTACTGGGTTGCATGGGAATAGAAATAACCAGGGCTACGTCGACATTCTGATAATCTCTCTGCTCGGGTTAACTTGCCGCTTTCGCTGTATTGTATCTCTTTGAATTTCGAATAATTGAAAAGTAAATGCTATTGACTATAAGTGAATTTAATTTCCTATCTTCTTAATTATTTTAAATTGCTAATATCAGAAGTGGGATTGTGCCTTAATGCCGTAATTGGACTGTTGAATGGTGTTCTAGTGATACAACAACAAAAAAATAACTTTTTGTTTTTGTGCTTAAACATTGATTTGAAAAAGTTCAAATAAATGAAAATGCCTTCTAGTGATAGTGATTGTTCAACTAACGCAATTTTACTAGTATTAGTAAAGGCGTTGCAGCCCCAGAAATCTTGAGATCAGGTTGATTTATTGTAGGTATTTTAGACCCGAAAATAATGATTGCTGCTAATGGGTAAGTCAGTTGAACATATTAAAATGGAAATTGGATTATCTGATGTACAATTTTTGGCTAAAATTGGTATGTTTTTATTGAATGATTCTAAAAATATAAAATGGTTTGAATGATGGAATCCAGATTTCGGAAAGAATTTAGGAAAGCTATTCCATCACGAAAAAAAAATCTAGGGCGATTATTAGAAGAAGCAGTTAAGTTCGCTAGTTCCAATTTTGTCACTTATGAAACTTACATTCACGAAAAAAAAAATTTAAGTGCGAATAATAATAATAACGATAATTATTCATTCACACAAGTGTGATACAAATACAAATTAAAAAAAAAAAACAAAGATCTGTTGTGAATAAATAAAAACTCGATAATTGTAAAATCTATTTGTGTAAAATAATTGTTTCAAGTTGAGTTGGTAGAATTTGTTATTCACGGCATATCTGAGTTAGATGTGCGAAATGCAGCCAAGAACAGTTTCTGAGTTTCTCGTATTTTTGTAGACGTTTTCTAAATCCTCAAGTAGTGATAATAATGGACAACAAAAATTGACTATGGGAGAACATAATTCTTCAAAAAGAAAATTTGTTACGACTGACTAATATAGTACTACATTTCGGAAAATAAACAATGTTATCAGTATGATGCAATTCTTATCCAGAAACTTGAACGTCAGCGCAGGTTGGTTTTCTAGTTTAATGAAAGGACTACAGAATGTGAATCCAAATACCATTATTACGAATTTTAAACATTAGTGATAATTCCAGCTATTTAACATTTTCACACTTACTTGCGGTTAATTGTAATTATTTGTAATTAATTACAGAAAAGTTCTGAATCAAAAATAACTAATATGGTATAAGTGTGGTGCTGCTTTTGACTCGTTCTACACCATAACCTCATAACCTGAGTTCTGCAACTGTAACAAATTTGGGAATAGGTGTAATAAATTGCAATTAATGTGTTTAAAAAAAAAAATTCACGTACAGTGAAATAGTTTGTGAGGTATGCTGTATAACAAAAATGCTTACCCTGACGGAACAACAAACAAACAGTGTTTTGTTCCTTTCCTAGGAAGAGACGCTTTGGTATTTTTCGAAGTTTTCACGATTGGCTATTAGAAGAATTATGATTCGATAGCTGAATACTTTTGTATCCTCGAATGCGAATGTTTGTCAAACCATACACTAAGCATTGTGTTGTATGTTTTGCAATTAAGAAGACAAGCACAATTTCAGAGATTCATAAATCCAGTAGAAAAGTTGAAAGAACTATTCCACACTTTGCATATTGATTATTTAGGATCATTGCCTCTATCCACAGATAATTTCAAGCATATATTTGTTATTGTCGATGCATTTACTAAATACTGTCTCTAGTTGCCGTTGGAAACGGTTAGGTACATCTGAAATGCTTGAGAAATTGCAAAATGCCTTACCATTATTTGGAACACCCATGCAAATCATAATGGAATGTGGTACGTCATTTAATAATACGACGTTTCCAAAATATTTGGAACATCGAAACAGTAAACGCCACTTTGTAACACCTGATGTTCATAGACGAATGGCAGGTAGAGCGTTATATGAGAACCATCAGAAAATCTTCTTAAAGTGGAAACACAGATTAAGTCAGAATGGTCGAGCGGACTATGGAAAATAAAGAATTCCTTATTGTACACCTTCTATTCGGGCTTTATTGGAGGATTTGTCAAAAGACTTGACACCGGTTCACAATCGTAGTCTGAACAGACAGCGAGAGAAGCTTGCATCAACTTCCGTTTGAGTATCACGAACCAAAAGCGCAGAGATGTGTTACATGTTCCCCAAGTGAATTTGTCTTGATGCACATAGATTGGCAGATGCATGTAGGCAGGAGCGATTACGCGTTTTTTGGGACCATATGAAGTTTTGCCGTTTTTAGAAGATGGACGGTATGAAATTGAGAAGCTTGGCACAAATATTGCAGCCAGGGCTGCAAAGGAGCAACTAGGAGCGTGGCCTCTAGAATGGACCCAGTCTTACGATGTGCAAGGAATACTGGAATTCATGGAAAAAGATGATGAGAATGATCCCAATGAAGTCATTCAATTTTGGGTTTATTGTTTATATTCCTTTTGTCGGTCTCTGTCCGTTAGTGGAAGAGCCGGGTGGCAGCTGAAGTCTCCACATGTTTATTTACTAATGTTTTTATTTTTCGGTCTCTCACCCTTTAGTGGAAGAGCCGGGTGGCAGCTGAAGTCTCCACATGTTTATTTACTAATGCTTTTATTTTCATTTTTCGGTCTCTCACCCTTTAGTGGAAGAGCCGGGTGGTGGCTGAGGTCTCCACATGTTTATTTACTAATGTTTTTATTTTTCGGTCTCTCACCCTTCAGTGGAAGAGCCGGGTGGTAGCTGAGGTCTCCACATGTTTATTTACTAATGCTTTTATTTTCATTTTTCGGTCTCTCACCCTTTAGTGGAAGAGCCGGGTGGCAGCTGAAGTCTCCACATGTTTATTTACTAATGTTTTTATTTTTCGGTCTCTCACCCTTTAGTGGAAGAGCCGGGTGGTGGCTGAGGTCTCCACATGTTTATTTACTAATGTTTTTATTTTTCGGTCTCTCACCCTTCAGTGGAAGAGCCGGGTGGTAGCTGAGGTCTCCACATGTTTATTTACTAATGCTTTTATTTTTATTTGTCGGTCTCTCACCCTTTAGTGGAAGAGCCGGGTGGTAGCTGAAGTCTCCACATGTTTACTTACTAATGTTTTTATTTTTCGGTCTCTCACCCTTTAGTGGAAGAGCCGGGTGGCAGCTGAAGTCTCCACATGTTTATTTACTAATGTTTTTATTTTTCGGTCTCTCACCCTTTAGTGGAAGAGCCGGGTGGTAGCTGAAGTCTCCACATGTTTATTTACTAATGCTTTTATTTTTCGGTCTCTCACCCTTTAGTGGAAGAGCCGGGTGGTGGCTGAGGTCTCCACATGTTTATTTACTAATGCTTTTATTTTTATTTGTCGGTCTCTGTCCCGTTAGTGGTAGAGCCGGGTGGCTGAGGTCTCCACATGTTTATTTACTAAAGCTTTTATTTTTTTTTGCGGTCTCTGTCCCGTTAGTGGTAGAGCCGGGAGGTGGTAGAGATTCCTACAAACTTATAGATATATGTTTTGGCCGAATTATTTTAATTTCAGCTGGCAGCGCCGAGAGCGTCACTGCAGTCAGGTTGGCCGTGTTAGAATCATCGAAAGGAATGAATACGGAACAAGAGAGTGATTCATAAATTTGGAAATGTTTAGATAAGTTAACCTTGTCGCTGCTTTCGATTTCGAAGACGGGTGACGGGTTCAATGACCTAGTGTGGTGCATTTTTGGGGATTCAACATTATTACGAAGGCCGCCGCCGGTCAAAGGGAGTATCGAATGACGACGTGGTGTTCTTGTGCGTTGTTTAGTCTGGGATTGTTTTATTGAGAATTATTAAGTACTTGAGCCACGTAGGTGATTACTGGGTTGCATGGGAATAGAAATAACCAGGGCTACGTCGACATTCTGATAATCTCTCTGCTCGGGTTAACTTGCCGCTTTCGCTGTATTGTATCTCTTTGAATTTCGAATAATTGAAAAGTAAATGCTATTGACTATAAGTGAATTTAATTTCCTATCTTCTTAATTATTTTAAATTGCTAATAATATATATATATATATATATATATATATATATATATATATATATATATATATATATATATATATATATATATATATATACAGTCGTTCGATTCCGATGAGAACGGGGGTTGGAACCCCCGTTCTCATCGAAGTCGTTGGGTAACCGTTGTGAATGACTTGTTCAAAACACATCTCTTTTTTTAATGGACTCAATTAAAAACCATACGTATCAAAAAGTAATAGAGGGTTCTAAACATTAATCCCCAAGACGATGGGGCCTCACGTCTCATTATACGCTTATCTAGCAAACTTTCGTCTACGTTTCACGGTTGAGAGCATAGCTGCGCGGACATAGTACTGATGATGGGTGTGGCATTGTCTGGGTTCGAATCCCATACATTTAACCTTCAAATTTTTTCATTTTATTAATGCGCATGCGGGAAGGCAGTTAGAAACTATGAAAGGGGAGGGGGTTGAGATAGTTTATAAATTCTGAGTGACCTCGAATGTATTCCTTTTCTATTCTGTTTTTTGGTCAGTTGAGTGTATCCTCTCCTGATTCATCTACAAGGTAAGTTTTCATAAATTGGCTCCAATAATTATATAGTATGAATTATTTAATAGAGTGTTTATATCATAATATGTTACGGAACGTCAAAAGGTCACTAAGGGGTGTCTGAGAGTCTACGGAGAAGTTATTTTTACTCTAAAATGTACCATTTCTGAGATCTTAAGATTTTTATACTTTCATTCAGAGTTGAACTTGTAAAATTTTTTATTATGAGGGTGAATTATTTTATTATGGTGTTTATATTATAATATGTTATGGAACGTCAAAAGGTCATTAACGGTTTAGATTGCATGTCACTCAGCAATTGAGTCATCGGCTTCAGCGGAGGACTGGCATGACTCAACAGTTGAGTCACCGGCAGTCAACGTGTTAAGGGGTGTCAGAGAGTCTGCGGAAATATTATTAAGTAATGTTCCGTTTCCGAAATATTAAGATTTTTATACTTTTATTTTGATTCGAAGTTGAACTTGTGAAATTTTTTATTATGAGGGTGAAATGTAATAATTTGTTATTCGATGATCTAACATAATGTGACTTATATTCACAATCTTTTTATAGATAATTGAATTTCACGATTCCGTGTATCTTGTGCAGAATAAATGGGTGAGTTGGTTTTCCTTAATCTTCAAGAAAATAAGTAAACAATACTGATTAATAAATTAATTGTGGCTCTATTTTGGTATAAAAGGGACGACCGACTATTTCCTTCACGAAGGCATGATGGACGTATCCCTATAGGGAGAGGGTACTTGCTCTTGATGTCTGTAAGACCTATGTACAAAGTAGGCAGTCATCGTTAATGAGTAGGTATAACCAATGTCGACGTTCTGGGGAAATAGTTGCATAGGTCTTGTCCTGGCTATAGAAGACGCGTCCTATTGGCCAAATTTCGGTAACAAGAGAATTAAATAAAAATTATTTCATTACGGAAAGTTAATATAAATTTGAGATCTTTGAATATTGTATCTAGTTCCTTACCTCTAATTGGTGCTCTGATAGCATAGTTCCGATGCGACACAACATACCCTGTTCAGGGGTTTACTTGAGGCTCAGGATCTAAATATAATATTTATTACACCTCAAATTTACATTTTATAGAGAATTACATGAAAAATTAATCGATTACGTAAAGCTAATATAAATTTGAGATCTATGAATATTGTATCTAGGTCCTAACCTGAATATTGTATCTAGTTCCTAACCTCTAATAGGTGCTCTGATGGCATAGTTCCGATGCGACACCACATACCCTGTTCAGGGGTCTACTTGAGGTTCAGGAACTAAATATAATATTCATTACACCTCAAATTTATTTTTTATACTGTGATCATTGTATATTTTCTAGTGACGGTTACTGCGATTCATACATTAATATGGAAAATATAACTTTCTAATCTATATTCTTTTTTTTACACCGTGGATATCTTGTACTAATGTTTAGTATTCCGTTGACTTGATTTGTATTAAATCGTTGAATTCTGGAGTTCTGATTCAGTTTCTTCTGATCGTTCATGAGACAACAACCAACTTGATTGCTGCACTGTTGAATAAGATACGGGCAATGCTGTGTTTCCTGAAAATAAGCAATGATGAAAAAATGGTTAATTATGGACTTAAGGAATGTTCATTAGCTCTTCGGAGAATTAACAAGAAATTAAAATCAATTAAGATTATTGGAGAAAGGCAGAATCTGACAATGAAGATGGGGCGAGTTAAGAGTATGCGTAGCCAGTTGAAAATTTTGAAAAAGCAAGGAGCTGGTCTAACGACTCGACGAGAAACAGCATGGGACAGAGTTCGCTGGGATGATTCAACCACAGCTTTCGATTGCCGTATTGGAAAAGGAGTTATTTCAAATCTCAAACATAAGGATCCTCTAGAGTTTTTAGCTGATTGTCTTGCAATATTCAGACGACGGTTACTTAGTAACTTGAAAAAAACTGAAGCTGTCAAGGTTAACGCAGTGTTTGGTGGAGAGTTTGAAATTGTGAGCGGTAGTCGTGTGTTGAGTGAATTCAAATACTTCACAAAATCTAATAAGCCTATATATAGAGATACTGATCTTTACTCATGGTTCGATGAGAACGTTAAAGAACCTCTACTGAGAAAGTTGGAAGAGTTTCAAGAGCGAGACTCTGGATGGACCTAGAAGCAAGTTGTTAATTTAGGAGTTAATATCAATAAATTCACTCCTCAATTGGGTTCATCTTACATTGAACTACCAGTAGAAATAAAAAAAAAACATGCCTGCATCAATTTGAAGAATAATGATAATGCATGTTTTGCGTGGGCTGTAGTGGCTGCGTTGTTTGATGTTGAAGGAAGAGATCAGAAGAGTACTGCTAGAATAACAAAGTATCCACATTATTCGGAAGTACTTAAACTAAAAGGAATTCAGTTTCCTATAACTGTGAAGCAGATTTCATTATTCGAAAAACAGAATGAAGTGACTATTGATGTTTACATCCTCAAGAAAAAAGCTAATGGATTTATCACTCTTCCACTATACTTGACTAAAAACTGTGTAGATAAACATATCAATCTTTTATTGGTTCAGAATATCTATTTTTTTGAAAATAATATTGATAATGGAAATAATGCTGAGGTGGAAATAAAGTTTCATTATGTTTTAATCAAAAATTTATTTCGCCTGGTATCAAAACAGATGAGTAAAAAAGACCATAAAAAGTATATTTGCAAGAGATGTCTCCACTATTACCAGTCTCTTGATAAGCTGAAGGAACATACGGAAATATGTCTTATGATGAATGAGACGGCTATTAAGATGCCTCAAGAAGGTCAAAATATTCTTGAGTTTAAAAATCATAAGAATAAAGAAAAAGCACCATTCATTATTTACGCAGATCTAGAAAGCATTTTGAAACATACCAATGATATTAAGGAGCTGCAAAATCATGTACCTGCAGCTGTAGGATATTATCTGAAATGTTCCTATGATGATTCTCTAAGTTTATATAAATCTCATCGTGGAGAGGAATTTATGCAGTGGTTTGCAGATGAAATGAAACAGCTAGCGGAAGATCTCTCTACTGTCTTTTGGTTTTCGTATAATATTGATATGACTCCTCAGAATGAATCTGAATTTAGAAGTGCTATGGAGTGTCATATATGTGATCCTGCTTTCTCTCTGGCTGATAAGAAGGTGCGAGACCATAATCATTTGATTCCTGAAAACAATTATAGAGGTGCTGCTCATGAATCATGCAATATAAACTATCAAGATAGCCGTGTGATCTCTGTGGTGTTTCATAACCTCTGTGGATATGATGCTAATTTCAGTATTGAGGATGTTGCAACAAGGATGCAAGGAAAAGTTGATTTGCTACCTATAACTAAAGAAAAGTATATTTCATTCACTAAACACATTTATGAAACACCAATTCAGTTCCGTTTCATTGATTTATTTCGATTTATGAACTCCTCACTAGATAACCTAGCAACATACTTAACTGAATATCCTAATCTGAGATCGCAGTTTTCTGAATTAGATGACAATCGCTTCAAACTACTAACAAAGAAGGGGGTTATGCCATATGATTAACTTGATGCATTTTCGAGATTTGGTGAAACAAGTTTACCATCTATTGAGGCTTTCTATAATAATCTCGATACTAAACCCTGCCCTCAGAGATTGTATCGTAGGGCACAATGAGTTTGGAGTGAATTCAATTGTTATAACTTGGGCGAATACGTTGATCTATACATGAAGATTGATATTCTTCTTCTGACAGATGTATTCGAACAATTTCGATCGAGCTGTCTTGAAACCTTTAAGCTTGATCCTGCTCATTATTTCACATTACCTGAATTCACTTGGGATGCGATGCTAAAATATACGAAGCACGAATTGGAGCTTCTCACAGATCCAGATATATTTCTCTTCGTTGAACGAGGCATACGTGGAGGTCTCAGTCAAGTTTGTAGTCTTAGAAGAGGTACTGCAAACAACGTTTATTGTAACAATTATGATCCATTGAAACGTACAGAGTATTTGATGTTCTTTGATATAAATAATCAATATGGTTGGGCCATGAGTCAATATCTCCCATACGGAGGGTTCGAATGGTGTGAAAATATCGATATTGATGTCACCTCCATTCCGGATGACGCAGATACAGGATATATGATAGGGGTGGATCTTGAGTATCGTCAAGAATTACACGATCTCCATAAAGATATTCCATTTTGTTCTGAACATATTAATCCAAAGACTGGTAAACCTTGTAAGACTGCAAAGGAACCCTCAAAATTGATGGCCACACTACATCAAAAAAAATTCATATTATTCATTATCAAGCATTGAAGCAAGCGATTAAGCATGGTTTGGTACTTAAAAAAATTCATAAAGCACTAAAGTTCAAGCAAGCACCTTGTCTTAAAAGTTATACCGAGTTGAACACTGAACTTCGAAAGAATGCGAATAACAAGTTTGAGAAAAATTTATTCAAACTTATGAATAATGCTGTTTCCGGTAAAACTATGGAGAATATACGTAAACGTGTCAACGTGTGCCTTCTAACTAAATGGTCTGGACGGTATGGTGCCGAGGCATATATTGCTAAACCTGAATTCAAGAACTGTGCGATATTCAACGAAAATCTTGTTGCTATTGAATTGAGAAAAGTCTTCTTAAATAAACTTATGTATGTTGGACAGACAATACTCGACTTGGCCAAAACAACCATTTATGCTTCTCATTATGATTATATGAAAAATGAGTTTGGGGGCGACTGCAGCGCCATCTATACGGACACTGACAGTTTAATCTACGAGCTTCATAAAGATCCATATGAGGTTATGAAACGTGATTGTCATGCCCGTTTTGACACGTCAGATAATCTATCTGATAATACTTATGGAATTCCTCAAGTGAATATGAAAGTATTGGGTATGATGAAAGATGAGAACAATGGAACTCCTATGACGAATTATGTGGGACTTCGTTCAAAATTATACACTACGAAAGTATTAAAGACTCGTGAAGATATAGAAAAAGAAAAGAAGCAATGGGCTGATGAAGGATACGATGATGATGAGATAGAAGATATTATTGAAAATGCAGGCGTTATGAAGAAAGCAAAAGGAGTCAAATCGTCAGCTGTGAGAACGAAGATTACTTTTGAGCATTATGAAAAAGTCTTGATTCGTGGAAGGAGGTTACTATAACTCAAAACTTGATAGCCCTGAAGACGATAAAGGATATTTAATACCTGGAACAGATGAGACGCTTCCTTGGGGGCATTATAAGGTGCCTTCGACCATTCCTCATGATGAAGATTGCATTTCGGTTTTTGTGGTTTTGTCCCTTTTGGCAACATTGTTTGAATTATTTGGTAATCTGTCAACAATGTAGATTAACCTCATAATAAAATGCGCAAGCGCAAGTTTGTTATCTTTGTTCTTTGTTAGAAGAGAAGATCAACGGCATTCCGGCATTCGGCATTCTCATTGTTTGTGATTGGCCATTTTTGTGAGCATTTGAAGGATTTTATCAGTTGATATAAGGTGTAGTTGAACAATTGAAATAATTGAGTTTAAGGTTAGTATAATATTAAAATATTGCATGTACTCTTTTGCTTTTGAATCAAATGATTGATGCAATAATATATGGTTAACCCATTCTGAATATTATGTTTATAGTTTATTCATTAAGGGCCAAGGAGAGAAGCCAAAGGAAAAGATGATGCAATAATGCCTGCAACAAATGCACCGTCACCCTAAAATATATATATGTATAATTTTAACTGATTCATTTATCTAGTTTCTTTCATTTATTTATCATATGAGTTTATATTTAGAATGAGTTTTTGTTTATAGTTTTTTTAATTTTTTTAATTTTCTTCTATTCTTCTCTATTCTATTCTCAGAAATAAACTGAAAATAGAAAGCTATAAACTTTCTCCTCGATAATATCTGGTTATTGACGTCAAAGAACAGCAAATATTTCGAACGTTTTGTTTCATAACTGTGCTCTTCTAAGACTACATACTTCACTGAGAAGTTCAACGAAAAAAAAAACATATCATCATTATCTGTGAGAAGCTTCAGTTCATGCTCCATATATTTTAAAATCGTATTCCAAGTGAATCCAAGTAGGTAATGTGAAATAATGAGCAGGTCAATTTTATAGTTTTCAAGACAGCTCGATCGAAATTGTTCCAATGCATCTGTTAGAAGGAGAATATCTGTCTTCATTAAAGACCAACGTTTATTATTGACATTATTATAGAAAGCCTATAACTTGTTTCACCTGATCTGGAAAATGTATCAAGGTAATCATATGGCATAACTCCTTCTTTTGTTAATAATACTTCAAAGCGGTTCCCATCTAATTTAGAAAACTGCGACCTCAGATTTGGACATTAAGTTATGTACATAGGTAGGTTATTTGATGAAGAATTCATAAATAGGAATTAACAGTGAAACGGAATTGAATTGATGTTTCATCAATATATTTAGTTATATTTTTTCTTTCAATTTTGTAACAGCATCCTGAATAATGAAATTATCATAATAGCCAATTAGATTATGAAAAAAAGAAGAGATCACATATCTATCTAGATAGTTTAGATTACATAATTCGTAAGCAGCGCCCCTTTAGTTATTTGCTGGAATCAAATGGTATAGGTCTCTCTCGTTCTTATCATCTGGTGAGAAAGCCTTATCACAGATATAACACGCTATGGCTGTTTTATATTCAGTTTCATCCTGAGGAGTATGAATATTATACGAACACCAAAATAAAGTAGACAGGTCTACCGCTAACTGTTACTTTTCATCTGCAAACCTTGTTATACCTCTAAACGAAGAGATTTATAAAAATTGAGAGAATCATCATAGAAATATTTCAGATAATATCCTACAGCTGCCGGTACATAATGCTTCGGCATTTTATTATCATTTATCTGTTTCAAAATGCTTCCTATGAGAATGAATGGTGATTTTTTTTATTCTTACTATTTTAAATTTTGATATTTCTGCTTTCTTGAGGCATCTTAATAGCAGTTTCATTCATTATAAGGCAGATTTCGATATGTTTGTTTAGCTTAACAAGAGACTGATAACAGTGGAGACAGCTTTTATGGCCATTTTGATACCAGACGAGAAAAAATTGTGATTAAGATAGTGAAATTTTATTTCCATCATAAACGTTATTCTTAGAAATGTAGATATTTAGAACCAATAGAAGATTTATAAAAATATGAACGAAGTTTTTTTGTCAAGTATAGCGGAATACTGATGAATCCATTTTCTTTTTTCTTAAGAATGTAAACACTGATAGAAACTGTATTCTGTTCTTGAATGACGGAATCTGCTTGAAAACTTATAGGAAGCATGTGTTTTCCTCATTTCTGGAGGTAGTTCAATGTAAGATGACAATAATTGACTCGAGAATTTATTGATATTAACATCCAAATTAACAACTTGCTTCAATGCCCATCCAGAGTCTCGCCCTTGAAACTCTAACAACTTTCTTAGTATAGATTCTTCAATGTTCGAACGAAGAGTTAATATCAGTATTTCCGTATTTAGGATAATGAGATGTTGTTAAGAATGTCAATTCAATCAATGCGCGGCTACCGCTGACAATTTTGAACTCTCCACCGAAAACTGCGTTAACCTTGAGAACTTTTTTCAAATTATTAAGCAGTCACCGTTTGAATATCGCACAACAGTCTGCTTAAAACTCTAGAGGACCCTTATGGTCAAGGTTTGAAATAACTTCTATTTTAATACAAAAATCAAATGCTGTGGTTAAACCTTGGAAACCATGTCCCTTGCTGTTTTTCGTTGACCCGTTATACGAATTTTTTTACTGTTCACGCATACTCTTTACTCGTCCCAATTTCGTTAATATACTCTTTATTTCTCTTATTATTTTCCACGATTTTAATTTCTCCGAAGAGCCTGCGAACTATCTTCATGGCCATTATCAACAATTTGCTCATTATTGCTAAGTTTTAGGAAAAACAGCAGTGCTTATATCTTATCCGACAGTGCAGCGAACCTTTGAATTGTAGACTCATAATCAATGGAAATGAACTAATAGACCGTGAGCTAGCGCACATGAATTTGGAGTCATCGATAAATGTCTGGCATTTAGAGGTATGAAAAGTGTGATTCAGTTGATGAAAATAAGGCTGGTTTGAAGGGCGGACCCGTGTTCGAAAATTTGGAAAATGAATTTCCTTTTGCATAAATAAATTAATTTTTCACTGATCTTGAATTGTCTGGCAATTGATACATAGAAAGATATTATTGATTAACTCACAATTTTCAAATGCCAGACAGTTTTGAATAGTCGAAAGGGTGATTCATAGGGGTGAAGTTGCAGAACGAAAAAAGAAAATTCATCGTTTTCTTTTTGTCTGGCAATAGAAACAATGAAAATTATTGTCATGAAAATGATGAAAAAAAATTGCCAGACGGTTTCCCATGTTCGAAGTCGAGTTTCTCTGTGGAAAATTATGCGAAAATTTTTTACATTTTTCTGTGATCTTAATGTACGAAATAAGAGCGCCATTGTGTTTGCGGTATAATAAAATGTTATAAATTTTTTAACGCCAGACAAATTGGCCGGTTCGAAAATTTATAAATAAGTGAAAAAGATGTGAAAAAATTTATAAAAAATTCATTGATTTATTTTTGTCTGGCATTCTGTATTTGAATCAGAAATAAGCCTTAAAGCACAATTTATAAATGCCAGACAAGTTGAGCTGTTCGAAAACGTATAAATGATTAATTAAATAATTAATAACAAAAATTAATGAAAATTTTTTTTTTCTAATTTAAACGATTCAGTTTTGTCTGGCATTATGCATTTCGATTGAAAATATATTTTTATACCTTAGGTTAAAATGCAAGACTGATTGGGTTATTCGAAAATTCAACAAAAATTGAATTAAATAGTGGTAAAAAAATTAATGAAAAATTTAAGTGTTTTTTTTTGTTCAATCTAATTTCTATTTTCTTTTCGATTTTTCCCTTATATTATGGGCTATTTCTACTCGAGATAATATTTTTGTCCTAAAGTTTCCCGAATTTGATGCTTCAACGGAAGTAATTTGCCAATGAAATCTGAAAAATAAGACAAATCTTATCAAATTTGAAAAATTCACATTTTAAATCATATTCGAGCTAAGAAATATAATGGCAGGAAAATATTATTCGGAACATGAATTTTAAATAACTAAAAAGTGCTTTGTAAAATTAACAAATAATTGAAAATACACTCACAAACTGAAATTGAAATTGTCATTTAATCTTTTTATCAACAAAAATAACTGTAGTGAATAAATATTTTTCTAAATAAATTCATTTTCACTCTCTTCTTCTTCGTTATTGGAAATGTCTGAATCGTCGACATCATCTACTTCTTCTGCATCATTCAGGCTGTCCTCCTCAGAAAAATCTCTGGGACAATCCTCATCATCATAAACATCACTCTCAGAGTCATTGTCTCCGTCAATATCGGAGTCACCTACATCGTCATGTATGGCAACTTCTTCGCTTTCATCTTCTTCAATCTCTTCGCCCGCTTCTGAGCATAAAAATGTGGTAAAGTAACATAAAAATAAGAAATATTAAACAGTTCATTTAATCATACAAACTACATAATATATAGTATTACCTTCATTTGGCAGCAAGATTTCGTTCACGCTTTCTGGCATATCAGACATTGCCAATTTTTCTAAAAAATTGAATGCATTAACCTGACTTTTTTTCCAAAAACATGTAGCCTATGTAGTGTAATAACACCGAAGAAGGCAAGTGAAAACCGCATCTCGATATCTTATTCCTAGACGAAAATATCGAAAAAAGAAAATTCAGTTATCATATAATTCTGACTTCTAACCATTACACCGGTATTTATTTTCATTTATTTGTCGTTTTCCAATAATCGATGAGGAAATTTCATAATTTTATGATTTTTGAATAATAGTATTCTTATTTCGAAATATTTTTAGAAAAACTTGTAGGAGCATAATAATCAATGTAATAATATGCAAGTGCAAGGTAATCAGAATATAGAGAGCAGACACCATGGAGGAAAAACATATGTCTAAAATCATCTTGTCAGCAAATATAAAAATTATACTTCTAGTGGCAGTCTAGTGAACTTTTGTGGCACACACAAATAAGGATTGAATCCGTTATGAATGCCTCTTACAAATGATGAAGCCGTTGATATCATTGCGGTATATTTTGAATGCCTTCAAAATGTGGCATTGGACCAGAGAGTATACAGAGCTCTATATCCAAATCGGCGTTCACGCCATCCGATAATTTTTTCGAGTTTAGTGTAAAATTTGCGTAATACTGGCAGATTTCGACCCTAAGAATTTCAGATAAAAATTTTCTATTTTCATCAAATATGCGTGAACGCCGATTTGAATATCGAGCTCTGTATACTCTTTGTGCCAATGACGCAATTTGAATACACTCAAAATATATCACAATCATATCAATAGCTTCATAGTTTGTGAACGCATTTCAATAATTTTCAGTCCTTACTTCCTCATTACACTGCCACTATAAGTGTTATTTTAATATCTGTTGTTTTTTATTTAAGTCATTTTTTTTCCTCCCAGGCCTACTCTGCATATTCTGACTACCTTGCACTTGCATATTATATTCATTGATACCCCTACATGTTTTTGTTTTAATTTTTAGAACGAGGAACACTATTACTCAAAAATCATAAATTATGATATTTCATCATTGATTATTGAAACAGGTCAAATAAATGAAAATAAATAACGGTGTAATGGTGTTCCCAGAGTTTCATGATAACTAAATTTTGTTTCTTCGATATTCAAGGCTAGGAAAAAGATATCGAGATACGGTTTTCACTGGCATTCTTTGGTGTTATCACACTACACACAAATTTTCTGTTATCATATCAAAAAACGCGCTTTAGCGGTATCACTAAAAACTTGACATATCACGGACATAATAAGTTTGAGGAAAGAATAAATGCTTGTCCCAACGATACCAACTCCGTTAAAATCCGATCAGTCGTTCAGAAGTTACAGCTGTTTATTTAAAAAAGTATCGATTCATTCCCGGCCACTTCATTCCAAAAGATACGTCAAAAAATATCGAACAAAAATTACTCGAATGAAGCTCAACTTGAAAACGCATATATTTTTGTGATACGTTTACAAAAAGTATTTCTGAGAAAAATCACTTTAAAAGTTTCAGATGGCGGTTACGCCCCCTGGCGGCCATCTTGGAAACCTGAAAATAATTTCAAGGATTTTCTGTTGGCCACTTTCGTTATAATATTTTTTATCGCAAGTCTCTACGACAAATAGTTTACAAGATACAGCACTTCGCATTCTTATCTGGCCACCCGGTACATAAGAATACAAAATAAATCGACATTGCAACGCAAAACTATTCACTAGATTAATTCAGAAATTTTATTCATTTATTTACATAATTTTTTCATTTTTTATGTCGGAAATAGTAACAGAGTACGTTTCCCGAGTAATAACAGCTTATTATATAGGGGAAAAGGCGAAAATAAATGAGATATTGTATTTTTTCGAAATTTTTTAAATTCATTTATACACTTTCGAACAGCCCAAGTTATCTAACATTTTTAATTTAACTCTTAAAGTGTATATATCTCTGAGAAAAAGTCGTCAGACGAAAAGAAGCACAGATATTTTCAAAAATTTGTTACCTACAATTATTCAATTTGTTTTTTTTCTAATTTTCGAACAACCCAACTAGGCTGGTATTTCAAGCTAGGGTATAAATATAATACTTAAAAAAAATTCAAAATGACGGACATAAATAAATGGTTTAAATTAGACAAAAAAAGGAAATTTTTCATTATTTTTTGCTATATTTTCAATTAATTTATACATTTTCGAACAGCTCAACTTGTCTGGCATTTGTATATTGCGTTTGTAGTTGTATTTCTAATTGAAATACAAACTGCCAGACAAAAATAAATCAATGAAATTTCAATTTTTTTTTTACGAATTTTCTTTCGTCTGGCACCCTTTTTCCATTTGCCAATTTGTCTGGCAAATTTTTTGTGACTGAAATGTGTGTATCAATTTTGAGTATTCAAAATACCAGACAAATAGTGATCACTGAAAAATGTAAAAAATTTTCGCATAATTTTCCACAGAGAAACTCGACTTCGAACATGGGAAACCGTCTGGCAATTTTTTTTCATCATTTTCATGACGATAATTTTCATTGTTTCGATTGCCAGACAAAAAGAAAACGATGAATTTTCTTTTTTCGTTCTGCAACTTCACCCCTATGAATCACCCTTTCGACTATTCAAAACTGTCTGGCATTTGAAAATTGTGAGTTAATCAATAATATCTTTCTATGTATCAATTGCCAGACAATTCAAGATCAGTGAAAATTTAATTTATTTATGCAAAAGGAAATTCATTTTCCAAATTTTCGAACACGGGTCCGCCCTTCAAACCAGCCTTATTTTCATCAACTGAATCACACTTTTCATACCTCTAAATGCCAGACATTTATCGATGACTCCAAATTCATGTGCGCTAGCTCACGGTCTATAAATAAGAACTCTAAAATTCAATGATCTGATACAAATCAAGTCAACGGAATACCAAGCATTAGTACACACATATCCAAGGTAGTATAGAAGAAATAATATAAAACATTTGAATTCAAAATATAACTTACCGATGGAAAATGGAGGATTGAGAATGAATCAATAAATTTTGAATAATCGTAGAATATAGGTTAGAACCTCATATTTTATACCATAATATAGAAATCAAAGTGACCGTTACTGAGAAATATGTAACGATTACAGTATAAAAATTTAATTTGAGGTATAATGAATATTATATTTAGTTGCTAAGCCTCAACAGGATAGGTGGTGTAGCATCGAAACAAAGCCACCAGAGCAACGATTAGAGGTTAGTAACTAGAAATATTATTCATTCATATATTCTAAATTTACATCAGATATCCGTAATCGAATATTTTTTTTATTTATGTGTCTTGTTACCGAAATGTGACCAAGAGGATGAATCTTATATACCAGGACAAGACCTAGGCAACTATTTCCCCAAAACATCGTAGTAGTTATATCGAAATTGGTATACCTGCTCATTATCGATGTCTACTTACTTTGTAAATGGGTCTCACAGACATCAAAAGAAATACATTGAAATACGTCTGGCATGCCTCCGCGAAGGAAATAGTCGGTCATTCCTCTTATACCAGGAAGAGCCACAAACTTATAAAGATAAAGAAGAGGGAAGAAAAAGTGGAATGATAATAGGAACGATGAAGTTAAGATCAATAATATTACTAAAACTGTAGGTGTTATTGTTATCTTCGAAAAAGAAAACAATTTGTAAGGATAATTAACTCCAATTCTAATCTATTTGTGTCGCCCAAAGTTCTGTGTTAGGTCCCGTCCGCTTTTTGTTATTTATAATTGATATTATAGTCCGAAAGCCAGTAATAGATTTACATTACCAAGTTCCTTTCAAGCGATAATTAGTGGAATGTATCAATGCATTTCCTCCTTAGTAAAATACGCTTGAAGTTATACCGATGATCTGGCTACAAAGGCACTATTGTGTTATAGTGTTAGAATTTTGAGTAGAATCCTAATATATTTAGTAATTTTCGATTAAATTTAATAGTCTAGTATTCTCAATTAAAATCTAGTATTTTCAACCAATATATGCAATTTTGTTTTGTGCGCTGCGCTCAGCTCTGTATTATGTGTTTTTCTTACTCTATTCGTTCTTTTACGTTCAGTTCAGACATTTTAAAATAAATCAACAAATTATATAACTGTCGTTCGAATTTCGTCGCTTATCCCACCCACGAAACCGCAGCTGACGTTCACAAACCTTAATAAATACTGTTTCCCGATGCGTCTCAACAATTCCCGTTCGAGAGGAAATAATTGACCAAATATCAGTAGAGAAATTATGCTTTTCGCGGATGATACGAGTATTACTTGGAGCAATCCGCATTCTATAACGCTGCAAACTGAAATGACAATTGATGTTTTATTGATCAAATCCTGGTCTGATGCTAACTCACTTTGCTTCAATGTTGATAAAACCAACACCTTGTTTTATAGAGATAATTCCCAGGAAGTATTCCTGCAAAACTATGCCATAAAAAATTCTGTCAGATTTTTAGGCATCCCTACCGACAATAATCTCAAGTTTTCACAGCATGTCCATGTCTTATCTGAAAAATTATCATCTGCCTGTTTCGCCATTAAACCCATCTCAAGTGAATTAGATACGGCATCTACAAAAATTGCCTATTTTGCATTGTTTGGATCTCATCTTCGTTATGAACTTCTTCACAACTTGACACTATTCTCAAATTGTAGAAAAGAGAAATTCGTACATATATATTCTGAAAAATAGGGCTCATTGCAAACCTTATTTCAAGAAAATAGAATTTGAACGCTTCCAGCTTTATATTTACTTGAATCTGTGTGCTTGATTCATAAATATTTTTTTGAGCACGGGTATTGCACTAGATCTTCGTGACATTAAGTTCACTTCCCTATTCCTTCGTCTGAATCAACAAATTCTAAGAAAATTTACTATCATCTTCCAGATATCTTAAAATCTATAATTTCATTGTTCAATTTTCGGAAACGAGCAAATTCTTATTTTTTTGATAGAACTTATTACCCTGTGGAGGACTACTTTTCTGAGAATTGATTGATCGATATGATCAAATTAAATTTTAAAAAATTTTTCAAAAGATTTCGGTTCTATTGTTAATAATATAAAGTTTGTATATATTTTGTATGGAAATGTGATTTGATGTGTGTTTATTTTACATTGTTTAGTTCTTATATTTTTCACTTGATGTTATGTTTTTACATTGTTTAGTTCCTATATTTTCCCTTTATCAATAAATTGTATAATTTTGAAGACAATAAAGCATATTTTGATTAGATTTGATTTGATATGAAAAAAGCAAAAGCGGTGAAATCGTCGGTTGAGAGGACGTAGATTAATTTTGAGGAACATGAAAATGTCTTGATACATAGAAAGAGATTACAATAACAAACTCAATGAGATCAAATAAGCATAAGGTAGTTTATTATGCAGCAGAACATACTGCACTCAGCCCTGAAGACAATAAAAGATATTTAATACCTGGAACACATGAGACGCTGCCTTGGAGAAATTATTGGATGAATCTAGATATCGATATCATATCAAGTACACATAACGAAATACTTTTTCGATTACTGAGATTAATTGAAATTAATAATTATGAAGTATTTCGAGTCACATTGTAAGGACAATCACAAAACAATATTTAAGTGATAATTCCAAATGAAAATTACTACAAAAGGAGTAATTTTTTTAAAATTATTCATATATATATATAATAGGTTACGAGTTTGTTACAGCTGTCGCCTTTTCTCGCATCCCAGCTTCCAACGCTTACGATCTTTCCAGTCATCTGACTGTTGTCCTTTATCCTCCCTTACACAGTTTACTTCTTGCCTCCGCTACCTTCTTGGTCTACCTCTTTTTCTGCGATTGGTGGGAATCCAGTGTAACAGTCGCTTTGGCCATCGTTGCTCATTCATCCTTTCGACATGGCCATACCATTTCAACTTTTTGCACTGTATAGTTTCCAGTATATTAATATCTATGCACATTTGCACTCTGACTTCAACATTTCTCACCCTGTCCCTTCTAGTTACCTGGCAGCATCTACGCCAACAGTGCATTTCCATTGCTTTTATTTTGGAGGCCTCTTTTTTATTTATTACTTAAAGCTCCGAGCCATATGTAACAATACTTTCTATGATAGTTTTGTATATCCTAATTTTCGTGTTCCGAGTGATGTGGTTACTCCGGAGTATACTATTCAGTTGGCGCATAGCTGTATTACCTTGTCCAATTCTACTTGCTATTTCTTTTGTATTCCGACAATCATTTGTAGTGCTTACACCGAGATATTTGCAGCTATCAGTATTTTTTATTTCTGTACGTCTCATTTCTAAGTACCTTACTTCACTTCCCACCACTACATATTCTGTTTTTGAAGGATTAATTGTTAAACCCCACTTGGTATATTCTTCATCTATTTTTCGTAACATATAGTGGATATCATCCTGATCTTCTGCAAATATCACTTGGTTATTTGCAGATGCAGTTTGTGATCTCCAATTGGAATACCCATAGGTTCACATTTTATTTTTCAGATTTCCAAGCCACCCTTCAGATAAATCTTGAAGAGTGTAGGTGCAATGCAACAGCCTTGTCGGAGTCGCTTTTTGTTACTTTCATTCCAATTTCATTGAACTCGTCATATGGTCGTATAACTCCCTAACAGCATATGTAAATCTGGAAAAAAGTTTTGTCTTCTAATACTTGCCATAGCTTGGCTAATGTGCCACTATCATACGCTTTTGGAAGATCAATGAATACCATATGTGTCTCCATATTGTGGTCCAAACGCTTTTCCAATGTTTGTTTTAGACTAAACACGTTGTCTATACAAGAACAGCCAGCACGAAAGCCACTCTGATCTCCAGCGTCTTCCCAACAATCTTCAATTCGGCTTTCAATTATCTCTCCATGCAACCTACAAATTGAGTTGGTTACACTGAGCCCTCGGTAGTTCGTACACTCCTTTCTGTTGCCTTTATTCTTTTATATGTTGCTGATATATGCTGTTTTTCTATTCTGGGGGTAGCTCTTCGCCTCTCAATAATAGATTAAAGTTATAAGCCAATAACTGGAATAGTTTTATCAGGACCATATTTAATCAGTTCTATGGGTACTTTCCCCGGCCCTGGAGCATTCTCATTTTTCATACTCTTTGCGTGTTTTTTGATTTTTTCTGGTGTTATTTCAGTTTCTTCGCAGTAGGAAATATCAAATTTTTTGTTGCCAATCTCTTGGAATTCTGCTCGATCTTCTGTCAGCATTTTTTCATAATATTCTACCCAATTTTTCGAGAGAATTGAGTTTCAGCTACTGCGTTCTTTTCTATCTGTTCTACTACTTTCAATTGTTTTCCAGGCTTCTTCAGTTCTTGCATTATCCAAGAAATTCTCTACGTTATCGCAGGCTTCATTCCATATCTCATTCTTAGCTTTAGTAACCGCTTTTTTAACTTCGTTGTTTAAGCTGTTGTATTGTTGCTCATCGTATATGGTCCTCGTTGCTAGCCATTTATTATATATATATATCTTTCTTCTTTCTCACAAGATCTTCTATTTCTTTATTCCACCATTCATTTCTATTCTTTATTCTATACACCTCTCCATTAGCTTTCATTTCAGCTTCTTTGAGAGCTCGAATAATTTCGTTATACGTATTAATTGGCGAGGAGTAACACACATTGTTTAGTTGCCAGTTCAGTCTCATTCGATACAGAAACTGGGTAGACTCATTTCCAAAACTTTGATGATTATACCTCTTTGTCGAGATGCCTTGCAATGTTATTGACCTTTCATCTTGATTTTGACGTTGGCTTTCTTTAAATGTAAACAGTAATGACGCTTTAAGTAAATGGTGATTAGTTCCACACTCTGCTCCTCGATAGACTCTAACATTATTAACCTTTATTTCGGAATTTTTCTTGTGCATACAGTAATCCATTATGGATTTCAGAATTATCGTTGGTATCCACGTGAATTTATGGATATTCTGTTGTTTGTAGTATCTATTAATTATCTTCAAATTCATTTGATCGCAAAAACTTATTTTTCACCGTTTTTGTTCACTTTTTCCTCGCCAAATAGACCGACCACTTCGCTATTTACTTTCCTTCTAGCATTTAAGTCACCTAGTAGAATTATTTCCTGCTCAGTTTCAATATTCTATACCAAGTCTGTCATGTCGTCGTAAAATTTATCCTTTACCTCGTCCTTGTCATCATCAGATGGTGCATATGCACCCACTAACACTAATTCATGTTCTTTTAGCTTCATCTCTACTTTTATTAGCCTTTCATTCAATTGTTTCCAGTTCTCAATGTTTCGTGACAGCCTTTTCTTTATCAGTATACTTACACCTGCTGCTGCTCTTCTGTCTTTTCCCACTTTTCCCATAGCAATGAATAAAATCCCTAAACTCGTATGTTCCTTACCCACTCTTTTTTATTTCTGTAAGGACTGTTACATCTATTTTAGATCCCTTGATTTATTTAAGTACCTCATCTAGATTAGTTCGAATACCTTGCACATTCCACGTTCCAAAGCTCCTTAACCTTTTTCGTAAGCTGGGTCGTTTTCCGTTAAATTTGTCCTGCGTTTTCTTTCTAGGATTTTGTCGTTTTGTACTTTATTGAAGAAATAAGATATGAACGCAATATTCATATATTGTGAAACAAAACAAATTTACTGCTTGAGTGGAATTTATAATTTCACAACTAAAACTAAATTAAACTTTCGCTATAAAATGTACACTACTCGAGATGAAAAGCAAGATTATTCAGTTTTTTCATGAACATAAATCAATTTACCAAAAATAATTTGAATATAACGTACTCTAATGTATATATACAGTGTGTCGCATTTAAGATCAAGACACCCGCATATTATGGTTATTTGAAGAAACACAGATTTGAATTTTCGTACAGTCATAAACGGTGATGGGTAATATTTTTTAAGATACTTAACTGAATTCTGAATTTCAAACTCGGCCTACTACGAATTGACAAATAGGGCCGATTCTCAATATTTTGTTTCGCGTTAGAGATATGGAAAAAAGTTAAAAGCAAAAGTTGTTCAGAAAATTTTTTTAGGCTCATATACCAATTTTCATGACTGAATTCGCATTTCCAATTTTTTCAATATTTTAGTTATAATTCAAAATTATTAAGTTTATCTCTCAATTTGATAACTAGAACGCTATGGAAACTAAGAACTTGACTACTTGATAGTTTAATACAACTCCATTAGTGGTGAATGTAGCGTCATCACTGAACATAATATTCTTCAAAAAATGTCTGTAGTTTAAAAAATTACCTTGAGCCCAATAACAATAGTCCAATCTTTTATTATTATTGCCTTTTTTAAATGAATGCAAGAACTTAGGTTTACACGGCTTAATTTTGTTTGACGTTTGAAACATCTTCTAATTTTATCCTTGCCACTATTAAGCTGAGATGATAAATCTCGGAGGCTCATGAATGGATTTGCTCGATTTGCCGCCAATATAAGGTTATCCTCAAGATGCGGGTGTATTCGACGAGGTTGACCATTCTGATATATTTTAACAACACTGCTGTTTTCCATGAGTAACAAAAGCACGTTCGGGGTGCCTCAAGCTAAACTCTGCAGCAACTTGTCTGCTGCTACGAGAATTATCACCAAACAACCCAATTATTTCGATTTTTTCACGTAAAGTTAATGGCCTTTTGATTCTCTGATCACTAATTCACTAAATTTAACTTGACGCAATACTTTAAACTAACTAGTATTTAATACTCCTGTCAATTTTATCATTTTCATGGCACATTAAGTATAAAATTGAAAAAAGAAAACTCGTAATAATTTTGGGATACCAAAATATTAATAAATTTGAAAATGCGAATTTTGTCAAGAAAATTGGTATATGGGCATAAAAAATTTTTCTGAACAACTTTTTTTCATAACATTTTTCGATATCTCTAACGCGAAACAAAATATTGAGAATCGGCCCTATTTGTCAATTCGTAGTAGGCCGAGTTTAGAATTCAGAATTCAGTTGAGTATCTTAAAAAATATGTCCCACCGCCGTTCATGTCCCTGAGAAAATTCAAATCTATATTTCTTCGAATAACTGAAATATGGGGGTGTCTTCATCTTAAATGCGACACACTGTCATCTTCAGGGTTGCTGGAAATGAGATAGATGCTACATATTTGATAAAATAAGATATACAAAGCAAAAATTCTTATTATGATTCACTGTTCACAGATAAACAGTTTACAATACGAAAAGACAATTATCAATGTTTAAAAATAGATATCATGGAATTAATTATGAAAATTGTTTGTTTTATGTTTCATTGATGACCCTGTGCCAAATAAATAGCAGCTTATTCAAATTATATATATATATATATATATATATATATATATATATATATATATCTATTAATATATATATATATTTATATATATATATATATATATACAATTTATTTTGTCATCTTCAGCTTTGCTGGAAATGAGAAAGATGCTACATATTGGATAACATAAGATATACAAAGCACAAATTCTTATTATGATTCACTGTTTACAGATAAACAGTTTACAATACGAAAAGAGAATTATCAATGTTTAAAGATAGATGACCCTATGCCAAATATATAGCAGCTTATTAAAATTATATATATATATATATATATATATATATATATATATATATATATATATATATATATATATGTATGTATATATATATATATATATATATATATATATATATATATATATATATATATATTTATATATATATATATATATATATACCGGGTGTCCAATGCATAAAACTGCATTTTTTGAATTGTAACTCAACTTCATGCAACTTTCGGTTTCACCGGAAGTGACATAAACTTTCGGTTTGTAAATGGGACACCTAGTATACTTTCTCTTTTTTTGTCTTTATATGACAATTAGAATGCAACCATGTATCATTTGTTACTTTTTGTAACCGTTGTCTCATTTGTTTTCTCGAAAGAAATATCAATTATAGAGGGCTATAGATGTGTTTACCGCCCTGGGACGTAGATTTGTGGGCGTGGCTTCGGACTTTTTTTGTTTCAGTTGTGTTGGTCACAGGCTACTCGATGATTGCAAATATTATTTTAATATCAATAAGATTCTCCATTTGAAGAAAGTTCTAAGGTTATGGGATTTCAGGTTTTCATTGAAAGTGTTCTTTCAGCCTCATACCTAGAGTGTGGTATCAAATTAGTCGTAATGAAATTATCTTTGTTTTGAACCCGACGAGCCACCATGTTGCCATTTGAAAAAAAATAGTAATAATAGTTTTAAAATTAAAAGTCACATAGCTGAACGATTTTGATCGAAAACAGTAATATTATATTTCAATAAACATTTTAGGACCGATATTAGTTATTTGAACGCATCCATAGCCCTCTAGAATAACAAAAAAGTTATAGCGGCGAGCTACCTTCCGTGGACACTCGGTATATATAGTTAAGTGAAACAAGGAACTTTATTCGAAAATAGTCAAACAAACCTCATAGCGAAGCTGGTTATACGAGTTCACAATGCATCGAAATATTTCCACCTACATACTTCAGAAGGTAAATGTTAGAAATGTTAAGATGTTCATCACAATCGATGAAAAATAATACACAGACGGTTTCGCCCTTTTTTGGAATCATCAGTATTATTCATCCATTCACCGAAAGTGATAACTAACCCAACATAATGGCATATAAATATGACATAGCGCCACCAGTCGAAAACAAATGATCCACATCTTTCAGATCGGTGAAACAGTTCGGCAATGAGAACTCGTACGTCCTGACATTAGAAGGTGGCTACTATTTCTTTTAATCTAGAGTGAGGTTGCTATATCAATTCGATGCAATGGAACATTCACACACCGCAAGTAGAATGTTAATCCTCTATAGAGGCAAATTAATATAAATATAAATTCTTCGTGTCATCGAAACACGTCCGTGAATATGAAATTGAGTAAAACTAGGACATTTATTCGAAACTAATAAAAAAAAAGTCAGGCCATCTTATATACCTAAAAAACAAAGATAATAACTCACAAATAGATGGAGTAGCTCTTCTAGTTAATAAGAGAATAAAAGACAGAAGTGTACCTACACCGGTTCTAGACCACTTCAACTTCTGCAGTCCAAAATGTCATTTCTGCGCACTCGTGACTAACTTGAAATATATGTATAAGAATACGTATGGGAGCCCAGAGGAATGTAATTTTTTATGAGACTCTCAGGGATTCTTCATGGGGCACCGGGACTCCAGGAGTGTTCATGTGAGCCCCCAGGAGTCTTAATGTGACACCCAGGAATCTTCATGTGTGTTCAGGAGATTGAAATTATATGATATATAGGAATCGGTCCCCCGAGAACTGAAATTCTTTGGTATACAGTTCCATATGAGTTCCATCGGAGACTTGTGGTGGTCGTCTTCGTAGATTTTGATATCAAATTAGATAGTTATTTTCAAATATGAAACTAATAAACGACAACTCCTTGTTAAATATTCATTTTTCATTCTAATTAAATAGGACTAGAACGAACAGAATGATATAATTGAACTCGATGTCATCGAGAGATAAGAGACACGTGTGGTCGGTCTAATGGAATAAGAAATGATTCCATTGAATAATTTATATAATGTACAGGGTGTGTCCACAAATTTCAAATGAAGGATTACTTATATGTCGGGAATTATATGACAGCATTTCATTATCATGTTAACGTTCGTAGGAAGCGGACTTGTCAACACACATAATAAACACACATAATAAATAAATCACCGATTGAGTTACATATACCAGGTTATTCGTATTGCGGATCTGGTACCAAGTTTGAAGAACGTCTTCGTAGAGGTGATCCAGGGATTAATAAACTCGACGAAGCTTGTAAAGAACACGACATTTCATAGTCGAAAAGCAAAGATCTAGCTGTTAGACATAAAGCCGATCAAATTCTCGAAGATAAAGCTGGGAAACGAGTTAAGTCGAAGGACGCTGAATTCAAGGAAAAATCTCACGCTTTTATGGTTACTGGAATTATGAAAGCTGAACGTAAACTAGGAATGGACTTGAGGAGTCGTTCAAAATGACTGTTATTAATCCTGTTGCCAAAATGTTGAAAAAAGAAGGTATTGAAGGAAAACTGAAAAAGTCATCAATCAAGAAAGCAGGTGGTTGTAGAAACATACGAGTGCCCAGAATTATACCAGTCGAATCAAAATCAGGGGGTCTTCTACCGTTATTTCCGATATTCGCGGTACTATAAGCGCTGTTGCCAAAACTGTAGTGGACGCTAAAAATGCCAGGTACTAAAAAGTTGGAAGAGGAACATCGTCATAGCAAGGCTATGGAATCTATAGGTAAAGGGCTCTACGTGAAAAAATCGAAACGAGGATATGGACTTTACTTGAAAAAACAAAAAACTATTAACTAAGCTGCCCAATAGAGCTCTATACAATTATGAGATTGAAATTCATGCAAAAATTATACCCCACTTCAGGAGCGTATTTATGCGAGATAATTCACCTAAAAAATCGTTGAAAAAGGAATGTGGGGTGATCAACTTGGATTCTTCACAGGGACCTGGTAGTGATTGGACAGCTTACACGAAAAACGAAAATATTGCAGAATACTTTGATAGTTTCGGTAATTTGAAACCTCCGAAGGAGTTGGTAAAATACTATATAATGAAGATCAATATCAGACCTATAATACGGAAAATTGTGGATAATTATGTTCAGAATTTTTACAGAATAAAATATTATAAATATCAACTATTAGCTTTATTTTCATCAGTCATGTCTGTGATATTCTCACTAAAGGGTCGCACTTCAACGTTATCTATTGATTTCGTTACTCCAATCGAATTGGATGAAAATTGTCAGTACGGGCTCGCATTGATCGGATTCTATTCATATAATACAATACCGAATATGGACGATAATACAAAGTTTTACTATGTTGACAAGGACCAAGCAACCCTAACTATATCTACTGGTACATACGAGATAACCGATATCGAAGATTATTTGAAAAAACATTTGCTATCTGAAGAAAAACAAACAAAAGAAGGAGACTTCCGAGGAAATATTTTTCCTGAGACCAAATAATGATACTTCAAGAAGTGAGATATTTCACAAGTCATACTATATCGATTTTACGAAGAAAAATTCCTTAGGAAGGCTATTGGGATTCTCCGAGAAGATTTTTGAAGCTGAAAAGGTCCATGAGTCAGATTTACCTGTGAAAATCGTTAAAATTAGAACTATACATATAGATAGTAATATCATTGAAGGAGCATTTTAAAACGATAGACCTTGAACACCTAGAAATTTAATAAACCTTCTTGTATCGAAGAGAAAGATATATAATATAACTTTGAATATTCGCGATCAGGATTTTGAACTGGTCAGTTTTAGAGGTGAAGAATTTATAGTTAGATTGGAGCTTAAAAAATGTTCTTGATTTTTTCCTCCAAGTATAAAGATACAAGAGTAAGAGTACAGAAGCCATTTGTCATTCAATAGTCATCCGGGTCACACCTAACGTTAGAAAATAAAATATTCTTACAATCTATAGGTCATGTTCTCAGGCCAGGCTTTCGATCTCTACCGACCCCTCGTCAATGATAATTCAATCGTCGAAGTTTAAAGTCGGACATATTTACCTTTTATTAAATCCTTCGAAAATAGCGACACCATCGAGATTGGTATAAATAGCCCAGATGTTTGGCTTCTCATGCACGATGCAGCAGTCATAATCAGGGGAAATTGACTAAAACTGCGGGTGCAGGAGATGTTTCGTTGTTGAATAACGCAGGTGCTTTCCTTTTCGATTCAACAACTTACGAACTGTGTGGAAGCGAGATAGATACAGTTAAAAATCCTGGACTTGTTAGTACTGTACGAGGATTTTTATGTTATGAGAAAGCTGAAATTCGCGAACTGGCTATTGCAGGATGGAATTATCCAAACAGTCCTATTTAATTTTTCATTGAGCACCGCAACATTTCCAGAACAGTGGAAAATCTCATCAATCACTCCGGTGCATAAAAGCGGTCCGATCAATAATATAGAGAACTATAGGCCAATTAGCATTATGTCCGTTATCCCGAAGGTTTTTGAATCAGTGGTTTATAAATATATTTTCAATCATATTAAAAACATAATAATTGAACAACAACACGGTTTTTACAAAGGAAGAAATCTTGAGACTAATCTCTTGACTTTTTCCGAGTATCTTCAAGAATGTTTGGATCAAAAAACTCAAGTTCATGTTATATGTACTGATTTCAAAAAAGCCTTTGATAAAATAAATCATGGGATGTTGCTTCGGAGGCTTGCTGAGGTGGGCATATGCGGTGACCTATTGAGGTGGATCTCCTCTTATATAAGTCGAAGGTCTCAATTCGTAAAAGTAGATGGCATTCGATCTGCCATGTTCCGCAGTACTTCAGGCGTGCCCCAAGGTTCACATCTGGGACCACTGCTTTTCATTATATTTATAAACGATATAGAAAAATGTTTCAAATATTGCAATTTCCTACTTTATGCCGATGACCTCAAATTATATAGAGCAGTTAAAGGAGTGGAGGACTGTGTTTTGATTCAGCGGGACATCGATGGACTGTTAAATTATTGTGCAGAAAATGGTCTCTTCCTGAACTATGACAAATGTCACAAAATTAGTTTCAGTAGAAATGTGCATCTTATAGACCATCAATACACCATGGCGGATTATTCTCTTTTGCAAGTGGACCATATTTTGGATTTGGGAGTGACTTTTGATAGAAAACTTTTATTCGATCAGCACATCGAACGCCTTCTGGGAGATGTAAATAGGTTGCTGGGGTATGTCCTTCGACACTGTAGGACTTTCAGAAATAATAAAACTTTCTTGATATTATATTTTTCATTCATCTATAGTCGGTTAAATTTTGCGTCAGCAGTTCGGAATCCTCAATACAAATATTATAAAGAGAGAATTGAGAGAGTACAGAATAAATTTCTCAGATTTCTGGCCTTCAAAAATAATATTACCTACAATAATCATGAGTACTCACATATTCGAAAGAGATTTGGTATAATGGAACTAGAGAAGCGCCGAGAAATGACGGATATTATTTTATTATACAAAATTGTCAGTGGTTTACTCAGTGTGCCTAATATTCTGCAATCAATTCCATTCAGGGTCCCTGATATTAGGTTACGTAATAGCGACACATTTTATGCTCCTTTACGGAGAACAAACAGTGCACAGAATGCTCCCATTTTTAGGATGATGGCTTCATTTAACAACTTCTGCATAGACCTGGATCTTTTCAATATATCGCTCAATAATCTGAAGCGAAGCCTCAGGAATATTCTCTTATGAATAAAAAATTTTTATCACCTATGTATCCAACTGTATTGTCATTATTTCTTTTCTATTTTTAAATTTTAACATCGATGTATATGTAGCTTCGAAGAGGCGAATACTGTTTTTTTGGGTTTTTACCTGTTTGTATTCCACGTGATCATTAAATAAATAAATAAATAAATAAATAAAAAATAAATTACAAATCAAGACGGAAGCTTTAATTTACGAATACCGCTGAGTCATCTCCTGAATATATTCAACGATTATCGAATGGCTATTTGTGGAATACATTGTTGAAGTGCTGAAAAAGTTCAATATGTCAGAATGTAAAAGTGTCTCCACTCCACTTGATAGTAGTATTGATTTTGATATTATTCAGGGGAAAACTTGTAGTTCTAGTATTCCATATCAAAAATTGCTGCGTAGTCTCATGTACCTTGCTGTTCTTACCCGTCCAGACATAGCATACTCTGTGAGTTTTCTTAGCCGATACAATAATAGTTTCACGGAGCTACATTGACAGAGTGCGAAAAGAGTGCTCCGGTATTTGAAAGGTGCAAATCATTTCAAATTAAAATATCAAAAAGGAGCTACTTTTGAACTTGAAGGCTATACTGATGCCGATTGGACTAGCAATAAAAATAATAGAAAATCAAACAGTATTGTTTTTAATTTATCTAATGCAGCTATCAGCTGAAAAAGTAACAAGCAAAAAACTGTATCACTCTCAAGCACGGAGACAGAGTCTAAGTGAAGCCGCCAAAGATGCTATATATTTGAGTAACATTTTGTCAGAGTTGATAGACTATAAGAGTGTTGTGACAGCGTTTAGTGACAATCAGAATGCTGACAAATTGGCTTTAATATTGGCTTTTCTATAAGAGATCGAAGATAGATGTCAGGCTTCATTGCATAAGGGAATTGATACTATTGATAGAAAATAATCAGATAAATATTGTTTATCTTCCGAAAAATGAAATAACCGGAGACATTTTAACGAAAAGCTTGCCAACTGTTAAACATTATTTGTTTACTGATCAAATAGTTTAAGTTGGTAAGAATTAAGCTTTTGTGATAGGTAGTAGGGGTGTTATGATAAGTATCCCTCGAAGCTTATTCTGCATGTTTTTTCTGTTTTTATCAACTTATCGCTTCTCTTCAAGTTAGTCTATGTTTAGTTTTTGAGTCGACAGTTGTTTGGATAACCGTTAGTTGTGAAGATATAGTTATAGTAATTAAAAAGGTCTGTTCAAGATCCGCACGCGTTTTATTCAATTTATTACACTAATAATATCACATCTGCATGTAGACATACTAATGGAATTCTCTACTTCATGAAAGATGATAGTCTATGAATATAAAGAGTTTTTAAATAAAGCAACCGGATCATATCCATTTGAAATAGAGAAAGTATTTCAATTACCATGTGAATCTGTAGTTTTTTTAAAACAATAAAGACATCTTTTGAGTATGCTAATTGATTAACAAATTATTATAAGTAATAAGGACTAAATGATATTTGAAAATGTAATAATAAATTTTTATGAAGAAATTGAGACTTTTATTCTTCAAGGTATGTATATGTAATACAATCACTTATACAATATTTATATGATTTACATTTACTAGATGCTATTCAATCAACGGAATCCTCATCAAGTCCTCTTCCTTTACATTTTAATGGACAGCAATAAATTTTCATAGGATATTTCACCCTGTTATTTTTTCCTGAGACATTTTGTTCAACAACGGTTTATTTATGAGCTTTAATAGTATTTTTCATTAGATGATACCCACCCTAGTTTAGTCTCTGAAAAAATCTATACTCGATGTTTCTCTCATATGATATTAATTTTCATTTCAACATGTTATATTTTCTGTCAGTTATAATTTTTGTATAACAAATACAAGTTACTGTTTATTTTTGTCCTAAATTTCAAAATGTAAAAGTCAAATGATATCCAAAACCTCCAGAAATATAGATTTAGGAGTAAAGATCCACCACCTTGAATTGATAGTATAGATCTGTCATATATCAGTCCACATATGGGAATGAAGGTCTAGATCTGTCACCAACAATCTTGGATTCGAAATATAGTTAGGAGCATAATAGATCCATCATCTTGGATTCGAAGACACCTCATCTGTCATCCACCATATTGGATGATGAGAAAACTTTCTCTAAATTATATATATATATATATATATATATATATATATATATATATATATATATATATATATATATATATATAATATATATATATATATATATATATATATATATGAATATACATATATATATATATATAATATAATATATATATATATATATAGAATAATATATATATATATATATATATATATATATATATATATATATATGAATATATAATATAATATATATATATATATATAGAAATATATATATATATATATATATATATATTATATATATATATACTATATATATATAATAATCTTTTGATAATTATTAGCAATAACAGGCTGGTTGAATCTTAAAAAACTCGAATTTATTAAAAACTTGACGTTTCACTATGATATTCGTAATTGAAATTTCTTTGACATTTATTGATTTGAAAAAATTGAACAGACAGGCTGCTTTGTATATGCTATTCAGTCTAATATTAATATTCAAAATTGTTATCATTAGATGGCAAAGTTTGACCAAATCTCCCATACCGGAGAGTTCAAACAATAAACCACAAATAAGTGATTTTCTTCCATAACAGAGGATTTTATTTATTAAACTATTTTCATCTCCAAATTTTCAATCTAATACTTAGCTACGCCGTTCTGATGAGGACCAAAGAGTCCGAAACACGTGTCAACGGCTGCTTCCATATAAGCGTGCTCTACCGATAATTCTATTCCACTTCTTAATGTTTTCCCATGATAATTCTTTGTTGTTAGATAAATAGTTCCTATTATTATTATTTTCAAACATTACGTAGGTAAAGGTTTCTTTGGTTTCCTTACCATCTAATGATAACAATTTTGAATATTAATATTTAGACTGAATAGCATATACAAAGCAGCCCTGTCTGTTCAATTTTTTCAAAATCAATAAATGTCAAAGAAATTTCAATTACGAATATCATAGTGAAACGTCAATGTTTAATAAAATCGAGTTTTTAATGATTCAACCAGCCTGTTATTGCTAATATTATCAAAAAAATTAAAAAATAGATCACAGGCAACATCCAATTCGAATAAATTATGATATATATATATATTATATATATTATATTATATATATATATATATATATATAGATATATATATATATATATATATACCGGGTGTAAATGAGTGATGGGCCACCCCTATAACTCTTTAATGGATTCTTCGATTTCATTGAAATTTGGGTGGTTTATCTCAGAAATAATTTTCATTTTTTTCGCATACAAAATCAATATGGCTGACTCCCGGTTTCACAGAAAACGATATAAAAATAAAAAATTTGAATAGAACACCCTATATATTTTTACATATTTTAATTCTGAGGCTTCAAATACATACATTCCATCTGTCAAATGTCAATTTTAGCACCGTTTCAATTTTGTTTTTCATTTTGTTTTTTTCATCGTAGATGGCTGCGACGTCGTCTAAATCATAGATAATTGATTTAAAATACCGCCCAGAGTAATAATTTTTCAAAAAATTCATTTTCGTGAAGTTTGTTAACGATTCAATTCTTTTTCGAACCAAAAGTCAGTTTTTTAAATAGAAGCATACATGGGCTGCCCTGTATATCAAAAAGCTCCTTCAAGTTCTTTCAAAATAATTCACACATCAGTTTTCTCAATTTTTAAATAACGAAGTAATTATTGAAAATCTTATTCTTATTAGGTCCCTTTGCTCCTGAGACCAACCCTGTTTACGAAATATGAAAAAAAATTTGACAGTTGGAATGTATGTATTTAAAGCCTCAGAATCAAAATATGTAAAAATATATAGGGTGTTCCGTTTGAATTTTTTATTTTTATATCGTTTTCTGTGAAACCGGAATTCAGCCATATTGATTTTGAATGTGAAAAAACTCAAAATTATGTCTGAGATAAACCACCCAAATTTCAATAAAATCGAAGTACCCATTAAAAAGTTATGGGGGTGGCCCATCACTCATTTACACATTACATTATATATATATTATATATATATATATATATATATATATATATATATATATATATATATATATATATATATATATATATATATATATATATATATATAATATATATATATATATATATGATTGAAGATATATACTATTACAGTATATTATATAAAAATATATATTATATTATATAAAATTTTATATATATCTATATCAGTTTAGTATGATATCATTAAAAAAATGGTATTTATCATATGATTTCCTGAAGATAGCAGATTATCATCATATTGGTATAATACAGTAAATTTGGGTATTCGTTTTGCCCAGACGTAGTTATGGAGTTAAAAAAATATTGAAAGATTGAATAAAAAATTAGAATATATGTTAAATAAAATAAATGGAAGAAACGAAAACTTTTTTTGGGATACTAACGTTACTCTTACAGATAAAGACATTATATTAAAGGCTTTGATGATATGCGTTAACTCAAAAATTTATGAAGAATGCTACAAAAAGTTAGTTAATTCAAAATGAAGAATTGAAGAAATAAATTTTTGGTAATGTATGTTTACCAGAAAAATTATTCTTCGTTGCATTTCCAAAATCGTAAATGATTGTACTAGATCATTCCTACCTCGAAAAAGAAATTGGTGATTTCACTCCAGAAGATCTGAAATATTTTCCTGCAGATTACTTGGTTAAGAAACTGAAGTCTTATGAACTTTTATTGATTTATCACTAGCTACTATTTTCTTTATGTAACTCTTTCAAAATACAAACACATTTACCATGTTTTATTCACATCGATGGTTCTCCTACCAGTCAATTTGAGTGTTGAAGATGTAAACTAGGTATGGGATAAGAATGAAAAATTAAAGAAATATTCAACCAAAATTATGAGGTTTTTGTATTCTTTCCTAATGTTTGTATATAACAAGTGACAAGTGACTTTAGGGAGAAATAAAACCTGATATTTCTATACCTAACAACATTTATTCGATAAACATTACGTAATACCTATCTATCTGACATTTGAATTTTAAAAAATATTTCGATGCTCACTCTGTACAGGGTGTCCTAGTTTGGGAATTTTTGCGGGGTATCTCCTTTATTCTTAAAATAGAGAGTTGCGGTTTTGCGGCACTGTGCTACTTTTTCGTAAAACTTAAGAAACCGTTAACAACATTTCCAACAACTTTTGTTACGTATCTGTTTTTGAGTTAAAAAGCAAACTCGTGATTTTTTAAATCGAACACCTTGTATATTTATAGATTATAAAATTTTTCTTTTTTCACCCTTTCAAAAATATTTGATAGTATAAACTTTTTCTCAGAAAAATGCAAATAAATGACAATTTTCTAAAATTAAATCCATATGTCAATACTATGCCATGGATATTATTTATGACAAAAAACAAAAATAGACGTGAAATCTCTATCGCATTTAAGCTGTTTATTTTCGTTCTTTTGGTATTATTCTTCAATAGAGATATTTATCAATTTTTTCGAATAATGGCAGTTTACGAAAATTATGGGAAATATGATATGATGGTATGTTTTATACAGAGTAATGAAAATTCTGAGGAAGCTTCGGAATTATATTTCCAAAGGTCAGTGAGCTATTATGGCTATGAAATTCTCTATTATCATTTTAATTTTTGCTTGTTAGATATCCAGAAAGAAGGCAACCGTTTTTTGGTATATTTGCCCGTTTAAAAACAAATTTAGTTGAGCACGGATCATTTGTTCACCCGCGCCCTATAACATACAAGTAAGAGAACAGGGATAGAAAAGAGATAGATACTTTAGGATATAAAGAAGCAACACCTTCGTCCTCATGTAGAAAAATTGAGAAGGAAATTCGTGTGCCAAAAACTAACGCTCAGAAGATTTCTTGAAGAAATATAAGTAACATCCATACAAATCTAATATACTACATTTGCATCCTGGCGATGCCGAGCGCCGGGCACTGTTTTGCCAGTCAGGAGCTAATGAACAGTTAGTAAATAATTTGAGTTATTTTAATAATTCAGAGAAAGTTAGAAATTAAATTCAAATAAAAGAGGTAAATTCAGATGAAGGTGCTGATTTGAAAATTAAATATAAAGGGGTTACTAATGTCAAACTTTTAAGTGGTAGAGTTTAAAATTTGAAGAATGTGTTGTATTCAAAACATTTATCCAAAAATCTATTTTCATTGAGAAAACTAGTGAATAAAGGAGCTTTGGTCAATTTAACTGAAAACGAAATAAATATTATTGATGTCAAATCTAATAAATTAGTTTAAAAAAATACGATGGAAGGTTTTGGTAGCTGAACTTTGAACTTGCTGATCAAACAAAATATTCATTTAATTCAGAATCTAATGTTGAAATGCATGATGAGCAAGGTGTGAACGACGGACTGAATATGATTGAAATTGATCACAAATATCATAAAACTGCTTAAGAATTCAATATAAATGAGGAACACAATTATAGTTTGGAAAAAGATTTTTTCTTCAAGCGTATAATAATATCTATATTATCTTCGACAACACAGATCGTAGAAATAACCTATTTTTTTACTAGTAAAATAATGAACGTTCATTATTGTACTAGAAATAAAATAATGAGAAATGATAGCAACTGTTATTATGGGCGTTGTATCCAAGTAGGTAGGAACTGTCATTTAATTTTTATTTAATTTGATGTTTGTCAGTATTAAAAAGTGTAAAAATGTCTGAAGTAGAAGAATTTCAATGTACACCTCCGGAATTAGTGTTGCTGAAGAGTACATAGAAGATTCTGTTTTCAGCAAGAAAACTGCACAAAAAATACTTCGTTGGGAAGAACAACCAAGTACGAGTTCTGGAATTAAAAGAGATTTATTAATCACTACTAATCATAACATGTACACCAATGACAAGATTGTGAATGTCGAAGCCGAAAGCAGTGGCAGTGGCCTAAATTAAAAAAAAACTGCAGTATAAAAAACTGCAACTTTAATATTACATTTAATAAATAGGTAATGCTTATGCAAGCCATAACTGTTTTTTCATATTTGAATTAATAAATAGTTGAGATATAAACAATGTATTCAATTTTTTCAATTTACGCTTGAAGAAAAAATAGTATATGTCTCTCGAAGCAGAAGACCCTTTATATGTTTCGCCCAGTTTGCACAGACTCGGCTAACGCCTCGGCAGTGCAAGAATCTAGGCTCAACAATAATGATAGCCTTCTACTCCTAGTAACATAATGTACTATTACTTATAAGGAGATAAATGATGAAGGGAAGTTGGAGCGATATATTGAGTGTAAAAGTGGAATGAATGAGTCTGACCTTACAGAAATGAATAAAAGAAAAGTTGAAAGATTGAAGAGCAATATAGGTCTTTTATGGCATTACCGTCTGGGCCATGTCTCTAAATTTCATTTGGAACAGATGGCGAAAATAAAAGTAGCACTGCACAATGTAAAGTTTACGAATGATATTTTAGAGAGTGAAATCTGTAAGAGAGCTAAAATAGTTGGAGAACCATGTAAATCTATTCGATATAAATATGATGATCCTTCACGATTGGTTCACACAGATGTAATGGGAACAATCACACCAAGTACATTCAAATTTGGTAATACTTATATAGTCACGTTCATTGGCGATTTCACGAGATATGCGTGGGCTTATCCAATGGCCAATAAATCAATGGTCCATGTTGCTCTTGGTTCTATGTTAGATAATGCTAGAAGAATTTTAAGAAAATAAGCTAAAATTACATTTCTAAGATTAGATAATGGTACATAACACTTTACCGAAAATATGAAGTTGTTAGTTGAACAAGAAAAAATAATATTTAGGGAGACACCCCCATATACACCAAACTTAAATGGTACAGCAGAATGCTTTAACCTAGATATTCAACAAAAGATAAGAAGTTTGTTATTTGACTCTAGTTTTCCTTTGCAGTTATGGAGTTATGCTATAAACTTTGCAGTAAATGTTTACAATAAAATTTCAAAGAGAACATTGGATTATAATATACCTTATGAAATGATTCATAAGAGATCCTGTTCAGTTAAATACTTCAGAAGATTTGGATATTTAAGTTATGTCTTGAACACTAAAACTAGAGGAAAATTTAATGATCGAAGTGTACGTGGATTTCTCATCGCTTGTGGTGAAACTAGTTATTATGTAATTGAACGTGAAACTGGTAAAGTCCATAGAAGTATAAATGTTGACTTTATATAATCAAAAACATATGGCAATGTGTTTGTTAAGGGAGATAAAAGTTTATTCGTGGAGGCTCCGTGGCTGAGCGGTATAGGTAACGCTATGCCGTCTTCGTTGACGGAGTTGGTGGGTTCGATTCCCACCGTGTTCCTGGGTGTTTGTATGCGTCCGGATTTAAGTGGTTCCCCTCATTTAGTATTTGATGGCTAAATGTCCAGTGTTGACGAAGCCAAATTGTACGGAGGACGGGCGTGTGAGAGGGCACACGTCCCTCCTCTTTAAAAAAAAAAAAAAAAAAAAAAAAAGTTTATTCATTAATGAAGTTGGCAATATATCACAATGTTTGATTTGTGAAGATAAATTAAGTTTGACTAATAAAGACAACACAATATATATATATATATATATATATATATATATATATATATATTATATATATATATAAAAATATATATATATATATATATATATATATATACCTTATGTCCACGGATGGGGTTTACAAGAGGACAAATGGACAAAAATTCAAAGATACGAAAAAAAGTCACTCTAAATAAACGTTTCTGCTCTTCTAGAAAATACGATTCATCTTAGGAAATTTTAATTTTTGTATACAGGATGGGTACAAACTTCAAAAATGTTATTTTCCTAAAGACTAAACATACCTTATTTTAAAAGTTACGAAAAAAAAATCACTCTTAATAAACGTTTTCACTTGTCTAGAAAATACGATTCATCATAAGAAACTTTAATTTTTTTATACAGGGTGGGTACAAACTGACAAAATGTTATTTTGCTTAGGAGTAAATATACCTTATTTCGAAAATAATGAAAAAAAAGTCCCTCTTAATAAACGTTTTATTTGTCTATAAAATACGAATCATCAAAAGAAACTTGAATTTTTTTTTAAACAGGATGATTACAAACTGCAAAAATGTCAATTTCCTCAAGCCTGGACATACCTTATTTCGAAAGTTACGAAACAAAGTCACTCTCAATAAACGTTTTTACTTGATGAAGTAATAATAATAATAATACGAACAATTTTATTAACATGAAAATAATACGATAACGATTTCACAATTCAAAAACTCCACCGCCATACTCAACACATTCCTCTAATTGCTTATTCAAATAAGTGAAAGATTTTCTGATTTCTTCCTGAAATAACGATTGGACAGCCTGGATTATTCTGCTCTTCAGCACTTCAATATCATTTGTTACTGCGGTAGCAAAAACAATTTGTTTCAAACGGCCCCATAAAAACATATTGGCCAATGTTAAGTCGGGGCTTCTTGGGGGCCACAAAACTGGGCCATTCCTGCCAATCCACCTTAATCCAAATCTGCGGTCAAGCCATTCTCTAACCTCACGAGCGAAATGAGCTGGACAACCATCTTGCTGAAAATACATATTTTGTCGAAAATTTAATGGTAGATTTTCAAATTCATCATTGAAAAATGTATCCAGCATTTCTAAATATGATATTCTATTGCACGTGTTATCAGAAAAATATGGCCCTATGATGCCATGGATGGATATCGCGCACCACACGTTCACTTTTTTGGAATATTGTCTTCTCGCCATAACTCTGAATTCGGGATTTTCTAAAGACCAGTACCTAAGGTGCTGGGTTACAACGGTTCCATTGGTAGAGAATGAATTTTCATCAGAAAACATGATGCATTTATGAAAACAAACATTTCCATTTAGAAATTTTTCTCCCATCCACAAGCAAAAATCAAGTCGTTTCGCGTCATTTTCCCATAGAGATATTACAGATAGAGGCGACAAGCCATAGGCCGCTCTGTAAGTGGCAACGTCAGTCTCGAAACTCAGTGGGAGCGAAAGAGAGAGACAATCGCAGGGTTTTTCTGTCCTTATCAGATGTAAACATAGACAGACGTAACTGTCAGAGTCTAACCTAACCTTCAGATTCTCTCTCTCCCTCACCCGAGCTGACAAGTTTCAGGCTGGCTTGTCGCCTCTATCTGTAATATCTCTATGCATTTTCCTCCTCTAATCTTTGATTAAAGTGCGGTTTATACGGATACAATTCATTTGCTTTAAGGATCTTCTGAATTTGACTTTTCAATCAACAGATTGAAGAACTAAGACCGTAGCAACATCATCATGGTCGTATTTATTTATTTTTTTGATGTCCAAAACCGAACCAGTTCTCTGGAACTTTTTTATTAATTTGCAGATTGTCATACTAGTTATTGGGATTCCTACAAATTTCTTGGTAAATTTTCCCATGACGTAGCGGAATAAAACTTGACCATCCCCATAACATTGTATTATAAAAACTCTTTGTTCAGTAGATAGCATTTCTATTCAAATAATAATTTCATTAAATAATGACATTGACAACGAGTACCTGTCACCTTAAGTGTCGATATTATTTTAACTAGGTTCACCTGTCGGAGGTGTGCAAGCGAATAATTTTTGAGGAATAATTCTTACATAGATACTTTGATGAATTGTTCTACTTCGGCTTGTTATGTAAAAAACACATTCATTAAAAGTGACCTCTTCTTATAACTTTCAAAATAAGCTATGTTTACTCTCAAGCAAAATAACATTTTTGTAGTTTGTACCCATCCTGTATAAAAAAATTGAAGTTTCTTATGCTGAATCATATTTTTTAGACAAGCAGAAACGTTTATTGAGAGTGACTTTTTTTCGTAACTCTCAAAAAAAGGTATGTCTACTCTTAAGCAAAATAACATTTTTGCAGTTTGTACCCACCCTGTATAAAAAAATTGAAGTTTCTTATGATGAATCGTATTTTCTAGACAAGCAAAAACGTTTATTAAAAGTGATTTTTTTTCATAACTTTCGAAAATAGGTATGTTTACTCTTAAGCAAAATAACATTTTTGCAGTTTGTACCTACCCTGTATACAAAAATTAAAATCTCTTATGATCAATCGTATTTTCTAGACAAGAAACGTTTATTAAGAGTGACTTTTTTTCGTATCTTTCAATTTTTAGTCCATTTGTCCTCTTGTAAACCCCATCCGTAGAAATACTGTACATACATAGGTATATATATATATATATATATATATATATATATATATATATATATATATATATATATATATATATATATATATATATATATATATATATATATATATATATATATATATATATATATATATATATATATATATATATATATATACAGGGTTATTCACGTTATTCGACACGGAGAGTTATGGCTAAAGTATTTAATTTTATTAAAGTTTTTTCTTTAGGATGGATAGGAACCTATTAGAACTACATTTTAAAATTATTTTCATGTTGTACAGGGTGTGCGGAAAACATGAAAAGTATCAAAGTTGGTATTTTTTCAATGGAATACCCTGTATATTATTTCATTTTTGGATTTTACAGTGAAAACAAATGCCAGTTTCATTAAGGTTTAATTCACCTAAACTTTACGGTTTTCGAAATATCTCGTATTTTATGAAAATGTAGTATTAGTTTCAACGCTTAAGCTCACAACTTGCGTTTTCTTGTTTTTAACCAAATTAGTGGTAAGGCCTACTAACTGGATCAAACTTTATGTCGCACTTGTGAAATATGCACTAACTCAGACTTAGTGAGTAAAAATAAAGGTAAAATAATTGCAATCTTCAAACGGCACTAACTTGTTTAACTTAAATGGGACACCCCGTATTTTATGTCACCAACAAATGTAAAATTTAATTGTCTATCGAATACCTGAACACATTCCAATCGATATCTTTTTACGTTTTCGAATAAAATGCACATTTTCATCTTGCAAACTGATTTTAAGAAATTTATCATTCATGCCTATGGCATTTTGAGAAATCAGAATTGATTGAAATAAACATTTCAATCATAATAATATACGCGTTTATCTTTCAATATCTTAAATGTTATGTACTATACTTCAAATTATGAAGGAAAAAAATTATGGATATGGAACAAGCAATATTTTATATCAAGCGTTCAAAATGGCAACCACCAGACTCTAAACACAAACGTATTCTTTTTATAAAACCTTCAGCAACATCTAATAACACACGCGGGATAACATTCGAAAAAGCTTCTCCGATACGCTGTTTTCATGGGCGACTTGGTAAATAAAAAATTTCTTCAAATTAGTTTGCAAAATGAAATTGCTCATTTTATGTAAAAACGTGAAGAGTTATCGATAGAAATGGTATGAGGGGTATTCAGGTATTCGATACACCTCCAACAAATGTGACAAATTTCACATTTGTTGGTGACAGAAAATACGGGGCGATCCATTTAAGTTAAACAAGTAAGTGACGTTTAATGATTGCAATAATTTTACCTTTATTTTCCACATCAAGTATAAGTAGGTCAATATTTCCCAAGTGCGGTATAATACACACCTCCAACAACACCAGACAATATGAAACAGCGTTTCAGAGAAGCTTTTCTAAAAGTAAGCCCGCGTATTTTCTCGAATGTTGCTGAAGATTTTATAAAAAGGACACTGTTGTTTTTAGAGTCTGATACTTTATCTGTATTCAAGAGCGAATTTGTAGATCACCATACGTTAATTAATAATAAATAGAGTCTGATGGTCGCCATATTGAACACTTGATATAAAATATTGCTTGTTTCATATCCATAATTCTTTTTCCTTCATTATTTGAACTAGTACATAAAATTTAAGTTATCAAAAAATAAACGCATATATTATGATCTTGTTTTTTTTTAATCAATTCTGATTTCTCAAAACGCCATAGACGACTTGATAAATGATAAATTTCTTGAAATCAGTTTGCAAGATGAAAATGTCCTTTTTATTTGAAAACGTGAAGAGATATCGATTGGAATGTATTTAGGTATTCCATAGACAACTAAATTTTACATCTGTTGTTGACATAAAATACGGGGTGTCCTATTTAAATTAAACAAGTTAATGCCGTTTAAAGATTGCAATTATTTTGCCTTCATTTTTACACACTAAGTCTAAGTTAGTCAATATTTCATAAGTGCAACATTAAGTTTGATGCAGTTAGTAGGCATTATCATTAATTTGATTGAAAACAAGAACACGCCAGTTGAGAGTTTAAGCGTTATAACTGATACTAGGTGCATTTTCACAAAATACGAGATATTTCGAAAACCATGAGGTTTAAGTAAATTAAACCTTAATGAAACTGGCATTTGTTTTCACTGTAATATCCAAAAATGAAATAATACACAGGGTGTTTCATTTAAAAAATACAAATTTTGATACTTTTCATGTTTTTCGCACACCCTGTACAACATGAAAATATTTTTTAAATGTAGTTCTAATAGGTCCCTATCCATCCTAAAGAGAAAACTTTTATAAAATTAAATACTTTAGTCATAACTCTCCGTGTCGAATAACGTGAATAACCCTATATATATATATATATATATATATATATATATATATATATATATATATATGTAAGAAAGTTTACACTTTCTCCAATTCATTTCCATATTCTTGATCTTAGATTGTGTATATTGATAAATGTAAGAATATTGACAATATAGTTATTAGTTGTTGAAACTTATAGAACGGCGGATAACAAACATTGAATGTAGTTTCTCCATTTCAGGTTTGTTATAAAATTTGTAAGTTTTAATTAATTTAATAAATGTTACTCCATTTCAGAGAAACACTTCTTGTTTTGATTATCGTCGTCAACATTATATATATATATATATATATATATATATATATATATATATATATATATATATATATATATATATATATATATATATATATATATATATATAGTGACGCTCTTTCCATACGTGCCACGTATGATAGGAGTGATTGCTCGGGCGCCACCTTGATTAGAGTGAAGACGCCACTATACGGACCTGGCCTTGTTCTTCGGGGCCAGGTACCCAGAATAACTTCGCAGTCAGAGACGGTGATTCTACTGGTTAGCTATATAGATTTATTTACACTATTCACATGTTACTTCTATCGGTGATATACAGGTGAGAAATGCAAGAAGGAGGCAGTAATTCAATTAGGGTTAAAGCATACGGATACGGTAAGACGGTTAGTACGGTTTTTCGGGTACGGATCAAGCGGCGAGTCGATTAACAGAATGGATATCCTTCGTGGATACCTATCATAATTAAAATAAATTGTACAAGGCATCGATTTGAAATATTCAATAACTTCCAGAGGCGGTCGTAAATCACCAAATGAATCATAATAAACAATTTTTTCTTTATTTTTCACATAACATGTCCAATGGGTTCCATCATTTTCTTCTGAATCTAAATTTATTATTCCACACTCTTGCGTTGAAATTTTACGAGGTAAATTATTTCTCATGAATACTCCGCGAAAATGAGGGATTTTCAATATACCGATAAATTTTATCAAGTCAACATTTGTGAGTGAACAGTTGGGTAGCTTTACAGGTAATTCCATTTCATTCCAGCAGGGGCTAAAAAAAGACACAATCCAGATTTATAAGGTCTTAAATATTTCCCTCTTCTTTTCCCATAGATATAGATTCCATCATTTGGTTGTGACGTTGAGCTTCTTTCAAATTTTCCGATGCTGTTTTGGCTGCGTTCACAGCTTTAGCAATACTTGCCGCCCCTCCAGTAAGGGCTCCAATAGCGGAAAGCTTGCAAACAAAGGAATTAGCGGAAGAATACCACCGCTTTTTGGTACTGTTATAACGCGAGCAGAGTTCAACATTTTTCTACCCTTCTTTTTATTTTCTTTTATTGCATTCACGGCAATCTTATTCGAGTTCTTCATATGAGACATAGGGCTTTTCTTCAGAGCTTTCCTTGCTAAAGAAATTGCAGAATTCAAAGATAATCCTCCGCCTCTCTTCTTTTTCTTGTTTTTTCTATTTTTCCTTAAAATACCCATCCCTAATTTGGTC
>JARQZK010001692.1:0-51860 GCA_030704885.1 Cynegetis impunctata | reverse complement strand
AACCGCCTTATAATTTAGAATCAAAGTAAAACAAGCACCCTAAGCTATTAATTTGTTTGGAAAAAAAAATTTTTCACTTTCGAGTGTATACCTTGAGACCTACAACTCCTATTTACAATATTCACAAAAACTCTTCTCAGCCAATTAATCAATTCATCTATTCATCATATTTTTTTTTCTATCACAAAATAGGTACCTACCTACCTATTTAACGAATTTGTTACTTATTCGAGGAATTAATCAATTGTTGCCCAGCAAGAACCATTGGGGAGGTGAGAGTTTTTTCTTGCCAAAAATAAAATAGGACCCTCCCAAAAATAGATTAAAATGAAATTCTTGTCATAAAAGAAAAACAAGATAAAAATAAAATAAAATAATAAAATATACATTTACACCTAAAAAAAAATTTAAATAAATTATTTGGCATAGACATCTATTTTTTATAATTCCTGCATAGATGCCAATGCCAAGGCAGCCTTAAATAAAAAATAATGTTTACATAAAATCAAACAAAAAATAAATTCTTTTAAGATTTTTACAAGGAACAACGAATTATTTGGTATAATACTAAGTAATAAAGTATCAAGTACCACAAACAAAACCTGTGAAAAATAAAATGTGCAAAATATGTGTGGGACAGCAAATAAAAAGTTATATATTTTCGAAGATTAGCGGGATTCTGCGATCTTTAACGTTAGCAAAATGATCTATAATATCCTCATAAAATTTTTTGTCTTTCGCCAAAAGTTTTACCAATTCCTTTTCAATAGACAACAAACTAATATTTTTCAAACGATCCTGGCTCATTGAATTTCGTAAATAAGTTTTAATTCTCTCAATAGTGGCTCTACGGAAGCCGATGTCACCAGGATAGAAACAATTAGACATAAGAGTTTATAAACTTGGGGTAAATCTTGATTCAAATCATTATCAAAAAGCTATTTAATAGTCATGACATGATTTTCATTTTGCCCCAAAATTTCATTGTCATTATAAACAACACACAGTTCACTCTTTAGGGCCACCTTATCAAAAAAAGTGTATTTTTGACATAAATTTTCCCAAAGGTTATCTGGAAAATTAGCCGAAAATCCGGTAAACAAATTTTTATTGAGTAATTCGAAGAAATGTAGTTCTCTCAAATCAGAGAACCTTATTTCTATTTGACCCCTAATAGTATCCAAAATTTCATAAAATATTTGCTTATAGTGAAGCTCTATATCTGCGAAACTGAATTTCTTTCGTTTTGGGCAAAATTGAGTCGTATCATCAGTCGTTTGAAATACAGAAAATAGTTTTTTTAAATAAACTTCTGCACGAAATTCTGAAATTTTCTCCAAAAGAAACTTGAGCCGATTTCGTGAGTAAATCACATCTGAAAACTTGTGCTGTAAGATTTGAAAAACTATTTCTGTTTGTTCAAAAATTAATCTAAAGATGTTTAAAAAATATATAAATTCCTTATCTTGTAAGTAAGATATTAATCCGCGTGCGGTATTCAAAGTTACTTTATCGGTGAAAAATTCCTCACTTTCAACTATAGAATGAAGAGCCTCTGAAATTTTATCCTTATTATTGTGTATAGTAAAGATAGCTCTTGAAGTAAAATTCCACCTAGTTGGTGCGTTACTTGGAATTATGTTACCTACTATTGCATCTAGAAATTTTGTGCGCGTTGTTGATTTTGAAAAAAATGTTGAAAATGCAGATAAATTTGAAATAAAAGTTCTAACTTGCCTAATAGAACTACAAGCGTTACTTAAAACCAAATTCAGGTTATGTGCATAACAATGTGTAATAATAGCTTGAGGAGCAACAGATTTAATTTTTGTTTGTAGACCGTTTAAATGGCCAGCCATAACCGCTGCGCCGTCATAGGTTTGTGCTATAAGTTTAGATTGAAAATTAAACTTCGAGAATTTCTCATTTAAAAAATCGAATAAATCGGTGGCAGACCTTCCAGAACTGACATCATGAAAACCTAAAAATCTCTCAAATAATGTTCCATCTTTTATGAACCTGCATATTATCGACAACTGCGATTTACAGCTAATGTCAGTTGTCTCATCTACTTGCCAGGAAAAAAAATTAACATTTTTAAGTTCATTTTCGATAAAAGTTTCCAAAACATAGGAAGCAGAGTTTATAATTTCGTTTTGAGTTGTTTTTGAGGTTCCGGAGAAAACTGTAGCGTTTTTAATGAAATTATACAGCTTTTCGTCATATTTGCAAAATAGATCAAGGAGTTCCCTAAAATTTCCCTTATTGCTAGATTCGTCTGTTTCATCTTGTCCCCTAATCGCTATATCTTGGCGACATAAAAATAATATAATGTCGACCAGTTTCTCCAATATTTCTCTGTTTTCATTAACTTTTTCGTTGTATTTTTCTAACTCTTGAACACTTGATGTCTCATTAACATTTATATTGTTTTTTTTTCTTTCCAAACATTTTAAATTTGATCCGCGACACGACATGTTCCTGGGATTTTTCGTGCCTTTCCAAAGAACGTGATAAATTTTTTAAATCGTCAAATCCTAAGCGGCCCCAAACAGAGACATTTTCACTAGTAAAAAGTAAACACTGCCAACAAAATAATTTATTTTTTACCTGTGATCCGGTTAGGCAAGGATGCCTCTCGTAATTCTTTGTATTGAAACCGCGGTTTTGTTTTCTGTTTCGCTGCACCAAATTCTTCAATTCAGGGGTAGGTCTCACTGTTTTTATCAAAACTTTATCCTCATAACTTAGAGCACTAAAGTTATGGGATAACAAATATTCCACTAAGTCACCATTGAAATTTTTGAAATTTAATTCAGTAATGAAACTCATCTTAATACAATAGGCGAGCTCTTTCTGGCGGCCATTAGCGAATTACGACACATTACGATTTCCAACGAAATTGACTCGATGTTACGCGAAATTCGATAGTTGTGATTGGTCGACATTATATGAGACTGGGTTTCCTAGCCGTGTTGCCATTTACATGTGTTTTGCTTTACTATTGCAATAAAGTATTCATCTAATTCATCCGAGTATTTGCACCATCGTTTGCTTTTCTGTGGCAGGTGTAATGACTGGTCCTGGGTGTTAAATGATGCACAGGTTCATACTATACTTTTAGTCTTTATTTGCATAGTATTAAAGAATATAGACTTAGTGCTAACCTCTCGGGCAGCATGACGAGTCTATCTTTCCGTCTTACTTACTTCTCCAGATTTCCTCTGGTTCTTATATATATTCATATAGCATTATGTATACAACAAAATGCTGATGTGCGACCTTGCCCATACGTGATGTTTACAGTAATATAAGGTGTACTAAACATTCTCAGTTTACTATAGAGTAACCAATCGTGACACTGACCTACTTCCAGTCCACGCCCTTGGCAAATTGAAAGAATTTTATTGAGGTTTACTCGAGAAAATTCTGTCTCGTTTAAATGTATGATAATTTAAAATTTTTCTTTCAATTTCCTAAGAATGGTTTAACTACCATATCGCTCGTCGGATGTGCACTGTAAGTATACTTAACATACAATTTTAAAGTAATTTATTCTACGTATAATTTTGTTCTAATTTTATGAACAGTTTCGGGTTTTTCGTCTTTACGGATTACTACATTAGGTTCGCAGTCCTCAATCACTATATAGGGGCCTACATACACTTCACTGAGTTTATTGCCACTCTCGTTTCTTAACAATAACTTATCACCTATTTTATAATTTATGGGTTTTAGTTTCTTGTCATGATTTGCCTTTCTTAATTCTTTGCTCCTTACCAAGTTCTGCCGAGCCTCCGTTTGCGCTTTTTGTAGCTGATATTTCAGTTCAATTGGATAATCGTAAGGATTATAAACAGGCTCGACTTCTCTCGTCAGATTGGTTGGCAATCTACATGTCTTCCCAAAAACTAATTCAAAAGGGCTGTACTGTGTTTCACAATGCACAGCATTGTTGAAAGAAAAACACCAGTATTGAACCCAGCTACTCCAAGAAGAGCTTTGTTCTGCCGTTAGTGCCCTCATGTATGCATTTAATACTTTATGCGTATTCTCTAATGCACCTATGCTCTCGTGATGATACGCCGTACTACATAATTTCGATATATTTAACAATTTACATACCTCGTTCATGGTATTCGATATGAATTCCGTTCCCCTATCCGTTGCGATTTCTTTAGGTATTCCAAAATGTAATATAAAATTATTCACAAATGCCTTTGCAACTGATACCGAATCTTTTGTCCTCAGTGGGTAAGCTTCCACAAATTTTGTCAATTCACATTGAGCAGTTAGAAGGTATGAAAATTCGTCATTGTCTGCTTTTAACGGACCGACAATATCAAGAAAAATTTTTTCAAAAGCCGCATTGGACGTGGTAGTCACGACCATCGGTACTTTGGTATGTTTACTATGCTTATTTCTCTGACACGAATCGCATCTATTCACAAACCTTGTTATGTCAACCAGCATACTTGGCCAGTAATAATATTTTTTAACATTGTTAAACATCCGCTTGATGCCTGCGTGCCCACTAGTAGGCAGCAAATGGAAATCATTTAATATTGACTTCATCTCTTCATTGCTTATAATTTTCTTTACCTCTTTTATAATATTAATAATTGGACCCTTCCAGGTGTCTAATTCATTAATTGCCGTTGCTAAATCCCTAATACTGTCTATATTTCTCTCTGTTTTAGTAATTAATATCTCCTTTATTTCATTTTCTCTACAGATACTTTCTAAATTTCTCAACATTTCGTCTCGCGCCAATGCCGATCGAATATTTAGATTACTGTAGATTGTTGCAACCGCTTTATCGTAATATATATTTTCAAAGTTATATTTATTAGAGGTATCATTATTTATTAATTGCGTTAGGGATTTCTTACTTACAAAACATAATTCTGTAAAATTGGGGGGTGACTTAAGAATCTTCCCTATTCTTGGTTGATCCGGGCCCAAATCCTTAGGCGCTTTCAAGCCCTGGTCGATTTCTTCACTCCTACCTTTCCTATTCTGTGCCCTAGTCATAACTGCAACAACACTTTCATTCATTTTTTGGAGCTCGTTTGACGTAACAATTATTCTTGACAATGCATCCGCTGCACAATTGTCTTTGCCTCTGACATACTCGACTGTAAAGTCGTATTCCTCTAGACACAACCTAAACTTTGTTAAGCGACTAGATGGGTTATTATGACTGAATAAATACATCAGTGGTTTATGGTCCGAAAAAATTCTAAAAGGTCTGTTCCATAAGTATGGGCGGAAATACTTAACGGACCATACGATGGCCAATAGTTCCTTTTCAATCGTTGAATAATTGCGTTCAGCTCTATTCAATCCCCTACTCGCATAGGCTATGGGTCTGTTGTCGCTATTAGAAAGTATAGCTGAAATGGCTATACCCGAAGCGTCCGTTTGTAGTCTAAACTCGTTTTTCTCTGAAAAATCTGGATACTGCAAAATTGGTCTGGTGAGGAGTGCTTTTTTCAGCTTCAAAAATGACTGTTGGCATTCATCCGACCAGACGAAGGGTACGGACTTCTGACTTAATTTATTTAGAGGTGCCGCTATTTGGGCAAAATAAGGAATGTATTTCCTGTAATAGTTTGCAAATGCAATAAATCTTTTAACTTCCTCTGCGTTAGTTGGTAGCGAATAGTTTTCCAGTGCCCTAGTCTTCTCAGGATCGGGAAGTATTCCTTCTGGGGTGATAATGCGCCCCAAATACAGCAATTCCCTTTTTAGAAAATTGCATTTTGCAGGGTTTAATTTCAAGTTATATTTACGGAGCCTCTCCAATACTTGAACCAAGTTATAATTATGTTCATTTAAGTTACAACCGAAAATTATTAAATCATCCAAATAGACTATGCAACGGTGCCCTAGGCCCGACATTGCCACTGTCATTAATCTTGAAAATATGTTCGGTGATACTTTTAATCCCATTGGTAGGCGACGCATTCTGAACTGCCCCTTTCCGTTAACAACGAAACTCGTGCAAGGTCTACTCCCCTCATTCAGCTCGACCTGATGGTATCCCTGACTTAAGTCGAGGGTACTGAAATACATCGCTCCACCTAGAGAGTCAAGGATATCCGTAATGTTTGGCAGAGGGAATTTGTCATCTTTTATCTGCGTGTTGAGTACACGATAATCGATAACAGTCCTCCACCTCTTTTTCCCCGAACTGTCCGCTTTCTTGGGCACAATAAGTAAGGGAGAGCTCCATTCGCATGACGTTTCCTCGATTATGCCATCTTTTAACATAACGTCTACCTGTCTACTTATTTCCTCTTTAGCACTGTGGGGCAACCTGTATGGCTTTTTGTACACTGGTACCGCATTTTCCTTCAATGTTATATTTGCTTGCCCTAAATTTGTTGTCGTCAACTTGTCATTTTCCAAATGAAAAATGTCGGCATACTTTGCGCAAATATTTTCTATGGATACCTGTTCTTTCTTACCTATATCCTTGAAAGGTATACGTTTGAATAGTTCTTTCACTCTCTCTACCGAGTTAGTCTTATTTTCAAATGTGCAACAACTGAATCCCGAGAATTCAGTGACAGAATCATAAACTACAGCGATATTGAATTTTCTAATTCGGAAGTCAATCTGTTAGAAAAAGGACATAAATTCGTTCCAATTAGTATTGATAAAAACGAGAAAGAATTATTAGCTGTTGAATCTATTTTAGCTTTGAAAAATACTGATGAACCAGCGTTAGCCGAATTCAAAATTTCAAAAATTCTTAGAAGCCATCAGGTTCCAAAACCAAATAAATATTTAGATGACATAAAATCCTTGAAACATAAAATTGAAATTAATAATTCAACTATCACTAAAGCAGATAAATCCGATGCGATACTAGTTCTTTCAAGAAATGATTATGTTTCCAAAATGAATAATTTTCTTCAAACGGAACAAATTAAACAAATATCAGTCGATCCAACAAATAAATTTCAAAAAACAGTTAGACAAGCCCTCAGAAATTTCCCCAATACACTATTCAAACCTAATTTTTCAATAATAACATATGAACCCTGGAACTCCAAAACTTTACGGATTAATAAAAAACCACAAAAGAAAATAGCCCAATACGACCTGTAGTTTCTCACATAAATAGCCCAACGTATAAATCAGCCAAAGATCTGAATTTCACATTCAGAAAATTAACTAAATTTCACTCCAAAAATATACAGTAAAGAACTCTGTTGATTTAGTACAGAAGCTGAAAAACTTTGTAACTCCTTGCTAACTCTTTTCTTTGTTAGCTTCGATGTTGATAATATGTTCTCCAATATACCAGCAGATGAGTGTTTACCACTTGTCTTAGATATTTTGCAACAATCCACTATGGATATTATTAAAATAAATGATATCATTTTCTTATTAGATATATGTCTTAGTCAAAATTACTTCCAGTTTGATAACAAAATTTTTGAACAATCTAGTGGGCTGGCTATGGGTTCCCCCTTAAGTCCGCTTATTGCAGACATTTTCATGTCACATATAGAGAACATAATATTCAATTCTACAAAAGCATCGCATATAAGTTTTTGGCATAGATACGTTGATGATGTAATTGCTTGTTTTAAGGGCACCGCGAGACAATTAGATCAATTTTTGAATTATATTAATAGCATTCACCCAAATATAAAGTTCAAAATTGAAAAAGAATTGGATCGACAAATAAACTTCTTGGATTTAACTATCTTTCATAATAATAATACTTTGAGTTTCGATATATATAGAAAACCAACTTTCACGGATATATGTATTCCGTCGGATTCAAATCATCCCCTTTCCCATAAACATTCAGCTTTTAATTCAATGATCCACAGAGCGTTTTCAATTCCATTATCCGTAACAAATTTAGCGAAAGAAATTTCGACTATAAACCTAATTGCGCCAAATAATGGTTTTCATACAAGTTTGATAGATAAAATGATAAACAAGAAACGTAATCAACTAGCGTACAACAGCATATATCCCCAATTAAAAGTAGAAAAATCAGAAAAATTCACATCTTTAACATATTTTGGTCCTCTAACAGAAAAAGTTGCTAATGTCATACCTAAATGTAATATTAAAATTGCTTTCAAACCTAAGACAAAACTCTCAGGATTTTTATTCAATGCCAAAGATATCACTTCAAAATTTGAAAGTTCAGGAGTTTATAAGTTGATTTGTCCTGTATGTAAAGGAGTATATATAGGTCAGACTGGTCGATCGTTCGAGACAAGATTTAAAGAACACCAACAATCATTTTTGAAAAATAAAACGGATTCAACGTTTTCAAATCATTGCCGTGAAAACCACCACCCACATCCACAAATAGATAATTTTCAAATCATGCACAAATTACCGAAAGGAACCAAACTTACTTACTTAGAATCATTAGAAATTTTTAAACTCAATAATAATGCAAAAGATATCTTGCTGAACGACCAGATTGACTTGATATATTCTCCTATATTTAGTGTATTTAAACAATAATGACTTTTCTAAGAACATTGTATGGTACCAATTTGAAATTCACTCGATTAGCCCTTCTTGAAATATGTTCCTCTTGTCTATTTAGGTACCTGCAATAATCCTTTCCCACCCGTAGGCGCAAATCTATAATTATTTTGTATTCAGTTCTTAACTCAATCTGCCCGATGATGGTCTAGTGACCGAAATTGCAATCGCAGTGTTATATTTTTCAAAATATTTTGTGATAATAAACGTAGTAAAATCAAATTTAGTTTTTTTAATCATAATTGAGTTGATTCACCTCTAATTCACTGTCCACTGACTCAACAACATTCACGCTACGGTCATTCTCTTGGCCGTTTATTGCTTGCACCCTTCTAGCCGTACCTCTATAATTATTGTAATTTTTCCCTTGTCCTCTATAGGGCTGTTTCCTGTAGCTACCCCTCGAATTTCCATAGTTATAGTTTCTGAATTCCCTATTACTATTTTGATCTCTACCGTTTCCGTCAAAGTTTTGGTTCCTGAAATTACCCCTGTTTCGATGGAAACCTCTATTGACGAATTGTCTGCTATTCGCCTCCCGACTGTCATATGCCATTACCGCTCGTTCCTCAGACCTTTCGGTATCCTCGCCTTCAGCTATCGAAATAGCATCGCGAAGGGAATCAAAATGACGGGCTGCAATTACCGTACTTAACCTCTGGTCGCTAAGTCCATCAGCAAATCTCTTAATGGCTTGTTTCTCATTAATTGGTCACAGGATACTATAAGCGTTAGGATTTCCTTCTGCTTGCGATATTGTCAGATTAACAAACAGATCTTCGACTTCCTTCCCAAAGTCTACCACTGATTTACTGCCTTGCCTAACGCTACACAATTTTGTTTGCAAGGCCGTATACGATTTTTTCGGAATAAGATATTTTTTCATATCTAAAAGCAAAAGTTCCACTGTACCATAACTCTGATCGAGTCTCATTTTAGCGGCTGTTGACAACCTGGATTTCAAAACTAGATTTATTAGATGATTCCGATTTGCTGTTGGGCTTAACATGGAATCGTACAACTCTATACCGTCGATTAATTTACTAACGCTTTCTACTGTACTATCCATTGTTGGCAGAAGACTGCAGGCTATTTTCAAATCGAACTCCATGACCGCAGTTTTGTATTTTGTTGTCTCTACTACAATATCAGAAGCACTTTTTCCACTATTCGTATCATCAAAAGAGCAAAGACTTACAATTTCTCGGAAAATACTGTTGATTCTTGCTTTCTTATCTATAACTAATTGAAGGTCAGATGGCTCTACTCTCTTAGTATCGAAAGATCTAAAATATTAATTGCACTCTTCATAAATTTTATTTGATTCGTTTAATTTAGTTTCAACAATGTCTCTACTTTCAATCCGTCGTTTTGGTCTAATTTTTATTAAATAAGTTCTTATTTCCTTCAATTTGTTACACAACAGATCGCAAGATTCCAAATCCATTCAATAAACCAATTACTCATAAAAACAATAGTAACTCGATAGTGAGTCAATGCCGGTCAGTGTCATCAGATTACCCATGTTATCAAAATAGCAATGTTATAATAATAATAATGTCAATGTCACACAATTCATATTTCAATGGCACAGAACGAGTGATAAAAAAATTTCTATAATCCTAACTAAGAATGGCTCCAACAAAAAATAATAGTAATAATTATCTACAGCAAAAAAAATTACCCATTTAAACTTAAATTATTGTTATTGCACGAACGAGGAAACTATTAACACACTACAATTGAAAATAATAAACTAGTGCTAAATAACCAAAAAAAAATATATATATATATGAAAAGGGGGTCATCCTATTTCATACTTAAATTTAAGGAAGAAGAAAAAAAATTATTAATAGTGTCTGTTCACTAGGGTAGATCCTACCTCAAACTTGCAACAGCGATGCTTGTGATTTTTGTAGCTCTGCTCGCTGAATTTCCTGTCTTGCCAGCTTCCTCATGTGGGCCAGGAACTTCTTCACTATTATCACAATAATTGCCAGCAAAATTATTATCAGCATTACCCCTAGCATCCCTTCGGTCCTTGTGATGGCCTGGGTTGCCGTTGCCGAATTGCCTGCTCCATTCTGGGCAATTATGATTTCTTCCCTGTCTGGTTTACTTGAAGAACCTCCCATTTATGCCACACAATCACCACAATTTTCCACAATTTTTCTTATCCTGGCAGGATCGCCATGTAATGACTGGTCCTGGGTGTTAAATGATGCACAGGTTCATACTATACTTTTAGTCTTTATTTGCACAGTATTAAAGAATATAGACCTCTCGGGCAGCGTGACGAGTCTATCTTTCCGTCTTACTTACTTCTCCAGATTTCCTCTGGTTCTTATATATAAATTCATATAGCATTATGTATACAACAAAATGCTGATGTGCGACCTTGCCCATACGTGATGTTTACAGTAATATAAGGTGTACTAAACATTCTCAGTTTACTATAGAGTAACCAATCGTGACACTGACCTACTTCCAGTCCAAAGGCATAATGAACGTTGAGAATATACCTTTCTAAGCTTTCCGCAGCGTTGCCACAAATCTTGAAATGAATGAAATGCAGTTAATGTAAATACCTTCTATCTTAATTAATAAATTATATTATATAATGTAGGTTGAAAGGAAGGTAGGTGCATAAAATAATATGATTTTGATTAATATGAATATGCTGAATGCTGACTATTCAATATAATATATATATTAGTGATACACGGAATATTTTTGAGGAGGCTTAGCCTCCTTAGCCTCCTTTGACTAGCCGCCCCTGATATATATATATATATATATATATATATATATATATATATATATATACATATATTTTATATATATATAATATATATATATATATATATATATACATATATATATATATATATATATATATATATATATATATATATATATATATATATATATATATATATATATATATATATATATATTTATATATATATATATATATATATATATATATATATATATATATATATATATATATATATAAATTTATTTGAATTATTGCAATCGTCTTCTGTCAGCAATACTCAGCTATTTCATTTATGATGAAACTTGTTATGAATTCCTGACTTTCTCAGAAAGTTCTAAACCTGAATGTATAAGATATGTTTAAATTGAAATTTTTTACTTTTTGAACGACGTCAGTAGATTCTTTCAAGAAATTTAAAAATATCGTGGAAAGTTAACTTTTCAATATAAATATATATATATATATATATATATATATATATATATATATATATACCTATATATATATATATATATATATATATATATATATATATATATATATATATATATGTTATATATATATATATATTTTATATATATACATATATATATATATATATATATATATATATATATATATATATATATATATATATATATATATATATATATATATATATATATATATATATATATATATATATATATATATATATATATATATATATATATATATATATATATATATATATATATATATATAATATATAAATATATATGTATAACCATATATTTCAACATAATATGAAAATTTTGCAGATAAATATATCTAGGTGCTTCAGATATTTCGAAATTGTTCCTACATATTCTTATCTTAATTGTGAATATGTGATTTAAACTTCGAACTCACGCGATGGCATGAGTAAATATATAAAGTAAATAATACTTCGTCAAGATAAACATATTTTTTCTGCTATAAACAAATAATGAATCGAATTACAGTAAAGTCAGAACTAATCAGAAAAGATTATATAAATATATATATATATATATATATATATATATATATATATATAAATATATATATATATATATATATATATATATATATATATAGATATATATATATATATATATATATATATCAATATGATTTGCTCAATTTTGCCTTCTTATATTTGAATATGATTATATATTTTAATTTGATTTGATTTGATCTGACTCTTTTAACTTATCTCAGGGAAGGTTCTCTTTTTCAAAATTGACTCTAGTTAGTTTTTTAATTTTTGACTTTTCTAATTGAAAACTTCAATAAATTCAAGTATTTATAATTTCAACAATAATTTATTAATACACAATTTATCAACATACAAGTCTAATTCAAATGCTGACAATAACAATAAATTTAAAAAAAATTGATTGATTATGGTACCTTTTATATTTATCCTCCTTTAAATTACTATATTTGCAAATATTTTTAAAGTCAAATTGGCCAATATAAACTTTTTAAAAACTCACGATTGATGATTTCTCTTTTGGTTGTTCTCTCTTCTCTATGGGTCCAATAAATTCTTCTTCTTCTTTACTCTGCTTCCTATCATCGTTCTGCGACTCTCTGATATTCCTTATTAACCTCACTAAATTTTCTATTGTGACTTCAATTCACAAGAAAATTTCACACAATTTTGCCACTCAAAATAAACATCTCCTTCAAAAACAGGTATTATCTGCTTCCATATTTCACTTATATCAATAATTTTTTACGATTTTATAACTTTCAGCTTCTATTATACTTTATATTCTCTCCTATACAATATGGAGGAGTTAAAACAATTGAACCAGATATCAACTAACAAAGATTCTTCGTTGAAGACAAATTAGGATTTGCCTCAGGAAGTGTGCTCTACCCTCTTTCATAAACTTTGTTATTTTCATAAATCACATCGCCTGAGTAACATTATTCTAGAAAATTCCGACTTCCTTTTAATGAATTTAATAATGATTTAGATATTATAAAAACAGTTAACTTAAATATTTTTATATCATTCAATTTAATTAAATATACAATAATTCTGGAAATTGTTTATCTTTTATTAACAGTTTCTTTCTAATAATTCAAAATTTTTCAAACTCAGTACTCCAACTTGATTATTTTAAAAACTTTAATGACGTTTGTTCAATTTTTTAATAAATTTGGAATAAAAACATATTTCTGGACTTAAATAATTTAGTTACTCTCAACTACATAATATTCTGATCATTCTGTACTAAAAATCTCAATATTCTATCCATTAATTAAGTTATTTATTCTAACTAACCACTGCTTAAGTTTATTGAAGTTTTATTTTTTCTTGATCAATTCTCTTTCATATTATACCATATACTTCTATGTTAATATTGCAAATAAAGAAACCATATCAAATCCCCAAAATTCACATTGAACTTATTTAAATTCAATATTTATAATGGGTACGAATTTTGAAGCCGACGAGTGAAGTTCTCTACGTTCGAGCGTGTGAAATTTGACCCGTTATTGTGGAACTATTGACACTTTATTTGCAATTCTTAAACTGCCGATTGAATCAGACAATGTGAATTCGGAAAATCTGTGGTTTCGATGAGTGGCAGGCAAGTAAAGTACCTCTGAAATTACGTTGCATTACATTCGAATAGCGACTTCTCTGTTTACAAAAGAAATGCAAAATTGCATTTTATAATATTATCTACACCTGGCAGTATAAGATAAGAACATACAATCAGCACAGGCTGGTTTTCCGGAACTCCAGTTCCGCAACTAGTGTTACACAATGGTGTGTGACTGGTTGCCTCATTTTGACTGTACTTACTATATATTGAATTTCTCTGTTGCTTTTGACTACAAGAGCAACAACATGAGTTCTCCTATAGCAACTAATACCTCATCTCCGGTAAATAATATGGCCTCTCCCAATACTTATGTCGCAGCAGTAAAATCTTTTTTCCCAAAGAAAGAACAAGCAATAGTAATTTAATCAACAGATAACTTAAATCTACTTGATTATGCTAAATCCATGGGAGACATAGTAGGTCCAAAAAATATCACTTTTGCGTCCAGAATATCAAATAACAGAATCTGCATTCACCTGAGCAAGATTGAATTAGTAAACCATTTAATTGAAAATAAGCTCACTATTTATAATGGCGATCTAAATCTCCCTATACGAAGACTAGTTACACCATCAAAGAGGATATTAATCTCTTATGTGTGCCCTTCCATTCCCCACGACCTGATACAAAAAGCTCTCGAAGATTCTGGATTGAAATTAATGTCGCAATTTTCCTTTTTGAAAGCTGGAATCCCAGGAGACGAATACAGTCAAATTCTCTCATTTAGAAGACAGGCCTATATTGCATCTCCATCAGACAATTATGAATTACAAGCGTCCCTAGTAATACCTCTTGAGAATAACACGTATAGAATTTTTCTATCCACCGACAAGATGGAACGCTTCCTTTGCAAACAAACAGGCCATATTGCCAATCTATGCCCAAATGAACAAACACTCCCCGCATCTCAAACTATAAGCAGCTCTCCTGCGACACCAATATCTTCACCACCATGCCAACCAGCTATATCAGAAACAACATCCTCCGAAAAAACGCTTTTAACTCCCTCTCAAAATTTAGCAACTACGACATCATCCGAAATGCAGACATCTTCACCTCAAAAAAGAGCTTGTACATCAGACTCCAACAAAAGCTTTTGTATACGTAACCAGCCTGCAGAAAATCTTAATAACACATCAATTATGCCTCCTCCAAAGACTCTTCCAGAAAATATCCCGAAACCAACTACAAAAAAGAAGAAATGAGACAATTCTGAGGTATATGAGCTACCAAAAGCTATGAAAAACCTGATTTCAGATATATACAGTAGATCACAAGATACGTTCGGACTTACAGTTGACAACTTCATAGCATTTCTTGAAAATTCCTACGGTAGCTCCAGCCCTTCACTAGAAGTAAAGCACTTCACGACAGATGTTGAATCCATACTATCAGACTTACGTATAATGTACCCCTCTTTAACTGAAAGATCTATGAAAAACAGATTTAACAGACTATCCAAAAAATTGAAACGGGAACTAGGAAATGAGGAATCTGATGCAGCAAGTATATCGTCTCAATCATCTTTTGAAAGTTCAAATGAAAACTCTACTTTAGACATCACCCAAACATCACAAAAACTCACGCAATAATTTTCTCGCTAATTCAATGGAATTGCGATGGATTCTATCCTCGCCTCGAACAAACTCGAAAATGAATGTCCTCCGAAAATGTCGATATATTGTGCGTTCAAGAAACTTACTATACTACATCTAATAAACGTCACCTTAAAGTCTACGAAGGATACCACCACATCAGGACTGACTGTGAGAGAGCCAGTGGCGGAACATCCATATTTGTCTCAAAAGATCTTTATTCGATACCATTTCTTTTAAATACTACTTTAGAAGCAGTAGCAGCTACTGTTTAGTGTCCTTCCAAAATAACTATTTGCAGTATTTACATTCCACCAAACCTTTCTTTCTCTGAGACAATACTATCAAACCTAATTTCGCAACTAACCACGCCTTTCATAATTAATAGGGCCTTCAACGCACACAATAGGCTCTGGGGTTCCCAAAAAACATTCGGCAAGGGTAAAGTAGTTGAAAATGTATACCGAAATTCCGAACTTAGCCTTCTAAACAATGAAGCAAGTACTCACTTCAACTTCAGCTCTCGAACGTTTTCATCAATCGATCTCACTTTCTGTGATCCACAAACATTCCCACTGCTCACATGGAGTCCGTTAGACGATCTACACGACAGTAATCATTTTCCTATACTGATAACTGATAACACCGAAAATCCATCCGATATTATACCGAAGGGGAAAATAGCTCATGCCAACTAGGATGCTTATAGAACAAGTGTAGAAAATCAAACCAATCAATTACATTTTCCAGACAACATTGATGAAGCAGTATATGCTTTCAACTCATGTATTATTCTTGCCGCCGAACATCATGTTGGGAAAACCGCAATAAACCAGCCGCGAAGAATAGTTCCCTGGTGGAACAACAACTGTAGTTCAGCGATAAACGAAAGTAAAAGAGCACTAAACCGATATAGAAGATCAAGAAACGACCACGACTTTATTAAATTCAAAAAACGTAGAGCCAGAGCTAAAAGAATAGTGAAGCAAAGCAAAAAAGACAGCTGGAGTAAGTACGTTTCATCTATAACCCCGACAACACCCCCTAAGCAGGTTTGGACCAAAATCAGACAAATGCAAGGCAAAAGGATCCTCTCGAAAATCCCAGCAATTACACATCAAGATCGCATCGTCACAGATAGCCAAGAAATAGTTAACATCCTAGCTTCATCCTTCGAAGAAAAATGTAACAATAATGCTTGCAACCCAAATATTGACAGGCCTCCGCTATCTCCTGAACAAACATACGATATTGACGCACTTAATTCCAGTTTTTCATACAAAGAACTTTCTATAGCTCTAACATCATCGAGAATCTCTGCCGTAGGACCTGATAACATCCCCTCCATATTTCTCAAGAATTTGTCTTTCAGTAGTCTCCATAAACTTTTAGAACTATATAACTTGATATGGATGAAGAACTATTTTCCCAAAAATTGGCACGAAGCTAATATACTACCCATCAAAAAATCAGGGAATGGCTCAAGCAGTGTTAACTGTTACAGACCTATCGCTCTAACGTGCACCATGTCGAAACTTCTAGAAAAAATGATTAATAACAGACTTTCATGGTACCTCGAAAAACATAGTATTCTATCTCCCGCCCAATCAGGATTCAGACCACATCGCTGCAGCATAGATAATTTACTATTACTCCAGACACACATCATTAACGCCTTCAACGAGAACCAAGTAGTATCAGCCATTTTTGACATAGAGAGTGCGTTTGACTCACTTCCACATTCAGTTATACTAAAAACGCTAGAAGCATTCCACATCAAATTAAATATGTACAGTTTCATGAAAAATTTCTTATCAGACCGACACTTCAAAGTTTGCGCTAACGGAAAGATATCTCACTCACATATAGAAAAAAATAGTGTACCCTACGGCTCAGTACTCAGCCCTACATTATTTATATTTTCCACCAACGATTTATGTAAAATAGTTGTCTCCAATACGTTTGGGTCTCTACGCCGACGACTTATGCATTTTTTGCCACGGGAGAAATACCACAACTACAACGAACCTAATACAAAAAACAGTCGATAATCTACATGATTGGTCCACCAAAATGGGTATACACTTCTCAACAACCAAGAGCAAAGTCATCAAATTCTCAAGAAGAAGAAACAAACAGCCTAGTCCGAAAATTATGCTAAACGGCCGAAATATTCCCACTGTCGACCAAATTTGAATCCTAGGTATCTTATTTGACAGCAGGCTCAGCTGGAAGAGTCACATCAAACAGGTCGAAGATAAATGTTTCATCATAAGAAGTTTATCACACCGGCAATGGGGAAGTGAAGAGGAAATTCTGCTAAGGGTCTACAGATCAATTATCCGCTCTATGATGGATTATGGTTGTATTCTCTACATGTCAGGCACTAAAACAGATCTACGGCTTCTCAACACAGTACAAAATTCTGCTCTACCTAGTTGTCTAGGTGCTTTTCGAACAAGTCCCGTGGAAAGTTTATGCTGCGAAGCCAACGAGCCATCTCTCTGGCTTAGAAGACACCAACTCATGCTGTCGTTCTGCTCCAGAGTCTCTGCGAATGGATCAAATCCAGCGCACATGATTATTGCCAAGAAGTTCACAAACGTAGATACATCAAAACAAATTTAACCAATCACGTACACTCTAGCACCACTTCTCGGCGATATAGACCTTAATCGAACGATACCTATTACTGTGTCCCGCTCCCCGCCCTGGAGTAAAATTTTACCGAGAATGGACCTACGTCTAAAAAAATTCCTAGAATTCATACACAACTCTAAACCCGACCAAATTTTATACACAGATGCCTCCAAATGTAATAATGCTGTGGGAAGCGCAGTCACTCTTTCCCAAGAGACCATTTCTACATATACTCTGCAGTCCTTCTCTAGTGTCCACACAGGAGAATTATTTGCTATACTTCAAGCTCTCAAGTCGATAAACGAAGACAACAGAAAAGTTACCATTTGCACAGACTCTCTCGCATCTATTAAATCCATCCAAAACATGTACAGCTCTCACCCTCTCGTACAAGAGATACATGAAAACAACCAGAACCTTCATGCCAATGGTGTGATTGTGATCCTTCTTTGGGTCCCTTCGCATGTTGAGATTGTGGGTAACGAACTTTCAGATCGAACAGCTAAAGGGGCACCAACATCCAGACATCCAACTGAAGGTTTACAACTCTGTCACGACTTATGCTGCTTCAAGAACATAATATAATCTTTATGGCAAGAGCACTGGAGCAGAAACCAATCAAAATTACACGACATCCGGCACTCCACCAAGCCTATATACATGCCTCCGCTACCTAGACGAGATAAACTAATTATCAGAAGGCTATGAGTTGGTCACACAAACATTACGCACAACTTCTTATTAACCTCTGGACCACCGCCTTTCTGCAGGGATTGTAACACAGCATTAACAGTACACCATCTAATGACTGAATGTCAGAGGTATATGATTCAAAGGGAAAAACTTGTACTAGCAAACACTATGAGAGAAATTCTCAACTCACCTGCTCAAATACATAAAGTTATTCAATATTTAAACCAGACTAACTTGTATACACAAATCTGATTATCCTCCTCATTTGCTAAAAATTTGTTAAATGAAATTGTAGAATTTTTAATGTACCTGTGTCAATGACCAAAGCTGTTGATAAATTATTAATATTAACTCAATGTTGATTTTTTCTTATTTTCTATTGTTTATAATAATTTAACGATAACATAACTAAATACAACATAACTATAACATGATATTCATGTTTTGAAATCACAATTATACATTTTCTCTTTTCAATTATTCCTTTTCATTCATTCATTCATTCTATATTCAAATATACTCTCTATATTATACACTCCTTTTATTTTTCCTGTATTTATTTCTTTCAATAAATAACTGTTTTCTGGATTTTTATTTTCTATTTCATATGGGCCTTCAAAAGGAAACATGAGTATTGCACATTTATTCTTTTCTCTATTTGATACTCTTAAAGCTTTAACTATTATTAAATCCCCTTTTTTAAATTTAACTTTCTTTTTATTCTGTTTATTCATTTTCTTAATATATTTTTCAGCATTTCTTTTCAATTTAACATTTACATTTTCAATAATTTTATTATAATTAATATTTATATTACTTTTCCATTTTCTATATGGTTGTTCTTTTTTCATCAGTACTATTGGACTAATTTCCGTTATGGTATTTGTAATTAAATTTAAATAATATTCAATTTCATTTAGTTTTTCTTTCCAATCATTATGATCTTTCATTACTGAAATTCTTTAAAATTTAATTATTCCTTTTATATATCTTTCTGCAGGATTAGCAGCTGGATGTCTAATACTTGTATAATTTCATTCTATATTATTGTTTTTACAAAAATTTTCATACATAATATTTCTAAAATATGTAGCATTATCTAATATACATTTTCGTGGGTTACCAAATTCTTCAATATTTTCATTTATATTTCTTTTGATCTCATTCACTGCAGTTCTTTTACATGGATATTATTTGATAAAGTTTGAAAACACATCTACTATTACTAATATATGATGGAAATTATCTGGAGTAGAAATTAAATCACTTAAAAAATCTATTGCTATTATATCTACAGGATTATTTGCTATTATACTTTTTGAAAAATATTTATTCACTATATTTTTGTTTTTACTCAATTGACATTCACTAGCTATATTCTTCGATATTATTTCATGTTTATCTATTATATAGTTTTCCCTAAATATAAACCTTAATTTTTGTGATCCAATATGTCCTAATTTTTCATGTAAATATGTCATAGTTTGTATTCCTAATTTCTCTGTATTAACTTATCTAAATAAGTTTCAATAAAAATACTATTTTTTAGTATACAGTTTTTGTTTGTTTTTCTGTTAAATTTTGTTGTGATACTTTAATATTATCCAATGAAAATAATCCACCTTTCTCTTCTAAACTGTTCATTCCTATATGCACTTTCTTTTCATCTCTTTTAAAATTTTGATCTCTTGTTGAAGCATCAGCAATTGTATTATTTTTACCTCTTATATATTTAATTTCGAAATTATATTCTCGTAAAATTAAAGCCCATCTATGTATTCGAATATTACCATATTTATTATTTAATATACTTGTTAATGCCAAATGATCTGTTTCTATATAAAATTCATTTCCTAACAAATAAAATCTTAATTTTGTCACACAAAATATTATACTTGCTGATTCTAATTTTGAAATGTTGTGATTTTTCTCATAATTCTTAGTCACTCTAGATATAAAACTCATTGGTACTTCTTTATCTCCTATATTTTGAATTAATACTTCTGCTAATATCTGTTTGGAAGCATGTGTATTTAGAATGAAAGGTAAATTATTATTTGGATGATATATCTTCAAATTATTTAAAAACTCATTTTTAATATTATTGAATGCTTCCTTTCTTTCTTTAGTCTATTTCCAAGGTACTCCTTTTTTTAAATAATTTCATTAATTTAATTAATTTTTCACTCAAATTTGAAATTAATCTTTTGAAATATTTAATTATCCTATACATCCTCTCAAAGTTTTTAAATTATTTGGTCCTTCATATTCTGTTATGAGTTCGATTCTATTCTCGTCCATTTTTATTCCTTCTTCATCTATTTTAAATCTTAAATATATTACTTCTTTTTGAAAAAATTGACATTTATCTATATTTATTTCTAAACCTGCTTCATCTAATTCCTTTAATGCTATTTCAATATGTTTTATATAATCTATTTCATTTTTTGAATATATTTATATATCATCTATATAATGTAAAATATAATCTTCATGTTTATTTAATATTTTATGTAATGCTATCACTAACGCCGCACAAGCACTTTGTAAACCAAAAGGCACTACTGCAAATCTATATATAACTCCATCAATTGAAAATCCTGTGTAATCTCTACTATTTTCTCCTGGAGGTATTAACCAAAAACTATGTTTTAAATTTAATTTTGTAAATATTTTTGTATCAGTAATTCGTCCAAATATTGCTTCTATATTCATTGGTGCTTCATATTGAGGTTTTGTACATTTATTATTATTTCTTGCATCTAAACATAATCTTATTTCTCCATTTTCTTTTTAACTACTACTATTGGATTTATATAACTGGTATTACTACTTTCTATGATTCCTTTTTTTAACATTGATTCAATTTCCTCTGACACTTCTTTTCTATATTTATATGGAATAGGATAATTTTTACTTTTAAATTCTTCTATGTTTTTCATTTCTATTTTTTGTATATAAGATGTAGCATTTATATTTTCATGGTTTATTGACCTTTATATTTCTTCAGTATATTTTTAATTTTGTCCCCATATTTTGGTAAACATTTTATTTCTTCATTTTTTTCCTCTTCCATTTTCATATTTCTATATATATATTTTTCTTTTGTATCTTCTTCTGCAAATTGAATCTCATTTTCATATACCTTAATTATTTTCACTTCATAATTTATTTCCTCTTTATATTTATTCAACTCATCATTACCTAATACCATGTCATGTTCTATATTTTTCACTATAAATAATTTTAAATTCATTTCTACATTTCTAAATTCACAATACATAACTCATTCACCTCACTTAATTTTTTTCCATTTGCACTAATTAAATTAATTTTTGAAATTTTCATCATATTATTTTCTAACTTACATTTTTCTACTATTTTTTCATTTATTAACGTTATTTCTGATCCTGTATCAACTAATATATTTACTTTTATTTCATCTAATTTACCATATATCATTAATAATTTATTATATTCACTATATTTAATTTCTTCCTTTGAATTTAAAAACTCACTTGGATGTTCATAATGTATTATACTCGGTATTATATTTAGATTTACTTTTGGTTCGGCAATATTTAAAAATTTTTATTTCCGGTGTCCCTTGTATAATCCTCCTTAGATGAACCTGGTTTTGAGTATTCTGTTTATAACTTTAAATTCTAACTATAAACTTTCTGTCATTTTCTTGATATTCTTGTAACATTGGTTGTTTTCCTTTATACTGATTTCCATTATAATTTTTCTGTGTTCCTTTATAATATGTTTGGTTGGTTCTATTGTATTGATTATCATATCTATTTCTATTGATATTTCTATTTTCATTGTAATGGTTATTATTATTATTATGATTATTAATGTCTAATTCTTGTCTATTTTTATTATTATCATTTTATTTATCCTGATTTTTATATTTATTTTGTTTTAATTCATTTTCTATTAAATATTCTAAAAATTTATCTAAGGTAGAAACGCGCCACTGGAAGTCGTAAATCTTGACAGGTCTATTGTTAAACATGACAGGTCAAGGTCGTAAATCATGACAGGTCTATTGTTAGACATACCTGGTGTGGGGTAATAAATCATGACAGGTCTATTGTTAGACACGCCAGGTGTGGCAATGACAGGGGTGTATTAACTAATGATTGATGGTGACAGGTGAATGGGGTTTGATTCGACGTGGGTGGTCAGCGACCGTGGGAATATTTCTTTACAAAATCGTATGATTTCATAGAAATCCGTCGCTGGCATTAGATAAGTTATTCATCGAGAGTTCGACGTGGGTGGTCAGTAACCGTGGGACTATTTCTGTCTTTATTTTTTGGGGGATGCGTATTTCAGAACTGGTAAGGATAGCTATTATATACACACAGTGCGAATAGTTTCGGTCATCATTCTGTTTAGTTCAGAGAAATTCTTAGAAAATTAATAAAATAACGTAACGTTCTTTTGGATCACGGTAATTAAAAATGTGTGCAGTGTTTATTGATATTCAAGGATTTTATGTGAACAAAAGAATAGTTAGTAAAGAGTTGGCAATCCTGTCGTCAGATGGAAATTATGTGCAGCATTGTCTATTCAAACCAGTGTGTAACTGGGATTCCTCAACCGCAACCTTTTGGAGTACTAATAGATGGGTCGAAAATAAGCATCACGGTCTCTGCTGGGAAGGTGGTTCTGTGCCAAATACAGAATTTACTAATTTAATTGACAACATATGTGCATAATACGGAGTAATTTTCGTTAAAGGCTCTGAGAAGAGGAATTTAATTGCGGAAATAACGCAAGGACGTAACGCAGTAATAGATGATTTGAAGAATCTGGGCTGTCCAACGGTACAATATTTTTCCGAAAAATATCAGCGTAAATAATGTGGTTCACACAAGAAAAACGAACACTTTTGCTCTTTGAGAAATATTTGTAATTTAAAAAATTGGTATCAGAAGGAATTCACCGGAACAGGCCCGAATACTGGACGTAATAACACCCAAAACTAATCAGTGAATTGTTTTATGCATTGAGTATGTTATTTTTATGTTTCATATGAGATTGAATATGGTTTTGAAATATGAAATAAAAATTTTTTTTTGAATATAAATAATTTTATTTGAATTTAGAACTCTGCATATAGAAAAAGTTGTATAAAATGTAGATGAAATTAATCATATAGCACAAATATTTTTTTAAATCACAACTTTACTAGCTTCTCTTTTAAAAATTTGTTGTCTAGTTTTATGTTTGATTAGGAGTAAATAAAACGTAGACGATAAATGTATACGATTGATGAATATCTTAAAATCATGTATAGTATATTTTTTTAAAATTACATTACTAAAACTACTTTTTCAAAGATATGAAACATTATTCAGAATATTTATATATCTAAACTCACTTATTTTAAATACTAAATTATTGAAAAATGTAATTTGAACATTCGTTAACATGCATTATAACAGGTCCCTCATACTAGGGAAAAAACAGTATAAATTTTTTAAAAACCTGAATTACATGTGTGATAAATCAGTTATAAATATCGTATATTATTACGATGTATGGCATCCAGCTCTTAAAGAATAAACACTTTTCATATAAAATATAGACAAAATCTCCTAGTGTTTAAAAATTATGATGCTAATACGATACTCTAGAATGTTTCACTGTAGAAATAGAAAGAAATAATAAGAACACTGTCTTGAAATTGCATATTGGATTGAAATATGGAATAAGAAATTGCTTTTCAAATATAGATAGATATAAATAATAGTATTTGACTGTAGAACTATGCAAATGAAAAATACGCTATATAAAATGTAGCTGAAGAATAATCATATACAATATAAACAAATAATTTTTTAAATCTTGTGTACTAGAACTGCTTTTTTTAGGAAGCTTTGTGTGATTAGAAATGAATAAAACGTAGACGATAAACGTATACGAATCATAAATATTTTAAAATCATTAGATAACTAGAAGTACTTACTCATTTAAAAACATATAAACCTCTACCGGATTAAGAAAAATAAAATATAAAAGATGTTCATGTACATTGATAAATATTTTTTCAAAAAACACATTACTTTGAATGAAATTTTTTTTTATAGAATATAGCTAAAGAATATTCGTATACAATATAAACAAATAATTTTTTAAATCTTGTATACTAGAACTGCTTTTTTAGGAAACTTTGTGTGATTAGAATTAAATAAAACGTAGACGATGGTCTACATAATTCTAGGAGGCAAACAAAGGGCCCCTATTGTCCCTATTGTAGTGGGAAGAGCATGTAGACCATTATATGCGACCAGCGTTTTATATATTGCTCCACTTGCGGTTGTGAAAAACCAACTAGACATTACGATTTCGAATGCACACAAGACACTCCTAATGATAGAAGCAATTTCGAAAACCTAATTTATGCGTTGCTCAGAATATTTGCAATTTATGCCTGAATAACGATGATATTTTCCACATTTCTTCAATGCAACAAATCAAAACGGGTCTTTTCCGAATTACGAATTTTATGCACCTGGCATCGAGAAAAATTTTGTATTCGGTATAATGAAATGGTAAATTCAAATTTTATTTTTAAGATGGTATAAGTATTATTTAATATGGTTATTCTGAAAATTTGTAGAAAATATTATGTACGACGTATTGGTGATAATTTTCAATGTGATTTTTATATGAAATTTTTCTCCAGTTATACTTCCAAGCTTTCTTTTTATTTCATGAAATATCGAACGAATAAATGTTAAACTTTTTCACTGTACGCCACTGACAATTCGAATAAATTCATTAGTACACTCGATGAATTATTTTTGGTTTGAATTCTCTTGTGGAGTTATTTGTGTCTTATTTTTTCTAATTACATAACTTGCTTGTGAAACATAGAACTACTTTTTGAAAGTTATAAAACTTTATTACCTACCAAATTTGTCAAAAAGTTCATAAAATATATTTCACAACTTGAGAAGTTGGGGAGGCTATCGAAATTCTCAGGAAACAGACGTCTTCTATTAAATGGTACTGAATAAATTTTAGATTTTAGTTGCTACACTATATGATAATTTTGATAACGTGCTATTTTTTTAGGGATCTAAAATTCGTTTACAAATTTCTTGAATTTTAAGTTTTTCCCGTTGACCGCAAAAACTGTTGAAAAACATTTTTCGAAATATCATTCCATACCTTTGAAAGTTCTATTCCATATATTTAATTTTGATCATTACTAGAATCAGATGACCAACAGCTATTTTCTAGTTTTAATTTTAAAAATTGAATTTACGTATTCTGTAAATAACCCGTCCTTTTGTTTCTTGAAAAATAAAAATCGATATGATTAAAACTTTTTTCGTTACATGAAACGAATCGAATTCTTAAATAGATGTGAATATCAAGAAGTACAGGTAAATTGAAGAATGAATGATTGGGAAGAATGAGACATTTTTTATAATAGATCTCATATTTGCTTTTTCTATTTGATTTTATGATGAAACAATGATGCCATATACCTGAAAGGAAAATATATTTTTCATTTAAATAATCAAATTGATAGTTTGATTAATTTCTTAGATGGAAATATCAAAATATTTCAAAAATTTCATGTATGCAATTGAAACTAAATTCACTTTATCTTTCAACAACTGAGATAACGCAGTTAAACCCCACGAAATTAATTGCTGGTTTCCGTAACTGAGATAAAGATATACGATAATTATAAACATGCAATACAATAGTACCTAGTCCTTCAAAATGAAATAGATGCATTTCATATTTCTTTAATCATTTATATTGACCGAACGATAAACTTATCAATCAAAACTGTTTACTACTTTCCAGATGTAATTACGAACAAAAATCTGAAATTTCACAAAACCTATTAGATAATTATATGAATATAAATAATGAATTGAATTTATGATCCCTGGATACCTTTTACTAATGATTTGTACATATATTCAATTTGATGAGATTGAATAATTTATTTTTTCACAAATTTTTTTTTATGGAAGAACAAAACAACTTATGGTACTTTTTTCCTATAAGATGCATTAAATTTTTTTCATCAGATTTTATTTCTTACGACTTGCTCTGGGAACGCATTCATAAGTGAAAACATTTCGAATTTTTATTATTTTGTCATTGACAGTTTACACTTGATCTAATTTATATTTGATAAACTCACTACACCGTATGCTAATCTGTGAAAAATGTTAGTATGTTTCTTTGCTCGTATTGAAGATTTTAATAAGCATCCAAAAGATTTTGGTAAAATAAAATCAACGTGTCTAATCAAAAGGAAACTGAATAAACTATATTATTTTAATATTGTTCAAATTGTTATTTCGCTAATCTCTAAATATTAAAATTTACTTAACAATGTCTCACGTTTTGAGCTATTTTCTAGTTTTTATTTTAAAAATTGAATTTACGTATTCTGTAAATAACCAATCCTATGCATATTCTCAAGTTTATAATTCGAAGTCAGAATTACATTTAAGGTTTGTAAGAATGCGTATAACAGTCCTTCATAATATTTTGTTTCTTGAAAAATCGAAATTGATATGATTGAAACTTGTTTCGTATACATGAAATGATTCGAATGCTTAAATAGACGTGATTATTAAAAAATACAGGTACATTGAAAAATGAATGATTATGCAGAATGCGAAATTTTTTATTATAGGTCTCATATTTTCTTTTTCTGTTTAATTTTATTTTCACCACAACCTTCAGTTTGACTCGTAGATAAAAAAATGTCATTTACGTGGAATGAAAAAAGATTTTTCCTTTAATTAATCAAATCAAAAGTTTAATTATTCTCTCTCTTAGTTGGAAATATCAAAATATTTCTAAAACTTCTTCTATGTAAATGAAACTAAATATACTTTCTCTCTTAACAACCGGGATTACCCAGTTAGAGCCAACGATATTAATTTCTGGTTTCCCTAACTGAGATAAAGATATACGATAATTATAAACATGAAATACAATAGTACCTAGTCCTTCAAAATGAAATTGATGCATTTCATACTTTTTTAATCATTTATATTGACCAAACAGAAAAACTTATCAATCAAAACTGTTACTCAATAAAATCTTTCCAGATGTAATTACTAACATATAGATATATATATATATATATATATATATATATATATATATATATATATATATATATATATATAAATATATATATATATATATATATATATATATATATATATATATATATATATATATATATATATATATATATATATATATATACTCGATTTTATTAAATGACGTTTCGCCACGACATTCGTGGCTTTATCAAATAACAAATTTGAATGTTAATATTGGACTGAATAGCACGTAATAAACAACAAGGAACGGCCACAGCCAAAAAATTTTAGTGAAACAGTAGTCTGTTTCTATTCAAATTTTTCAAATCAATAAATGTCAAAGAAATTTCAATTTTTCCAAAAGTTTTGATAAAGCCACGAATGTCGTGGCGACACGTCAACTTTTTAATGAAATCGAGCTTTTTAAGATTCAACAAGCCTGTTATTGCTAATAATTATCAAGAGATTAGAAATAGTTCACAGGAAACAAAAATTCGAATAAATAATTATATATATATATATATATATATATATATATATATATATATATATATATATATATATATATATATATATATATATATATATATATATATATATATATATATATATATATATATATATATATATATATATATATATATAGATATATATATATATATATAAAAATTTTCAATCCAATACTTGGCTACGCCGTTCTGATGAGGACCAAAGAGTCCGAAACACGTGTCAACGGCTGCTTCCATATAAGCGTCTATACCGATAATTCTACTCCACTTCTTTAATGTTTTCCCATGACTCATTTCTTTGTTGTTAGATAAATAGTACCCTTTTATTATTATTTTCAAACATTGCGTAGGTGAGGGTTTCTTTGGTTTCCCTTACCATCTGGTGATAACAATTTTGAATGTTAATATTGAACTGAATAGCATATACTAAGCAGCCCTGTTTTTTTCAATTTTTTAAATCAATAAATGTCAAAGAAATTTCAATTACGAATATCATAGTGGAACGTCAAATTTTTTATTAAAATCGAGTTTTTCAAGATTCAACCAGCCTGTTATTGCTAATAATTATCAAGAGTTTAAAAATAGATCACAGGCAACAACTATTCGAATAAATAATTAAATATTGCAAGCTGAAAATATGGCAATGATCCTAAACTTAAGCTGAGGGTTTTAAACTTTGTTATAACTGTAAGTACCCCTTTTTAAAAGATTTGAAATTCTAAATAAATAAAAAATTTCATTGAAAACGGCTACTTTCATATAAACGAACTATTCCGATAATTTTGCTCTACCTATTTAATATTTTCCAGCAACTAATTTCATTGTTATTGTTTATTTACTCGTTCTTAGATCTCGCGGATAGCATTAATCGCCTCCGTGGCAAAGTTTGACCAAATCTCCCATACCGGAGAGTTCAGACAATAAACCACAATTGTGTGATTATCTTCCGTATCTAAGGATTTTGTTTGTTGTACTTTTTTCATCTTCAAATTTTCAATCCAATACTTGGCTACGCCGTTCTGATGAGGACCAAAGAGTCCGAAACACGTGTCAACGGCTGCTTCCATATAAGCGTCTATACCGATAATTCTACTCCACTTCTTTAATGTTTTCCCATGACTCATTTCTTTGTTGTTAGATAAATAGTACCCTTTTATTATTATTTTCAAACATTGCGTAGGTGAGGGTTTCTTTGGTTTCCCTTACCATCTGGTGATAACAATTTTGAATGTTAATATTGAACTGAATAGCATATACTAAGCAGCCCTGTTTTTTTCAATTTTTTAAATCAATAAATGTCAAAGAAATTTCAATTACGAATATCATAGTGGAACGTCAAATTTTTTATTAAAATCGAGTTTTTCAAGATTCAACCAGCCTGTTATTGCTAATAATTATCAAGAGTTTATATATATATATATATATATATATATATATATATATATATATATATATATATATATATATATATAGATATATATATATATATATATATATATATATATATATATATATATATATAGATATATATATATATATATATATTCGTTCGAACTGTTGTTGCCTGTGAACCATTTCTAATCTCTTGATAATTTTTTTTTCAACTCGAGGGACCTACAGTTTAACGCCGGTTCCGAACGGCCAATGGGCTTGTGACCGATGTACAATTTTTCATCATAAATAACCACTAAATTCCGGACATACACAACACCCAAGAGCGAGGTGGGACTCGAACCCACAATCCTCGGTTTACAAACGGTATAAGGCGGTTCACCTTACCGCTGGTCTACCGAGGCCTCCTCTTGATAATTATTAGCAATAATAGGCTTGTTGAATCTCAAAAAACTCGATTTTATCAAAAAGTTGACGTTTCGCCAGGACATTCGTGGCTTTATCAAAACTTTTGAAAAAATTGAAAATCCTTTGACATTTATTGATTTGAAAATATTTGAATAGAAAAAGACTACTATGTTTTACTAAAATTTTTCAGCTGTGGCTCTTCTTTGTTATTTATTACGTGCTATTCAGTCCAATATTAACATTCAAATCTGTTATTATTAGATGGTATGGGAAACCACAGAAACTTTTACCCACGTAATGTTCGAAATAGGTTCAAATTGTTTTGATTTTGAAAGGTCAAAAAATAGGGTACTATTTATCTTTTTTTCAAAATTTTCTCATTGCGGCTGTGGCCGTCTTCAGTTATTAATTACGTGCTATTTAGTCCGATATCAACAGACAGGTCTGTTGATATTATATGGGAAGGGAACCACAGAAACCTTCAACCACGTAATGTACAAAATAGGTTTAAAATATTTGATTGTTGTCTTTAAAAAACATTACTTGTAATTTTGGAGATCACATTTTCTAAACTATACTTTCTTTTTAGAAAAATTGAAAATTCTAGATGTTTAGATTTTGTCTAAGAAGATGAGTTGTTATGGTTAGAGTTTGTTTGTTGAATTATTTTGTTTTGATTTATGTTGTTTCATAGAAAAATTGAAGAATTAAATCTGCGTATATTGAACTCAAATGTTTGATATCTGTTCTATCATTTACGACTTTATTTAAATTTTTTTGAATATGTAACATTTCTAAAATTTCTGTGCGTTTTTGATCTTTTTCTATTTCTAAAATATTTGTGCTTTTAAAGTTGAAAGTATGATTCTCATTGTTTTTTTGTTTTATTAGTGCTGTGGTTTGTGTTCTGGTATATTTGTGTGCTTTTAGTCTTTTTTCTAAATTTTGAAAAGTTTGTCCTATATATGATTTATTACAATTATTACAGGGTATACTATAAACAACATGAGATTTTTGCAGAAGAGGTGTTTTACTTTTTAAATTAGAATATATTTGTTTTATTTGATTTTGTGCGGTGTGGGCTACTTTAATAACGTGTGGATTTAAAATTTGTGAAATTTTATTACTTAAATGAAGAATATATGGGAGAGGAATATATTTTTTGTTAATATTTTATTTTTCAGATCTTTCTAATGTGTTGTTAAGTTTATGAATTCTATTTTTAGTGATTTCCTTATAAGTTTTATTGGGTAATCGTTTTTTATGAGTAATTTATGGAAATCTTGTAATGTTTCATGTCTGTGTGTAGGTGAAGTAAGTTTAAGTGCTCTGTCTATATTTCCGATTATCAAATTTTTTTTTTGTGACAAATGATGTGTACTGTTGTAGTTCAATGTTCTTTGTGAAAAAATTTCATTTCTATGCCTTTTTGTGTTAATTTCATTGTTTTTGTGTATGAGAGTAATATCAAGAAAATTTAATGTATTGTTCGTTTCTTTTTCTAGAGTAAATTGTAATTTTCTATTAAAGTCGTTGAATTTTTTGAGAATATCATCAATAAAATCTTCTGATGTTATTATAAGGCAATCATCAACATACCTTTTGAAAGTTATAATTCGTTCATTCGAATTATTCAATACATTTTCTTCTAAATATTCTAAAACTAATTGAGCTATAACACTGGAAATAGGACTTCCCATTGCTACACCATCTATTTGTTGGTAGAAGTTATTTTCATATTGAAAATAGTTTGTACCAAGTGCAAATTGAATTGCTTCTATAAAATCGGTTTTAGGAATATTTGTATAATTTTTGATAATATTCCATTTGTCATTAATTATTATTGGAACCAAAGAATTTGGAATACTGGTATAAAGAGAAACAACATCTAATGAGAAAAATTTGTAATTGTTAGGTATTTTCAAAGTTTTAAGATGGTCTACTAGATCGAGAGAATTTTTGATATAATAAGGATTTTGATTTACTATATTTTTTAATAACAACAATAAGATTATATAGGGGTGATTGAATATAAGAGACAATAGGTCTTAATGGTATGTTTTCTTTATGTATTTTAGGAAGACCATAAAATTTAGGTGAAAGGCTGTTGTGTCGAATTAATTCTTTTGATGTTTGTGGAGAAATGAAATTTTTTTGTTGCCATGTTTTAAACAATTTGTTACTTTCATTTTGCAGAGTCTTAGTTAAATCTTTTTCAATTAGTTTATATGTAGGTGTATCACTAAGCATTGCAGTAATTTTTTGTTTGTATATATTAGTTTCTAGTATAAATGTTTTGTTTCCTTGTCTGATTTAGTTATTGTTAGCTGTGGATTAGATTTGATGAATTGTTTGGTTTGATATAAGTTTTTGATGATTTGCTCATTATGTAATGTTTGTTTTTCATTTTTGCATTTATTGTGGTGAGTTTTTATAGTTTGTTCTACTTTCTGTCTAATGGAATTTTGATTTTCAGGACATAAATTTGAAATACCTTTTTGTATGTTAGCTATATTATTTAATGTTTCTTCAACGAAAAAAGTAAAACAGTGGTAGTGGTATTAATTACACTATTTTCATGTAATGTTGCTTCTACTATCGTTTGTGTTGATTGGTTAGATAATAGTTTGTTAAATTTTTAGATGTGTCTGTTTTTATTGTTTTTACTAAGGTTATTGTTTTTAATTACTTCATTTTGTAAAAAATTAAGTGAAATTTCACTTGGAAGTATTTGTTGTAATGTGTTTGTTAGAGTATTTATTTCTTTCGTTAAAAAGTTGATATTTTCAACAGTGTCGGTAATTATTAAATTGATTGTTTTTTTAATGAAATTTTTATTTAGAATTTCAAATCTTCTAAAAAGGTACTCACAATCTAGAACAATGTTTGAAACTCTCAGCTTAAGGAATGTAGGACACAGATTTTCATGCTTGCAACGCAGTAAAAAATTTCTTCTTGACTTCAGATTGGTAATCTTCTTGTTGAGTGAACAAACATTTTTCAAAATAATAACTGCTTGTTGCCCGTGCTGTTGTTTCACATTCTTGAAAAAGTTTGGGATCATTGCCATATTTTCAGCTTGCAATATTTAATCATTCACTCGAATTGTTGTTGCCTGTGAACTATTTCTAATCTCTTGATAATTATTAGCAATAACAGGCTTGTTGAATCACAAAAAACTCGAATTTATTGAATAGTTGACGTTTCGCCACGACATTCGTGGCTTTATCAAAACTTTTGAAAATTCTTTGACATTTATTGATTTGAAAAAATTTGAATAAAAAAAGACTACCATGTTTCACTAATATTTTTCGGCTGTGGCCGTGTGTAAAACCTTTACCCACGTAATATTCGAAATAGGTTCAAATTATTTTGATTTTGAAAGGTCAAAGAATAGGGTACTATTTATCTTTTTTTCAAAAATTTCTCATTGCGGCTGTGGACGGCCACAGCCGCAATTATTAACTACGCAGTTATTAATTACGTGCACTAATAAAACATAAATCAATGAGAATCATACTTACAACTTTAATAGCACAAAAATTTGAGAAATAGGAAAAGATCAAAAATGCAGAGAAATTTTAGAAATGTTACATATTCAAAAAAATTTAAATAAAGTCGTAAATGATAGAACAGATATCATACATTTGAGTTCAATATACGCAGATTTAATTCTTTAATTTTTCTAAGAAACAACATAAATCAAAACAAAATAATTCAACAAACAAACTCTAACCATAACAACTCATCTTCTTAGACAAAATCTAAACATCTAGAATTTTCAATTCTTCTAAAAAGAAAGTATAGTTTAGAACATGTGATCTCCAAAATTACAAGTAATGTCTTTTTAAAGACAACAATCAAATATTTCAAACCTATTTTGTACATTACGTGGGTGAAGGTTTCTGTGGTTCCCTTCCCATCTGATACCAACAGACCTGTCTGTTGATATTGGACTAAATAGCACGTAATTAATAACTGAAGACAGCCACAGCCGCAATGAGAAAAAAAGATGAATAGTACCCTATTCTTTGACCTTTCAAAATCAAAATAATTTGAACCTATTTCGAACATTACGTGGGTACGGGATTCTGTGGTTTCCCTTACCATCTAATAATAACAGATTTTAATGTTAATATTGGACTGAATAGCACGTAATAAATAACAAAGAACGGCCACAGCCGAAAAAATTTAGTGAAACATGATAGTCTTTTTCTATTCAAAATTTTCAAATCAATGAATGTCAAAGAATTTTCAATTTTTTCAAAAGTTTTGATAAAGCCACGAATGTCATGGCGAAACGTCAACTTTTTAATAAAATCGAGTTTTTTGAGATTCAACAAGCCTGTTGTAGCTAATAATCATCATGAGATTATAAATATATATATATATATATATATATATATATATATATATATATATATATACATATATGTTTATATAATCATATAATTATAATAGGTTTATTTGCCTTCAAGTGTAAAAGTTACACTTGTGAGTCCAAATGAAACCGGAAATGTACAATGTACACCTATAAAGGTTTTGGCTGCCTATGGGAAAAAAGATCTACTATATACTAAATATTACGGCATATATACAATGATAAGGTATCCGCAAAATAGCGCACTTACACAGCAAAACCTAAAAAATACAATATCATAACACTACAATCAAGAGGAAAATAAAAAACCTTCGCCCAAAAGGAAGATATTGATTCTCCGTTTGAAGCTTCAAAATGAAGGAGAATTTAATACTACTTCCAGAAGAACCTCAGCCCTATTTGAATACAGACACACACACACATATATATATATATATATATATATATATATATATATATATATATATATATATATATATATATATATATATATATATATATATGCCATTATTGACTGATATTTGCTTGATTATATTAAGTTCTTTATGAAGATTTTCTTGAGAAAGTGGTATATATATATATATATATATATATATATATATATATATATATATATATATATATATATATATATATATATATATATATATATATATATATATATATATATATATATATATATATATATATATATTTATATATATATATATATTATATATATATATATATATATATATATATATATATATATATATATATATATATATATATATATATATATATATATATATATCATCAGCTGCTAATTTGTGTTGAAATGATTAGACGTATTGTATATCGGTATATGAAGGTTTATGATATATTAAAAAATCATGGTTTTTGTTATGATTACGAATTGTTGAATATAATAAATTAAGCGAACCATCTTTCTCTATTTCGTTTATGAATTGAATATTCAGGTATAGTAAATTGATGAAGTTTTCTATTAATCTTAATTGTCTATCCGAGTCCTTGTAATTGACTAAAATATCATCCACATATTTCAACTACAAAACGAAACTTTTGCTCATTGCGTGATTCTGTATGACTATACCGTAATTGCTTCAAACAAAACTGATTAAATTTGCCAAGAACAATAGAATTTTTAAACTCTGAAAAATGATCATACAGAAAAATTTCAAGCAGAAATTAAATCAGCAATTAATAGTGATAAATCAATTATTTCAGATAGGGACAAATTTCATTTGATGTTACCAAATCCTTTAGTACCACAAATGTGATATTTCATAAAATTACACAAACCTAATATTTCTAATACGCCCTGTTGTTTTCTACATTACTGAACCTGCATATAATACGTTCAAATTCCTTATTGAAGCTATAGGGTAATATTGCAAATTTTAATGTGTTCCATTAAAATTCTTTCGAATTGATCAGCAAAAATACAGAATATAAAGTAATCAGCCAACTGATCCTATTGCTCTAGTAGAACATCAACAAGATATACATCATGTTAATCATTCTATAGTATCAGACATTATGACTTTACTAAGTGCCTGTATGAATCAAAATTATTTCAGTTTCCATGATAATTATACCGCAGCCAAAATGGTTTGATTACGAGCAGCCCGCTTAGCCTACTGTCAGCAAATATTTTTCTAAACAATCTCGAAAAAGTTTTACAGGAACACGCTATCAGCAAAAATTTCGTTTATTAAGACAACTAAGAATAATAGAAAACTTCATCAATTCACTTCACCCAAATATTCAACTCACAACCGAAATAGAGAAGGATGTTTTACTAAATTTCTTAGATTTAACAATTCGTAATCATAACAACAAACATGATTTTTCAAAATGTCATAAACCTTCATATACCGATATCACAATACGCAATACATCTAATCATCCATTTCACCACAGATTAGCAGCTCACAATAGTATGATACAACGCCTCTTCAATATACCACATTCTCAAGAAAATTTCCACAAAGAACTTAATATAATTGATATCAGTCAATAATGGGTATGATCCAAACATAATAGACAAAATAAGGAAGAAAAGTCACAAAATGTCAATTTCACAAGTATTTTCATTGATCAAAGCAGAATGAATTAAATATAATAGTTTAACTCATTTCGGCAAAGCTTCCAATAAATTACAATCCTTCTTCTTGAATCTAGATTTCAATTTAGCAATATGAACAACAAATAGTCTAGGAAAATACATGAAAAACGACAAGTCGAAAATAGATAAGCTTAGTAAATCCGGAAATTGCGATAAAATAAATGTAGGTCGGACACATAGCAATTTCGAAAAATGGATTAATGAACAAAGGCGAAGTTACATAAATCATAACGAAGATTCAATATAGCTAGACATTTAATAGAAGAGAAACATTACTTCAATTCGGATTTCAAAATTCTACATCTCGAAAGGTTCAAAATTAAATCTTATGGAAACTTTAGAAATTAATAGGCATAAAATTTTTCACATGTAACTTAATTGGATGTGAACAGCTTCCCCCTTCTTAACCTTTTCAATGAATAAAAATAGTCTGGTTTTAAAATCTCAGAATGGATTTCCCAAATTTGTAATTGTACTTTGCAAACCTGTTTTAGATATTTTAGTTTTAATAATATTTAAAAAAAAAAAAAAAAAAAAATATTATATATATATATATATATATATATATATATATATATATATATATATATATATATATATATATATATATATATATATATATATAAATATATATAAATAATAATATATATATATATATATATATATATATATAGAAATGATTGAAGATCGACCGTATTATACGTTAAAAGTAAATGGTATTTCATTTATAGGTTATATTTCTCATTGCTGAAACCAAATTTTAAAAGGCTGTTCAATATGTTTGTCAACAAAGGTTATCCTAGGTACATACTCAAGAAATTAATTTATAACAACAATTTAGATGCACCAACTAAGGAGGCCAATATAAAAACAAAATTCAAAAAACTTCTCTTTGTTGATGAGTTATCACCTCAGATAATAAGTTGTTTTAAAGATTTTTCACACATAAAAATAGCAAATTTCAACATAGTTGAAAATTTGTTTTCTAGGATTAAAGATAAAACACCCTTACAATATCATAGCAATGTCATTTATGAAATCCCATATGGGGTGTATTGTGGTAGCTATGTTGGACAGACATCGCAGTGGATTAATGCTTTTAATGTGATGCTTAATGATGATGATTAATGCTTAGATCAGATGTAGGGCAGTTGAGTAACATATATTGTAACATTTTAGAACTTATTTAAATATATATCACTCTATAGTTTTGTTTTTAAATCATAGTCTCAAGTGCACCTATTCTTTATTTGTGAAAGAACTTAATTTAATCAAGCAATTATCAGTCAATAATAGCATATATATATATATATATATATATATATATATATATATATATATATATATATATTATATATATAATATATATTATATATATATATATTATATATATATATATATATATATATATATATATATATATATATATATATATATCATATATAATTGCCCTGCTAGCTCGGGCAATCTCCCTGCCCGAGCTAGCAGGGAGATTAGTTAAACATATATTGGTTCGAGGTTGTTCTCAGTAATAATAACAAGAATAAAATGTAGGTATTTACTATTTTCTCAATACATATTGTGAGACTTATCTGTGTCTATTTATTTGATTTTCTAACGACGTTCTATTTTCTATGTGGATTCCTAGATTCTTGGTGGTCCTAGTATAGGTTGTATCGTAGCTTCAGTAGAATATGGTTCGTCAAGGTGGTTTTGAGTTCCAATTGAAAAGCTTTCTATCTCCAACCAAGTTTATCTTTTGAACTCCAACCAAGGTAAATTTTAAACTCCAGACAACGTGGTTTTTAGCTCTAACCAAGGTGGCTAAAATAATTCGGGGCAAATCAACATACAATCTCAAAATTAATATTTTCCAAGAATATCTGTAGGGTATCGATGGCCAATTCAAACTAATATTTAGATTTATCTCAAGCAAAGATGCTAAGAAAGACAGTATATGTTCCAACATTAAACTGAACATAAGAAAATATGACCACGTGAAATTTGCCATCGTTAGCCTACAAAAACCTTGTGTCAAATTGAGAGAATGAAATAAGCAAATAAAGTAAAACTATTTTAAATTAAGAAATGCAAGATGATTATTTCAATATTGAAAGATAAATAATTTAATATAGATAAATGAAAAAAATGAAATGGCGGAAAAATGAAATAAGGAATCAATTCAGATTTTCAAGATAATGCATCAATACGGAATAGTTATATTTCTTCTCATAACTTACCGTCTATCAGACGCCACAGATACTTAATAAATTTTAATAACTTCAACAAACTATTCGTCTAATAGATATTGACTATAATTTTAACAATTAATGAACTGGTCTCTTCAAGAACCATTTGCTAAAAGAAAGAACGATCTTGTACCTGTTAATTCGAAGCTATCTCGAGATGTTCGTAACACGCATGTCACCCCGAACTGCGCGATTCTCTCCTTCTGTGAAGCACGGTATTTTGATTTAATATTCAGTGGCGGCGGTTAAGCAGGGAATTGAAACGTTACACACCCCCTTCGCCAAGGTAAAAAATAATAATTTTCTAAAAAAAATTATTTTTTTTTTAACTTTAAATTTACAAAAGAAATTTTGAAAATAAAGAAATTCAGCATATAGTCAATAAAAATGAGAGAAAATTAATTCGATAAAGTTATGAGAAGTTTTTATAATGCATTATCGTCGAGAAAATCGTGTTTGAAAACCTGTAAAAGAAAAATCAAAACGTCGAGATAAGTCATACCACAAATTTATAAAATAAGTTATTAATGAAAGGTACAAGGTAAAATAATTTAAGATAGCAAATAAAATATGAGAGATTATCTATATCTGATACACAACATCCACAACTATACAAAATTGAAGCGAAGTCACTTACTGAAGGCCACCCTCCCAAGAGGAAGGTGGAGTGAGAGCCGTAACTGTCACTCAAATGACTTCGAAAACATGCCCAAAACGCTATTTAAAGCTCAGTCATCATATTCGTAGTTGGCGCTTTATTATTAAACAAATGAAAATATTAAAAATAGATTCACTTGTCAGTGATTGTTGCCAACTAACTCAAAAAAATAAAAACACAGTCTCAAAGAAAAATAACGGTTTGTTCACACATTCAAAGGTAAGTTGAGATGCAAACGAAAGAAAATAAAAGAGAACCCTACCGCTACCCGAGACTAGGATACGACAATAGAGGGAGGGCATGATGGTTTTGAAGTTAAAAAGTCTCAAAGACCACAAAACGACTTCCATCATTACTGTTGGATTTACAACAGCAACGATGTCCAATCCAAGTGATTTATGGTTTCAACTACCAAATCACAATAGTGGGACATGCACCATCCATAGAATGGAAATCCACAGGCTTCTGCTGACACTGAAGAACTACAGAGATGTTGAAGTAGCTCTCGCTAACAGCATTGCGTGAACTGGAAACTGTACATAGTTCCCCTCGTATACTGTCCAACATCAACAAAACTCCGTGAATCACCACTCACAGGAAGACGCATCCCCAAAATTGTTATTTGTGTTTTTTCCATAAATCAAAAAAATAATTGTTGTATTCACCATTTAAATAACCTGTCACAGGTAAAGACGCATATATGTATAGGAACTAAATTCCATCAAATCAAAAATAGGTGACCACGACTAAGTCAAATCCGGTAATTAATGTCAAAATAGGTAATAGATAAGCCACTAATAGGTTACAAAATCTCTTTAAGTTGTTGAGTCAATATAATTTTGCGTACATAAAAAAAAATTCACAGCTTATGTCGTAACAGATTACTGCACACAAAACCAAAACGTGCTAAAATTTCGTATTGACATGCAGGTAAATTTAAGGTAAGATAATTATTTCAGTATATTTTAGCAAAAGGTACACTCAACAACTACATTAATAGACGAAAGGTATATTCCTATAGTTATTCGAAAGTAGTCAAAACAGTTAATCAGTTCATTTATGAGTTACTATGAGTTGTTAGACAAATTTAAAAAAAAAACTAAAAGAATTGTTGTTGAAATTCAAATTTTTTTTTTAAAAAACTAAAAGAAACGTAAAAAGGATAGTATTCCAAAAAAAATAAGAAATGAAAATTAGAGTCTCGATGTTATAGACTTCAAATGATGTATCCTACCCAACCAAGTAATATCTCATTAAACTGGAGATCCAATTCAACAAGATAATACCGCCTGGAATTTCAAAAAAGAAATTTCCACAGGCCCAATGATACAACAGAATACTATACTTTTTTCAATCAACAAAAAAGAAAATATTGAACTTCTGATCATGGAATCGTCGGATGTTTTGCTTAGATACTACCCTACGGTCATTCTTTCTACAGATCAATTAATAAACAAAAACTAAAGGAAGCGGTATAGGTAATAGGAGAAAAGATAATAGGTAATAGAAAAGATAATAGGGCGCCAGCAAGTAGTTAACTTGCAAAGATAAAAAGGAAAAATTTTAGTGTACAATACCAAAAAAAACTGAATCTTTAAAAGACTCGTGATTCTACAAATTCCAAAGTAAATTAGCAGCTACGCACAGATTTATAATTAGATACTGCATAGCGTAAATAAACTTCAGTTGATTAATAGGCAACCATATATACAAAAAAAATAAGAGTAAACTCAGAAACCTATTTCGCATATAGGTACGAAATAGTATAAGTTAAAGTTAAGGTAAAGATAAGGTACATAGGTACTAAATAGTATAAGATAAAGATAAGGTATATAGGTACTAAATAGTACAAGATGAAGATGAGGTTAAGATACATGTATATTAGATAGTTGCCAGTAAAATTTGGGATAGAATGTACACTAAACAAAATGTTGAAGGTAAGGGAATAGGAAAATTTAAACTTAAAGCAATAATTAATCTGTAGAGTCTGCGATATCTTGTGTAATGTCATGCTTAATATGTGATACATGGAAATTGCCAAGATTATTTCCATTCAAGTCCTCTAAGTTACAAACTAACGGAGACAAAACCTTTTTAACTATACACGGTATAAATTTGGGAGCCAACTTAGCCGAAAAATGATTAGCAGCATCTGAAAGTACAAAATTCCTCTTCCATACTCGATCACCAACATGGAAAGTAATGTTTCTTCTTCGCAGGTTATAACGATTTGCATTAATTTTATGTGCGTGATAGATTCTTTTCTCAACATCTTCATACAACTCTGGTAATTTTTCTTGTAAGGTAGGATCTAAAGTTTTATTTCTAATAGAAATCACGTTACCAGCATTTTCTGAAATCTGTCCATAAAAAGCACCATCAGTAGCAACATTCCTAAGAAAACATAAGTATGAGGGAGAGAAACCTGTAACTTCATGCTTAGCCAATCTTATAGCCTGGGCTATCTAGTAAATATTTTGGTCCCAAGTTTTGTGGTTTTCGTGTATAAACGACCTAATTGCAGTTGTGATGGTTCTATTCACTCGTTCAGTGGGATTAATTTGTGGAAAATACCGGGGTTATACCAAATCTTTTGAACATTGTACTTTTTAATTAGGTTTTTAAAATCATTAGAAGCAAATTGTACTCCGTTATCGACTACTACTTTTTGAGGAACACCAAACAACAAGAAGACTTGATTTTCAGTAAACTTGCAAACCGCTTTTGAGGTAGCTCTCTGTAAAGGCTAAACTAAGACAAATTTGGTAAACCAATCAGTTACCACTAACACATATTGATTTCCGTTTTTAAAACTTGAATATGGACCTAACAGATCTGCGGATATTAACTGGAATGGAAAATTGACATTACGATATTTTCCTATTCGGCCAGCTTGAGTTAGGTTATCTGCCTTGCAAGATGCACAAATTTTACAGTTTCGAATATAGCGGAGAACTGACTCTCGCATCTTTGGCCAATAATACAAGGAAAAAATTTAAAAGTTTTAAAAACACCTAGATGGCCAGCCAAAGGGTCATCATGATACATTTTTAATATTTTGGATCTATTGTCATTAGGTATTACAATTTTCCACTCAGAACCCTCGTCTGAGAACTTTGATCTAGACAATATATGTTTATATAACACTTTACCAATGATCTTAAAATCAGGATATAGATGAGGATTAGAAGATACTTTACTAAGCATCCCACGATACCATTTATCAGGTTTTAAAGTAGACAAGTCCAACACAGCATTCTCTAACGCTTCAGGAATTCGTGAAAGGGAGTCAGGAACATTCATAAGTACTCCAGAACGATGCACTATCTGAAATCTGTGAGCGTATAGCTTCATGATCCATCTAGCAATTCTAGGATGGATTCTTCATCGTATTGAGCCAAATAAGACTTGAATGATCTGTAATTACAGTAAAATCAGTTCCTTCAATGTAGGGTCTGAAACGTTCAATTGAGAGAAGAATAGCAAGTAATTCTTTTTCGGTGGTTGTATATTTCCGCTGACATTTGTTCAGAGTTTTACTGAAATATGCTATAGGATGTTCCAAGCCATCATTTTCTTGAAAAAGTACTCCTCCAACACCAGCATTTGATGCATCACAGGCAAGAAAAAATCGTCTACTAAAATCGGGACAAGCTAAGATTGGTGTGGAAGTTAATATTGATTTAATTTTGATAAGTGCCTCGTTAGCCTCCTTTGTCCAACAAATAGTTTGACCTTTCTTTCGGCCCTTTAAGAGGTCCGAAATTGGACTACAGATAGTTGAAAAGTCTTTAAGGAATCTACGATAATAACCAACTAGACCGATTAAACGCCTGATCTGTGTAGTATTTGTTGGTACTGGATACTCTAAAATGGATTGTACCTTTTCTGGGTCTGTTCGTAGTCCCTGTTCATCTACTAAAAATCCTAAAAACTTAAGTGACGGACGGCAAAACTTACATTTATCAGAATTAATTGTTAGATTAGCCTCCCTAAGACGATTAAATAACCTTCTGAACGTTGCTAGGTGAGTATCAAAATCAGGTGTAGCCACGATGATATCATCAAGATAGTAGAATACATAAGGTTCCAAAGACGGTCCTATAACTACATCCATCAATCTGCACATTGCCTGAGCAGAACTATTGAGACCAAAAGATAATACGTTAAAGCAAAACAGACCACGACCCTGAACAGAAAATGTAGTTTTTAATTTGGACTCCTCGTCCAACGGAATTTGAAAGAATGCTGATTTTAAATCTATAGAACTCAAAAATTAAGTGTTTTTAATTTTACTAATAATTGTGTCGATAAGAGGCATAGAATAACTATCAGGTACACTAATATTATTCAGTATGTATATATATATATATATATATATATATACATATATATATATATATATATATATATATATATATATATATATATATATATATATATATATATATATATATATATATATATATATATATATATATATATATATATATATATATATATATATATAAATTCATTTATATTTATATTTATTTTTATCGTCTTCTGTCAGTCATACTTAGCTTTTTCAGTTATGAAACCGCAATTCTTGACTTTCTCAAAAAGTTCGAAACCTCAATGTATAGGATATGTTTAAATTGAATTTTTTTACTTTTTGAACGACGTAAGTACATTCTTCCAAGAAATTTGAAAATTTCGTGAAATATCGTGGAACGTTAACTTTTTGATAAATATATATATATATATATATATATATATATATATATATATATATATATATATATATATATATAAACATATATTTCAAACATAATATGAAAATTTGGCAGATAAATATATTATATTATATTATCTTAATTGAATATGTGATTCAAACTTTGTACTCACGCGATGGCATGAGTAAATATATAAAGTAAATAATACTTCGTCAAGATTAACATATTTTTTCTGCTATAACCAAATAATGAATCGAATTACAGTAAAGTCAGAACTAATCAGAAAAAGATTATATATATATATATATATATATATATATATATAATATATATATATATATATATATATATATATATATATATATATATATATATATATATATATATATATATATATATATAAATATATATAATCTCTTGAAAATTATTAGCAATAACAGGCTTGTTGAATCTTGAAAAACTCGATTTTATTAAAAAGTTGACGTTTCGCCACGACATTCGTGGCTTTATCAAAACTTTTGAAAAAATTGAAATATCTTTGACATTTATTGATTTGAAAAAATTTGAATAGAAACAGACTACTGTTTCTCTAAAATTTTTCGGCTGTGGCCGTTCTTTGTTGTTTATTACGTGCTATTCAGTCCAATATTAACATTCAAATCTGTTACTGTTAGATGGTAAGGGAAACCACAGAAACCTTTACCCACGTAATGTTCGAAATAGGTTGAAATTATTGTGATTTTGAAGAGTCAAAGAATAGGGTACTAAACATCAAAAGAATTAATTCGACACAACAGCCTTTCACCTAAATTTTATGGTCTTCCTAAAATACATAAAGAAAACATACCATTAAGAGCTATTGTCTCTTATATTCAATCACCTCTATATAATCTTTCTATATTTCTTTCTTCAATATTAAAAAATATAGTAAATCAAAATCCTTATTATATCAAAAATTCTCTCGATCTAGTAGACCATCTTAAAACTTTGAAAATACCTAACAATTACAAATTTTTTTCATTAGATGTTGTTTCTCTTTATACCAATATTCCAAATTCTTTGGTTCCAATAATAATTAATGACAAATGGAATATTATCAAAAATTATACAAATATTCCTAGAACCGATTTTATAGAAGCAATTCAATTTGCTCTTGGTACAAACTATTTTCAATATGAAAAAAACTTCTACCAACAAATTGATGGTGTAGCAATGGGAAGTCCTATTTCCAGTGTTATAGCTCAATTAGTTTTAGAATATTTAGAAGAAAATGTATTAAATAATTCGAATGAACGAATTATAACTTTCAAAAGGTATGTTGATGATTGCCTAATAATAACATCAGAAGATTTTATTGATGATATTCTCAAAAAATTCAACGACTTTAATAGAAAATAACAATTTACCCTAGAAAAAGAAACGAACAATACATTAAATTTCTTGATATTACTCTCATACACAAAAATAATGATATTATCACAAAGTGGCATAGAAAAGAAATTTTTTCACAAGGAACCTTGAACTACAACAGTACACATAATTTATCACAAAAAAAGAGTTTAATAATCGGATATATAGACAAAGCACTTAGATGTCCATAAATTAATCATGAAAAACGATTACCCAATAAAACTTATACAGAAAATCACTAAAAATAGAATTCATAAACATTACAACACATTAGAAACATCAAAAAAAGAAAATATTAACAAAAAATATATTCCTCTTCCATATATTCCTCATTTGAGTAATAAAATTTCACAAATTTTAAATCCACACGATATTAAAGTAGCCCACACCGCACAAAATCAAATTAAACAAATATATTCTAAATTAAAAAGTAAAACACCTCTTCTACAAAAATCTCATGTTGTTTATAGTATACCCTGTAATAATTGTAATAAATCATATATAGGACAAACTTTTCAAAATTTAGAAGAAAGATTAAAAGCACACGAATATACCAGAACACAAACTACAGCACTAATGAAACATAAAAACAATGAGTATCATACTTTCAACTTTAATAGCACAAAAATTTTAGAAATAGAAAAAGATCAAAAACGCACAGAAATTTTAGAAATGTTACATATTCAAAAAAATTTAAATAAAGTCGTAAATGATAGAACAGATATCAAACATTTGAGTTCAATATACGCAGATTTAATTCTTCAATTTTTCTAAGAAACAACATAAATCAAAACAAAATAATTCAACAAACAACAAACTCTAACCATAACAACTCATCTTCTTAGACAAAATCTAAACATCTAGAATTTTCAATTTTTCTGAAGAGGAAGGATAGTTTAGAACATGTGATCTCCAAAATAACAAGTAATGTCTTTTTAAAGACAACAATCAAATATTTTAAACCTATTTTGTACATTACGTGGGTGAAGGTTTCTGTGGTTCCCTTCCCATCTAATATCAACAGACCTGTCTATTGATATTGGACTAAATAGCACGTAATTAATAACTGAAGACGGCCACAGCCGCAATAAGAAATTTTTGAAAAAAAGATAAATAGTACCCTATTCTTTGACTCTTCAAAATCACAATAATTTGAACCTATTTCGAACATTACGTGGGTAAAGGTTTCTGTGGTTTCCCTTACCATCTAATAATAACAGATTTGAATGTTAATATTGGACTGAATAGCACGTAATAAATAACAAAGAACGGCCACAGCCGAAAAATTTTAGTGTAGTCTGTTTCTATTCAAATTTTTTCAAATCAATAAATGTCAAAGAAATTTCAATTTTTTCAAAAGTTTTGATAAAGCCACGAATGTCGTGGCGAAACGTCAACTTTTTAATAAAATCGAGTTTTTAAAGATTCAACAAGCCTGTTATTGCTAATAATTTTCAAGAGATTAGAAATAGTTCACTGGCAACAACAATTCGAATAAATATATATATATATATATATATATATATATATATATATATATATATATATATATATATATATATATACATATACATAAACATATAAATATATATACAGGGTGATTCACCGTCGATGGCACATTAGACGTTTCTAGTGTGAACTATACCACGGATCACTTTGAAAATTCAATGGAGGGCATAGCCAGTGATTCACTGCCCACCAAATATCACCAAACTACAACCCAAATTTCGAAATCATAGTATTTCTCAACTCAAAGATTTCAGCGTTTTAATAGGTTTTGATTTACGAAGAAAAAAATGAAAATGATTTTTATTTGGAAAACGGTAACAGATAGCTATAGGGAAATATCATGAAAAGTTATTGGAAAATTATTGGAAATTTTAAAAATAATATTATATACAGGATATTCCATTTGAAAATTCAAAGTTGCTACTTCTTTCTAATAGAAGTGGCAACACCGCATTACCAAAAATATTTTAGTTGGGTAGAGAATGTCCGACTATGTATGCCCTCCGTTAAATTGATAATAAAGTGATCCGTGGTATGATTCACCAGAAACGTCTAATGTGCCATCGACCGTGAATCACTCTGTATATATATATATATATATATATATATATATATATATATATATATATATAGATATATATAATATATATATATATATATATATATATATAATATATATATATATACTATATATATATATATATATATATTATATATATATATATATATATATATATATATATATATAATATATATATATATATACCTATATATATATATATATATATATATATATATATATATATATATATATATATATATATAAACTCCGCCCCTGTGGCGGTGCCGGTCCCAAGCCCGGATAAAGGAGGAGGGTTGAGCGAGGGGGCCAACTACAAACCCTCGTAAAAAGGGGCCAGTTACGAAAACCACAACTTTGCCTCGGAACCGGAGAGGAAATAAAGATGAACGACAAACGCAATTCAAAAGGAATATGAATATTGGAACCTGGAACGTCAAGAGTTGGTATAGACCCGGAGCCTCTATAAACGCCGTTCAACAACTCGAAAGCATAGGAATGGATATAACAGCAGTCCAGGAAATAAGATGGCCAGAGAACGGAAACTTGAAGATAAGCAAATGTGTTGTTTTCTTCAGCGGAAACGATGACGGAAGACATGAATTTGAAACGGGTTTCGTAATCAGAGAGGAACAAAATATACTGAGTTTTGAACCAATTAGCGAAAGATTGTGCTGTATCAGGCTTAAAGGACAATGGTACAACATCTCAATCATCTCAGCACATGCGCCAACTGAAGAGGAAGATGAGACTACTAAAGATGCCTTCTACGACTCTCTGGAAAGAGCTATCGACACAATGCCCAAACAAGACATGCGACTACTCTGTGGCGAGCCCAACCTCAACCCAACAATAGGAAGACAAAGTCTTCATAACATATCCAATGATAACGGCCAAAGACTCATAGAAACGGCAGCATCCAACAATATGCTAATAAAGTCAACTATGTTCCCACACAAAGACATACACAAACAGACCTGGGTCTCAAATGATCACAAAACCCGAAACCACATCGACCATATTATTGCGGATGCGGGCCACGGAAGCAACATCCTAGATGTAAGAAGCCTCAGAGGAATAGACGGAGACACGGACCATTACCTAGTTCGATCGAAGGTCAGAATTAGAATATCAACATATAAATACAATAGATCCGACACAACACCACAGTGGAACATGAATGAAGTGCAGAATGAAATAAAACAACAACAGTACAGAGAACAATTCGAACAAACCCTGACCGCAGAAACAGGTCATAATGAAATAGAGAATCTCTGGGAGACAATCGCAGAAGTAATAACAAAGACCGCCGAAAACGTTTTCGGAAAGAGTAAGAGAAGGAGGACAAAAATATGGTTCGACGAAGAATGCCGAGAACATGCTAGAATAAAGACAAATGGTAAGGAAGAGATTGATGCAACTACAAAACAGAGAAAGCAGAGAACGATACACGAACTGTCGGAAGGAAACGAAAAAACTAATAAGAACAAAGAAAAGATAGTACGAAAGACAAATGTATGAAGCAATAGAGAGAGACCGTCCTGAACCGGGCTCCAAGGAATTCTATAGAGCAGTCTCTTTAGAAAAGAGAGGTCATTAGCACAGATCCATCCTGACACTCAAAAGCGACCAAGGACACATGATACTCAAGGAGGAAAAGCTAATGGAAGAATGGAAAAGGCATATTGGGGAACTCCTAAATATAATACAAGAAGAACCACACAAGGAGGAAACCTACATCACAGTAGACCAAGCAGTGGACTTATTTGAAGAAACACAGAAGGCACTGAACAAACTGAGGAACTCCAAGGTACCTAGATCGGATACGATACCCTCAGAGTTTCTGAAATACGGAGAGGAAATACTACATCGACAAATCCATAAACTAATAACTCTTATATGGCAAGAAGAAAAAATTCCAACAAGATGGGAGGCATTATCATACCCATTCACAAAAAAGGGGATAAATAAAAATGCTCCAACTACAGAAGAATTTCCCTAATAAACACCGCATATAAAGTACTCTCAAACATACTACTACATAGACTAACCCCATATGCAGAAACCACACTGGGCGAATACCAAGCTGGTTGTAGGACGAAGAGATCCGCAATAGATCAACTCTTTACACTAAGACAGCTCCTCGAAAAGGGATGGGAATATAACAGAGCAATACACAATCTCTTTATAGACTTCCGACAGCCATATGACAGCATAGAGAGAACCCAAGTATGAAACGCGATGGCGGAGTTCTCAATACCAGGGAAGCTCATTCGAATGACTAAGGCATGCATGGAAGGAGGAGTGTCTAAGTTGCGAGTAAACAACAGCCTATCTAACAGTTTCGAAATAAATAATGGACTAAAACAGGGCGACGCCTTGTCACCACTACTTTTCAATCTAGTCCTAGAGAAAGCCATCAGAACAGCCGAAATAAAAACGGAACTGCTAACAGTGAAAGGCCCCAAAATACTTCTAGCATATGCAGATGACATTGACCTTATCGGACATACAATCCTAACTGTAAAAGACATATTTAACAAGATAGAAAGAACAACAAGAGAAGTAGGACTAAAGATCAATGAAGAGAAGACGAAGTACATGTGCGTAAACAGAACAGGGCGGAGAGATAGAATAGAACAAAACATCACAGTGGATAATTATAATTTTGAAAGAGTGGAACGTTTCAAATACCTTGGAGCCACAATCACAGCTGACAATGACATCACCGAATAAATCAAAGGCAGAATTCAATCGGCAAACCGGTGCCTGTTCGCGCTGAGTGGTCTCATGAAGTCGAGAAATCTTACCAGGACATCAAAAATCAAAATATATAAAACCACTATCAGACCTATAATAACATACGGAGGTGAAACGTGGACAATGATCAAAGCGAATGAGGAAAAACTAAGACCCCATCATGACCCGACCACGGACCAATATCGCATCAGAACTAATACCGAAATTCAAGAACTATACAATGACAGTGATATCGAACAAGAGATGAAATTGCAACCACTAAGATGGGCAGAACACGTGCAAAGGCTCCATGGGGATAGACTGGTGAGACTGGCATGGGAAGAGGTCCGAACAGGAAAAAGGCTGCTCGGACGTCCCAGAATGCGTTGGCGAGATAACATTAGGTCAGACCTACAGAAAATGAATATTCCTTTTGAACCCCGAATGATGGAAGACCGTGCCGTCTGGAGAAAAGTCGTGCAGTCAGCCAGGACCCACCCAGGGTTGTAGCGTTAATGATGATGATGATATATATATACAGGGTGATTCATTAATATGTGTAAATATTTTAACGGGAAAATTTTGAGCTCAAAATATGAAGATCTAACCCAATTTGCTTGAACAAAATATTTCTCCTTACTGATTTACAGGGTGTTTTATTTAGATTATTAAAAATTAATTTTGTTCATTACTTTAATGCTGCTTGACATTTCGTCATGATATTTGGCAGTAAGTTAAGGTAGTTTAGGACACATCAAATAATAGTAAAGAAGACTTTCTCGCTATCACCAGTGGCGTACGGCAGGGACACGGAAAGAGTTCTCGTTTCCTAAATTCTACGCCACTGGCAGAATTGTCATTTTAGTATAATTTTTCGATTCTCCAATAAATTCTCTGTAAATAAGGCACTCTATTTTCGTAACGCTGGAGCCACTATTTTTCGAGATATTTAACGTTGAACATATGGCTGCACAATTCTTTTGATTTTTATGTACTTTTATGTCTTCTTTACTATTATTTGATGTGTACCAAACTACTTTAACTTACTGCCAAATATCATAAAGAAATATCAAGCAGCATCAAAGTAATGAAAAAAATTAATTTTTGATTATCTGAATAAAACACCCTGTATATCAGTAAGAGGAAATATTTTGTATAAGCAAATTGGGTTAGATCTTCATATTTTGAGCTCAAAATTTTCCC
>JARQZK010001691.1:17500-52121 GCA_030704885.1 Cynegetis impunctata | reverse complement strand
TATATATATATATATATATATATATATATATATATATATATATATATATATATATATATTTATATATATTAAAAATTAAATAATGAGAAAACAACTTGTCTAAAAACCACAAAATGAAAATAACTTTTTATTCGACTAGTTTCGCCTGTTACAGCATTATCAAGACTGAATACATAATTGCAAATACATCACTTGAAAATATAAGTATTTCGGTTCGGTAACCTGGGGGTGGTAAAAATGTAATCGATGGGTCCAAGTTATCAGAGATTTAACCAGTGGGGAGTGGTTTAAGTCTAACTGGTCATTGAGAAGAATGTAATTATGGGATTTTTGGATCTTGTTTATTTCCATGGCTTCCAGGAAGTTCATTATCATACCTTTATCACAGTAATGAAGAATGTTTGGTTTGAAAGAGGATGAGATGTATGTTTTTTTTTTGACTCTAGATGTTTCCCTAAATGCTGATTGTCCGTTTTTTAGATGTTCTTTTAGCCTGGTTTCAAAACATCTCCCGGTCTGACCTATATATGTTGAATTACATTCTTCACAGTCCATTCTATAAATTCCTGTTCTCTTCATTGGATCGACTTTTGACATTTTGTTATTAAAAATCATTCTATCCAATCTGCTGTGACTCGAAAAAGCAGTATTCAGATTATTATTTTTAAAGAATTGAATGATCTTCGAAGAGAGGATGTGCGTATAAGGGATGCTCACAAACTTTTGTACATTTTTGTTATTGCAGTATGGTCCATATAATTTCAAATTGATAAAATGTTTCTCTTTTTTCGAAATTAAACTATTTATTATTTTTAGTGGAAAATCATTGTTAATACCTATCGCGCGAATCACGTCAAGTTCTACCATAAGGTCTTGTTTTGATAAAGGAACCGAAAAAGCCCTATGAATCATTGAGTTAAGAGCCGCGAGTCGATGGCTAATTGGACTGAAAGAATAGCCATCGACTCGCGGCTCTTAACTCAATGATTCATAGGGCTTTTTTCGGTTCCTTTATCCTTCCTTCATTACTGTGATAAAGGTATGATAATGAACTTCCTGGAACCCATGGAAATAAACAAGATCCAAAAATCCCATAATTACATTCTCCTCAATGACCAGTTAGACTTAAACCACTCCCCACTGTTAAATCTCTGATAACTTGGACCCATCGATTACATTTTACCACCCCCAGGTACCGAACCGAAATACTTATATTTTCAAGGGATGTCTGCAATTATGTATTCAGTCTTGATGATGCTTTAACAGGCGAAACTAGTCGAATAAAAAGTTATTTTCATTTTGTGGTTTTTAGACAAGTGGTTTTCTCATTATTTAATTTTTAATATAAATATGAACTACCACAGAGTTGATTCATCGTCCATCGAATTTATATATTTATATGTATATACCTATATATATATATATATATATATATATATTATATATATATATATATATATATATATATATATATATATATATATATATATATATATATATATATATATATATATTATATATAATATATATATATTATATATATATATATATATATATATATATATATATATATTATATATATATATATATATATATATATATATTATATATATATATATATATATATAATATATATATATATATATATATATATATATATATATATATATATATATATATATAAATTATATATATATATATATATATATATATATATATATATATATATATATATATATATATATATATATATATATATATATATATATATATATATATATATATATATATATATATATATATATAAACTACACAGGGAAATTAGTTTCTTCAATTCTCAAATTCGGCACATTCACCTCATGATTAGAAGTAGTAAGTTAGGTTAGGTTTATTTATCGTCGGAGCTCGAAGTTCTCTGGAAGTTACACCCAAAGATGTTATTTATGGAGTTAATGTAGTGGAGGTAAGTGAATGACGGCAATAAGTATGCATCGTACCAGAAATACATCGTAACGATTGAAGGAAAGACTTACTTGTTCTCTTGACACGTGTATTGGAGTGGGATATAGTATCCACGTAACCGATTCTGTGTATGGTTCCGTCGTCAACGATCCTTGGTACGAATAATATCCCTTGCACTTCGCTGCTTCCGTCATCCATGTTAAACAATCTATAATTGACGTTTGTTAATGGATACAATTATTCAATCTCACAATCGTTTAAATGAAAAAAAAAATCAATACTTGTTTTCATTTCGTAGAATTTTGCATCATTGATATGTTTAAGTAGAAAAAATCGGCCAACTGGGATCCGTACCATTGACTATGCCCCCCTTAAATATTCATTTTATTTTAATCTTATTATTTATTATTAAAGTAAAAATACAACTAATTATATAACTCATGTATGAATAAGACAATAGAATCCGTGAATTATGCATAACTACTGCGTATTGATAAGTGAATATACCCTTGACGACGTGATATAATCGTTTTGGTGTTTCGCCTCGTGTCAAAATGTATATATATTTTCATATTCACGGTGTTTTGACGTTTGTCAAAAAAAATTAATATTTTTTATTCGTTATATAATCGTAACGAATACCACTCGAGCAATGGAAAATAATCGATTATACTGACCTCGTCACTCGACGTATTTTCTCAAAACACCACTCGAGCTGCGCTCTTGTGGATGTTTCGCAAAATACGTCTCGTGACTCGGAAGTACCTACAATCGTTTATTTTCGATGCTCTTGTGATATTATAACTGAGAATTTTGTGTATATTTCAAGTGCCTACCTGGTGCCATTATATCGAGCAAAAAAGGGCTAAAAAATCGCGTTTGTTGTATGGGAGTCCCCCTTAAATATTTATTTTATTTTGTTTCTAGTATTTGTTGTTGAAGGCCTCAGTAGACCAGCGTTAAGGTGCACCGCTTGTAAGCCGGGGATGTGGGTTCGAGTCCCACCTTGCTGCTCTTGGGTGTTGTATATGTCCTGAATTTAGTGGTTCTAATTATGAAATTAATTGTTGGGTAATGTACATTGTTTACAAGCCCAGTGGCCGTTCGGAACCGGCGTTAAACTGTAGGTCCCTCGAGTTAAAAAAAATATTTGTTGTTAAAGCGGCAGCAGAAATACATAATTTATGAAAATTTGTGAAACAGACGGAGAGCAAAGTCTCAGTAATAGGGTCCCGTTTTTACCCTTTGGGTACGGAACCCTAAAAACTACTATCGCACATGACGGTTGACTTTCGAAACGCTGTAAGAGTCTATTATTTTCGAAGAAAATACGACTGAAAATAAGAAATAGCAATTGGCTGATATCTCCCATTTTGTTTGGCCAGAATTGTTGGACATTAGACACTGGCACTCCAGTGGGCGAGTAAGCGACACTAAAGGCTCGTTTTCATTAGTAGAGTTAGCGGTAGAGTAAGCTGGGCAAGTACTCACTATCCTTTCAGGTCTACTAATGAAAACGTAATCAGTTGAGTAGAGTACTAGTTCTTGGTAGAGTAGAGTCTGTAGAGTAAGATTGCACGGTGTGAAAGTAACTCGCCCACTCGCCTTCTCCTACCACCGCGTTCTTTTCTACTCTACCGCTACTTTACCAGTGAAAACAGGTTTGGTCTAGTCGAGCGTGTTTACTGTACGATATCACGTCAGCGGATGTACTCACTGAGACTTTCATAAATACATCACATACTTCAGGAAAAAAATTGTAAATTGCCGTTTTGGACACTCTGAACAAATGCGTCAGACTTCTATAATTATTTCCTGTAGCTAACAAAGTCAAAGTAACTTCTAGTTTTACTCGCGGTGTTATTGCATCTCACATTTGCGTGTCACATTTTTGAATTTTTGTAGTGACCAGCTCAAATACAGCCTCAAAATTTTCCGGACTCATTCTAAAACACAATTTATACTCTTGTGTGTCCTCTTCAGCTAGTTCTCTCAAAAGAAGTGCAGATACTCCATGGGTATGCCTTCTTCTGATCCAATTTCTCGTCTACATTCTCTTTATTCTATTTCCGTTTTCAATTTTAAACTGTACTCTACTCTACCACTCTTTTCAATTTGCAAGTGAACGGCTACTCGCTCTAAATCCGGTCAAGTAGATTAGGCATGTTGACAAGTATGCTAGTTACTTTACCGCTAACTCTACTAATGAAAACAAGCCTTTAGTGTTCAATTAGGCGGCAGTAGAGTCACCTAGTTTGTTTCTTAACATATGCTTTGGTGAATGATGAAAGGTTAACTTCGAAATATTCATAATACTGACCTGAAGCAACCTCGGTGGTCGAGTTAATTTTCTGAATTTTCTGCACCCCTTCCGTTATTTTATTGAAACATGGATGCTCATCATCGTCGGTGGCTTGTATGAAGAAAGCTACAACAGCGAGGCCGTCGTCCTTGTCGAGGGCCTCCTTAAAACTGCCGTATTTTTTATTGTAGTGAACAACGTGCGCCTCCATGGAATAACTGAAAGCAAAGTTCATATTCAATAACCCTAGAAAAGGCTGTAGATAAAACTTTATGAGTTGCGTTTCCGAATTCTTCATTCATTTCGTACGGAAGAACTCATCATACTGAAATATTTTGAAAGATCTTATCAAAACGTGCATCCCGAAATACTTATTTCATATTTGCAAGTAACTATTTATATCTTCTCCAATAATTGGAGTACGTTTAGAAAGAAAAAAAAAGATAAAGGTGTTATTTTCATAAAATTCGTGTTATACTACATAAATGCCCGATTTCACGAACGAGATGTAAGGAAGTTCCTAAGTAATTCCTACGCTAGGAAATACCTAAATCCGATACATACCTACCTATATCGGATTTCAGCAACCTAAGAAATTCTTAGTTAAGAAATACCTTGTTAAAAACTTGATTTGGAAAGTTTTGTACATATAATTTGTACCACTGTTTAATACTAGACTGTGAATTTGACAAAGGATAGTAAGAAGCAGGCCCATCTTAAGAGTTTCGGTGCCCCAAGGCACCGGCTTTTCAAGTGCCCCAATATATTTCTATATTTATTCGAAATGAACAGATGTGACATAATATATTTTTGCATTACCGAATCTACATAACAATTCAAATAAAATATCGATTATTCTAATGAATAGTATTGAATTTCTAACCATACTTTTTCACAGTAATTGAAAACAATTTTGGAAATGAATGGTACTCGGTTAGATACAAAAATCACTACTAACTTCGAGTTTTTCATGTTTATTTTGTAAATGTGTGCTAATTCAGGCATTTTTGCCACTATCAACTCCCTAGAACTTTGTTTATCTCTTTGTAATTTACGTTTTTCAGCCAGTGGCGGGGCAAGACCTTAATTTGAAGTGGGCAAGGTACATTTCGCGAGGCCCTCTTCTTATTTCCCAACATGCATAGACTAACTTTTGACAGCTACTATTTTGTTATTTGTTCGCTGTAAATTCCTTTTTTTGTCGCAATAATCAAAGCAAGTAGTGGTATATGTAATCAACAGACAGCGAACAGTAAATTTTATCACCATTTTACATCATCACCAATTTTGTCAGCAATATTAATTTGACGTTCATTTTATTTGCTAGTATTAAAAAATTTGGGTTTACCGGCTTTTAGGAGACTGTATAGGTTGTTTGTTGTCTTCATAATCAAACATGCTCTTCTTTTTGGCTACCCTTTTATTTTTGAAGTCTTTAGGCAGATCATAACTGCTTTTTTCAATAATTTTGTTCAAAACTGAATAACAATCACTAAGTGTGTGTGATTGTTCTGTTTTTTTAGGCTTTTGATGCATTGAACTACTTCGTCAAATTGCAGTAATATAGCCTTCACTGCCCCAGTTGTGATCTCCCACCTGGTGTCTGATAAAAGGCTTGAAAGTAAACTTCAGTTTGCCTTTGATTAATTTCAGCGTTTGCTGGAACTTGAAAATAGCAAATAAATTTTTTCAATGAAACCAGAAAATGTTTTTACTACCACAAAAAAATTTGCTACGTCTACTAACAGCAGATTCCAGCTATGACAACCGCAGTATAAAAAATGTTCTAGAATTTATACTTAATATTTGCACCATTGTCATATTCTTGGCCACGACAGTTTTCTAGCTCTCCCAGTATTGTATAAGTTAATTATTCTTCAGTCATCTCAGAAATCCAATATATATATATATATATATATATCTATATATATATATATACTTATATATATATATATATATACATATATATATATATATATAATATGTTGATTTTCAGGTTCTTCGCGGAGATAATCTGGTTGTCTGGTTTCCCGGGTTTGTATCCGCGTATTGGCTTCGTCTTCGTTGAAGTCTGCTCGACGTTTTCGGCAAAATCACATTTGCCATCTTCAGGTTAGCTCTTCTTGGTCGGAATGAATACACTGAACTGAGTGGAAGTGTTATTTGCGTCCTTTATATATCCCTCTCCTTCGTGTGCGCTTCGTTGTGATTTGGTTGTTCTCGGCGGCTGCGGCTTCGCGTGATTGGTCCTGTCTGGTTCTGACTGCTGCTCCTCCTCGTGATTGGCTGCTTGATTGGAACGTGTACGATGTGTTGGCATGAGTTCTTAATGCTGCGTTTCCAAATAGCCGAGATTCGCTGCGCGTCATTTCGGGGTGTTCAAACAACTTTCTTGCTTTCTCTATCTCGATCGCCTCTCTGGTGATTCTGGTGTGTAAGGCGCTTGGCAGTTGGAAATCATTCTCTGGTGTTGGAGAAGTCAATTTTATGTCCTGTGTCACAAGTATATGTGATGTAAGGGACGACGTAAGATCTCGCTTGCTGTACTGCATTTTGATGTTCGGCCCCTCCTCACACTGATTCGTTCGGTTAGTTTGACCAATGTATGTGCCGTCACAATTATTGCATGGTATCTTCTCGTAAACTCCCTGTCCTTCTAATAAAAATTTTTATCCTTTGGATTCCTCAAAAGTTGGCCAATCTTCTTGTGCGTCGTGAATATAGTATTGATGTTGTTCCGGCGCAATAATCGTCCTATTTCGGTCGGTGGTTCCTTTGATGTATGGTAGGAGTAACTCTGCTGACTGCGGGATCCCCATTCAGATGTAAGTCTGTTAGTTTTATTTTCTTGTTTGGCTCTTCTGATGATTTCTTCCTTGAATAACCATTGGCTTTCAATGCTCCCGTCGATGGTGGCCATTTCACTTTTCTTGTGATCCGAATCAGAAATGGTTCTTGGAAACGACAAATGAGTGTTTTTTTGCTGTTGAAAACAGTTGTCCTGGGTGATGGTGTGAGTCAGCCTGAAGTATCTATTGGTATGGGTTTTCTTTCGATACACGGTGTGTGGCCAAGTTTTCCGTTTAGGTTTCTTCATTATCAGAACATCAAGGAAGGGAAGCTGGTTATTTTCTTCTATTTCCATGGTGAACTGAATACGTTCGTGTTGATTGTTGAGGTGATTGAGGAACTTATATACAGTTTTTCTTTCTCCATGGGCCAAATGACGAAAGTATCGTCGACATATCGTAGCCAAAGCTTTGGTTTCGCTCAGGGGATGTATTCAGCGTCTTGGTTTCGAACAATGTCATGAAGATATTGGCGAAAGGTGGTGAAACTCGCAATCCCCATTGGTGCTCCTTCGAGTTGTTTGTATTTTCTGACCTCCGAAGGTGAAATAGGTGTTCTTGAGACAATGCTTGAGGAGTTCAATGATGTGTTGGCTCTAAGCTTCTTTTTCCTGTTCTAACATTTCTATGCCTTCTTCCACTGGAATCTGGGTGAATAATGACACTACGTCGAAAACTCACCAGAAGATCGTTTGGTTCCACTTCTACTTCTTGGATAATCTCTAGGAAATGCCTGCGAATTCTTCACATAAGATTCAGCTTCTTCCACAAGGGCTGCAGTTGTTTGGCTAGGTATCCTGATAGTGTGATGTAGAGCTGAACCCACACAACTAACGATAGGGCCGGAGTGGCAAGTCAGGTTTGTGTGCTTTTGGAAGGCCATTAGAGTTTTCGGACATCTCGATGATTTTTTCTCGTGGTATGAGTTGTTTCTGTACTTCTGGTTCTAATGGGCTGGCTTGTATCTTGGCCTTCGTTGTCTTCTCCAGATAGGTGGTAGGGTCTGTTTTTTATGGGTTTATACGATGTTTCGTCAGCGAGTATATCCTTCATCTTCTTCTGGTATCCTCCGAGTTCATCACCACTGTGTGGCGTTTCCTTTATCAGCCGGTAGTAACGATGATTTGGCTGGTTCTCTCGGATTCTCTTCAAAGCTGCTTGTTCCGCAGCGGTTATATTCTTCTTTGGTGGGTTTTGTTGTTCGAAGAATTTCTACATACATCTTGCCGAATTTTCATCTGCGGTGGCTTGTCAACTTTTTTGATGGCCTCTTCAACTTCGCAAATTATGTCTTCGGTCGGTATGGTGGATGGGGCAATAGCGAAATTGAATCCCTCGCTAGAAACTTTCTTGCAATCATCATCTTAGTTGTTGGTTGGAGAAATTGTGTAGACCCACCTTCTCTGGTTGGCAGTCGGGCCTCAGCGATTTCTGTGAGTTTGCTTTTTTCTTCAGGTGTTCGAACTTTTTTCTTCTGTCGTTCCGTCGTTAGTTCTGGTCGTCGCATCGCTTCGGTAAATGATCAGCTGCATGACTTTTATCCCAAAGTACACTGTGGATCGTGTGCTCAGGTGTCCGGTGTAGGTTTCCATAGTTCGGTATCTACATTACTTGCTTTGGCCTCTGGTTTGGTGGATGTTGTTTCGCAGTAAAGCAAAACCTGTTCTTCGTAGAATCCTCTGTGTATTTGTGGTCCTTCATATGGTATGACAGCCTCACACAGTTTGGAAGTATCTTCTCATCACGGCAGCGACGGCAAGGAATGTTAAGTTGCACAATAACTTACTCCTCGTTACGTGTAGCTTTCTCGAATTTCTTCTTGATCTGCTGGTTGACGTTCTCTCCCGTAGAGGTCACTTATGTTGATTTTCAGGGTTCTCGCGGAGATAATCTGGTTGTCTGGTTTCCCGGGTTTGTATCCGCGTATTGGGCTTCGTCTTCGTTGAAGTCTGCTCGACGTTTCGGCAAAATCACATTTGCCATCTTCAGGTAGCTCTTCTTTGGTCGGAATGAATACACTGAACTGAGTGGAAGTGTTATTTGCGTCCTTATATATCCCTCTCCTTCGTTTGCGCTTCGTTGTGATTGGTTGTTTCTCGGCGGCTGCGGCTTCGCGTGATTGGTCCTGCTGGTTTTCTGACTGCTGCTCCTCCTCCTCGTGATTGGCTGCTTGATTGGAACGTGTATCGATGTGTTGCATGAGTTCTTAATTGCTGGTTTCCAAATAGCCGAGATTCGTTGCGCGTCATTTCGGGTGTTCAAACAACTTCTTGCTTTCTCTATCTCGATCGCCTTCTCTGGTGATTCTGGTGTGTAGGCGCTGGCAGTTGGAAATCATTCTGGTGTTGGAGAAGTCAATTTTATGTCCTGTGTCAAGTATAATGTGATGTAAGGGACGACGTAAGATCTCGCTGCTGTACTGCATTTTGATGTTCGGCCCTCCTCACACTGCATTCGTCGGTTAGTTTTGACCAATGTATGTGCCGTCACAATTATTGCATCGAGTATCTCGTAAACTCCCTGTCCTTCTAATAAAATTTTATTCCTTTGGATTCCTCAAAAGTTGGCCAATCTCTTGTGCGTCGTGAAATATAGTATTGATGTTGTTCGGCGCAATAATCGTCCTATTCGGTCGGTGGTTCCTTTGATGTATGGTAGGAGAAACTCTGCTGACTGCGGGATCCCCATCAGATGTAGTCTTAGTTTTATTTTCTTGTTTGGCTCTTCTGATGATTTTCCTTGAATAACCATTGGCTTTCAATGCTCCCTCGATGGTGGCCATTTCACTTTCTTGTGATCCGAATCAGAAATGGTATGGAACGACAAATGAGTGTTTTTGCTGTTGAAACAGTTTGTCCTGGGTGATGGTTGAGTCAGCCTGAAGGTATCTATTGGTATGGGTTTTCTTTTTCGATACACGGTGTGGCCAAGTTTCCGTTAGGTTTCCTTCATTATCAGAACATCAAGGAAGGGAGCTGGTGTATTTTCTTCTATTTCCATGGTGAACTGAATACGTTCGTGTTGATTGTTGAGGTGATTGAGGAACGTATACAGTTTTTCTTCTCCATGGGGCCAAATGACGAAAGTATCGTCGACATATCGTAGCCAAAGCTTTGGTTTCTCAGGGGATGTATTCAGCGTCTTGGTTTCGAACAATGTCATGAAGATATTGGCGAAAGGTGGTGAAACTCGCGATCCCATTGGAATCTCGGCTATTTGGAAACCAGCATTAAGAACTCATGCAACACATCGTACACGTTCCAATCAAGCAGCCAATCACGAGGAGGAGCAGCAGTCAGAACCAGCAGGACCAATCACGCGAAGCCGCAGCCGCCGAGAACAACCAATCACAACGAAGCGCAACGAAGGAGAGGGATATATAAGGACGCAAATAACACTTCCACTCAGTTCAGTGTATTCATTCCGACCAAGAAGAGCTACCTGAAGATGGCAAATGTGATTTTGCCGAAACGTCGAGCAGACTTCAACGAAGACGAAGCCAATACGCGGATACAAACCCGGGAAACCAGAAAACCAGATTATCTCCGGAACCTGAAAAATCAACATAAGTGACCTCTACGGGGAGAAGCGTCAACCCAGCACAGATCAAAGAAATTCGAGAAGCTACACGTAACGAGGAGTAATTAGTTATTGTGCAACTCTACAATCTGCGTCGCTGCCACGTGATGAGAAGATACTTCAAAACTGTGTGAGGCTGTCATACCATACCAATGACAGGGACCACAATACACAGAGGATTCTACGAAGAACAGGTTTTGCTTTACTGAACGAAACAACATCCCACCAAACCAGAGGCCAACGAATCGTAATGTAGATACCGAACTATGGAACCTACACCCGGACACTGAGCACACACGATCGCACAGTGTACTTGGATAAAGTCAATGCAGCTGATCATTTACCGAGAGCGATGCGACGACAGACAACTAACGCACGGAACGACAGAAGAAAAAGTTCGAACACCTGAAAGAAAAGCACAACTCCATAGAAATCGCTGAGGCCGACTGCAACCAGAGAAGGTGGTCTTACAATTCTCCAACCAACACACTAGATGATGATGCAAGAAAGTTCTAGCGAAGGGATTTCAATTTCGCTATTGCCCCATCCACCATACCGACCGAAGACATAAATTTGCGAAGTTGAAGAGCGCCACAAAAAAGATTGACAAAGCCACCGCAGATGAAATTCGGCAAGATGTATGGTCTAGAATTCTTCGAACAACAAACCACCAAGAAGAATATAACCGCTGCGGAACAAGCAGCTTGAAGAGATCCGAGAGAGAACCAGCAAATCATCGTACTACCGGCTGATAAAGGAAACGCCACCCAGTGGTGAATGAACTCGAGGATTACCAGAAGAAGATGAAGGATATACTCGCTGACGAAACAATTCGTATAAACCCATAAAAACAGACCCTACACCTATCTGGAGAAGACAACGAAGGCCAAAATACAAGCGCCAAAAGCCCATTAGAACCAGAAGTACAAAAAACAAACTCATACCACGAGAAAATAAAATTCATCGAGATGTCCGAAACTCTATGGCCTTCCAAAAGCACACAAACCTGACTTGCCACTCAGACCTATCGTTAGTTGTGTGGGTTCAGCTCTACATCCACTATCAGGATACCTAGCCAAACAACTGCAGCCCCTTGTGGAAGAAGCTGGATCTTATTTGAAGAATTCGCAGCATTTCCTAGAGATTATCCAAGAAGTAGAAGTGGAACCAAACGATCTTCTGGTGAGTTTCGACGTAGTGTCTGGGTATTCACCCAGATTCCAGTAAAAGAAGGCATAGAAATGTTGGAACTGGAAAAGAAGCTAGAGCCACACATCATTGAACTCCTCAAGCATTGTCTCATGAACACCTATTTTACCTTCGGAGGTCAGAAATACAAACAACTCGAAGGAGCATCAATGGGATCGCGAGTTTCACCACCTTTCGCCAATATCTTCATGACATTGTTCGAAACCAAGACGCTGAATACATTCCCTGAGAAACCAAAGCTTTGGCTACGATATGTCGACGATACTTTCGTCATTTGGCCCCATGGAGAAGAAAAACTATATACTTTCCTCAATCACCTCAACAATCAACACGAACGTATTCAGTTAACCATGGAATTAGAAGAAAATAACCAGCTTCCCTTCCTTGATGTTCTGATAATGAAAAAACCTAACGGAAAACTTGGCCACATCGTGTATCGAAAGAAAACCCATACCAATAGATACCTTCAGGCTGACTCACACCATCACCCAGGACAACTGTTTTCAACAGCAAAAACACTCATTTGTCGTTCCAGAACCATTTCTGATTCGGATCACAAGAAAAGTGAAATGGCCACCATCGAGGGAGCATTGAAAGCCAATGGTTATTCAAGGAAAATCATTAGAAAAGCCAAACAAGAAAATAAAAACTAAGACATACATCTGATGGGGATCCCGCAGTCAGCAGAGTTCTCCTACCATACATCAAAGAACACCGACCGAATAGGACGATTATTGCGCCGGAACAACATCAATACTATATTCACGACGCACAAGAAGATTGGCCAACTTTTGAGGAATCCAAAGGATAAAATTTTATTAGAAGGACAGGGAGTTTACGAGATACCATGCAATAATTGTGACGGCACATACATTGGTCAAACTAACCGACGAATCAGTGTGAGGAGGGCCGAACATCAAAATGCAGTACAGCAGCGAGATCTTACGTCGTCCCTTACATCACATATACTTGACACAGGACATAAAATTGACTTCTCCAACACCAGAATGATTTCCAACTGCCAGCGCCTACACACCAGAATCACCAGAGAGGCGATCGAGATAGAGAAAGCAAGAAGTTGTTTTGAACACCCGAAATGACGCGCAGCGAATCTCGGCTATTTGGAAACCAGCATTAAGAACTCATGCAACACATCGTACACGTTTCCAATCAAGCAGCCAATCACGAGGAGGAGCAGCAGTCAGAACCAGCAGGACCAATCACGCGAAGCCGCAGCCGCCGAGAACAACCAATCACAACGAAGCGCAACGAAGGAGAGGGATATATAAGGACGCAAATAACACTTCCACTCAGTTCAGTGTATTCATTCCGACCAAGAAGAGCTACCAGAAGATGGCAAATGTGATTTTGCCGAAACGTCGTGCAGACTTCAAACGAAGACGAAGCCAATACGCGGATACAAACCCGGGAAACCAGACAACCATATATATATATATATATATATATATATATATATATATATATATATATATATATATATATATATATATATATATATATATATATATATATATATATATATATATATATATATATATATATATATCTATAAACTGCCGGCTCCAGCGCGAGGCCCCCAGGTCCGCGAGGCCGTAGGCGGTCGCCCACTCGGTCACACACTCTTCTGCTTTTTGAACATTATTGTTGATTTATTTGAAAATAAGTGAAAACATTAGATCGGAATTCGCGAATGTAACCAGTCTATGGAATGTAATACTATAGAAGCATTAAATGTTTATTAATATTTCTATGTGCAATACTAAGACACTTACCGACTTGCGCTCTTATGCCGATAGATGTCTTACGATCACATGTACGTACCGTAGATATATACTACACATTATTATTATATTAAAATTTCTATGGTACGTACGCAAACGTCACCGTCATGGGCCTAAGGGGTCATTTATTTCAGTGTTTCCTATTAAATTGAAATATTTTTGTGTTATATTAATTTTTTTAAATATTCAGCATGAAAAATTCGCCACCGGGTACCCCCCTGAGGCCGATGCCCCAAGGCACGTGCCTTGTTTGCCTTGCCGATGACCCTAGCTAAGAAGAGAAAAAAATTATAGAAATATAATAATTTTATTATATCAATTTGAGGTTAAGCATTTCCTTCTATACTCTAGGCAGACCTAACGTTAGGTATTTCCTATAGTCTTTAGGCATTACTTAACGCGTGGTGAAACGCAAATGGCACTTAGGAATTCCTAAATCCGTTTTAAGTATTGCCCAACTTTAGAAATCAGAGAATTCTATATTCACAAACCAACGGTGAATTATGGAAAACTTCAAGTAACCCCAACCCAAAATTCAGCTGTCTCGATCTTATAAGATCTCATCAGTGCAGCTTATTTGACTAAACTAAATTAACAAATTTCCAATTGTTCCCCCATACAAATTGTGGGCGGACTACCCAGAGCGTCCTTCACAAAGGATAATGGAAACCAACAATTCACCGCTCAGATGGAATTTTTTTGTATTGGGGAACAATTAAAAATTTGTGAATTCACTCCGAGTCGAATAAGCTGCACTGATGAGATCTAATAAGATCGAAACAGCTCTATGCAGATATTGAGCTGAGTGACTTTACGTTTTCTATAATTCTCCGTTGGATTGTGAATGTAGAATTCTCGCAGAATACATATAACCAGCTCCCTTGCAAAGTTGTTTGATAATTTTTTGAATTATTCAGAGAGTTTTCCTTGTTCACTTTATGTGAATATGTATTATAATAACTTGTATATTTTTCACGATTTGATTTAAAAATTCATGTTTCTTACACAAAAAATTTTCATTAGCCGAATGACAAGAAAATTAAATTCATGGATTGCCTACTATATGAAAGTTAATCATTAAGAAAATATTGAAAAAATAAATGAAATGTTCATAAGGTAACATAAAAATATTTTGTAATTATAAATACTTAAAAAAATCATTTTGTAACATACTGTGATAAATTAAGCATTATATAACGGAATTAATTCTAATCCGCATATAAAATTAGTTTTTAGACGATTACTCATACAGTCCAAAAGATTTTCAAGGATAAAAATTAAAAAATTTAATTTTTATAGTCTGGAGATTTGAAGTGATATACAATTCTACTGTTTACATAAAGATAAATCAGGCCGTTTCTTAGCTACCAGATATAAAGAACTTTTGAAAGAATATAGTATAGCAACCTATTGCACGAATAAATCACAAAATCTTCCAGACCGTTTAATAAGGTTTTAATAGACCTTCTTCATCCTCGTTAACATGATGTCTAGAGAATATTTAATCTCATAAGTAATTATAATCAGCTAACCATTAAATTGATAGAATTTTTAATGATTATATTGCTTGATCTAAGCACAGGAGAATATTTAAAGCTGCATCAAAGATTATCGCATTTATTCATTCATGGAGTAAAGAAATATTTGAATTACTCAACAAACAATGAAAGAGCAAGTAATAAATTCAATGAATTCTGCTCATGTACGTACGTTCACAAATATTGTACATTTTATGACGAATTCCATGAAATAACTATACTTTATATCCCTTAAATTCATTAAAATATTCATTGTCAGGATTTTGGAGACCTTGGAGTTAACATATTTATATTAATGACTTGACGATAATGTTTTTTATGACTATTGTGTCTGTTGAAATATTTACGAATTTTAACGGCAATAAAATCTTAATATCAACATTGAAAAATGTAGGAAAATTGAATCGGCATGACATTGAATAATTTTTCCAGCAATTTCCAGTTTCTTATTGTATTTAATGACTGGACAATTCAAGAATTATGTAATAGGTATATCAGTCATTTTTGCAGAGGTGTATATCAGTAATTTATCTAGATATCTTATATGATTTTTTGATATGGGTACTTTTGGATTCATGTTTTCTGGCAATTCATACAATATTCATTAAGAGAGTATTTCTGGAAAAAAAATAAGTGAAGAGCAAAGCTCCGTTACTTAGTATTTCCTACTAGATTTCGTTCTTTTTACATACAAATTCTAAAACGTGTCCGTTAATTTGGAGGGATTAAAGGCATGAGCAAATATTGAAAACCTGCAAAAACGCTAAATTCCTACCTAACAATAATGCGGTGGGAGAAAACATTTGAAACCGCCAAATAGCCCCCCTTAACATCAAACAAATTCATGCACAAATATTTTGATTGAATTATCCCAAATTTCAGCTAGTTTAGTCTGATGGAGGCAGCCGGAGATGCAAAAATGTACCCGAGAAAAATTAGTCATATTATATATATATATATATATATATATATATATATATATATATATATATATATATATATATATATATAAATAAATCAATATTTCTAAACATTTTTGACGACCAGCTAAACGAGACAATTTTGGATATAACTGGCTCATAGTCGGCTTAGATCGTCCTATTTTGACGTTAGGGGTATGTCGTCAAACGTTGTACACATATTTTCTGGACATCCTATATATATATATATATAAATATATACATATATATATATATATATATATATATATATATATATATCTATATATATATATATATATATATATATATATATATATATATATATATATATATATATATATATATTATATAGACTCTCACGCTGTTGGCAAGTTCGCAGAACGTTCTGCATTTTTTGAGTTACCCTCGTAACTATTCTTACTAACTATTTTTATTTATACTCATTTCTGATATATATCTCATCTTTGTTTCACCTCATTGAATACATATATTTGAAAGTTCAGAATCCACCAGACGTATAGATATCGGTTGAAGATATTTTTCCTGCGTTTTTTGTGTTTTCTTCGCTAGGAATTGTATTCATGGAATTAGACTCGTTATTTTTTGTGTTTTCTTCGTTGGGTCGTTTACTTATGGGATTAGCTTCCTTACTTTTGTTGTGGTTTATTCGTCAGCGCATGTACTTATGGGATTAGCCTCTTAAGTTTTTTGGGTTTTCTTCGTTAGGTCGTTTACTTATGGAATAAGCCTCGTAATTTTTTTTGCGTATTCTCCGTTGAGTCATTTATTTCTGCGATTAGCCTCGTATTTTTTTGGATGTTTATTTATGGGATCAACCACGTAACCTCGTACTCCTTACTTTTTAAAACTACACTCTTTCTGATATATAAGCTTTGTTTTACCTCATCTTTATTTGACAAATACGTCGTTCAATACCGCCATAAAAATGACGTAAGAGTAGAATTAATGAGCAAATTAAACTTTATAATATAAAATTTTAATTTTTATCGGGAAAAGAATTCTTTTTTCAATTTGCAAGTATAAATAAGGCATCTATCTCAATTTTGTGATTTTATCCGATAGAGTATAGACCAGTAATTCCCAAATAGTGGTCCGCGGACCTCTTGGGGTCCGGGACCTATTTCAAGGGGGTCCGCGAAGGTGAGTGCATAGAATCAAACAAAAATTTTTACTAGTAATAGAAGGAGAATATTGAAAATAATTTGTTTCAATACTAATAAAAGAGTTTGTCAAGTTTGGAAACAAGTCAAGCTCATTAACTTTATTGAAGCCAGGCCTTTGACTTTCCGAAGTTCTAAACAATGTGTAAAGAAGCTGGCTGTGACAATTTTGAACTTCTTTTACATACTGAAGTGGGGTGGTTGTCTCGAGGAAGAATTTTCACTCGATTTTTCGAACTCCATGACGAAGTGCGGTTATTTATAAGAAACTGCAAGGACTTCTTAGAGATTTTCGTTGTTTATGTCAAGTAACTTCAAATATAAGACCTAATATTGAACAAGAAATGCGCGAAAAAATTAAATTTCATTGTGCACAATTACGCCAATAAATAATCTTTTCTATAACTCGTTGTTTGGTTCTTCATATATTATAATTTTTTTTTCATGTTTTATTTTGAAAAAATATCATAATTTGTTTCAACTAATATGTCCTTTCTTTTTTTATATACCTATGATTTAATTTTTTTAATTTTTAAGTTGAAATAAGAATATCTAATGATGCTAATAAATAAGATAATCATTGGATATATGTATATATATATATATATATATATATATATATATATATATATATATATATATATATATATATATATATATATATATTTTATATATATATATATATTTATATATATTTTTATATATATATATATATTATATGTTTGTCATTTGGGGGTCCGGAGTTGAAGTAATCTGGGAACCACTGGTATAGGCCGTTAGGGTAATTTCATATGATCGTAGGTATGTAGGTACTTACGCTTTGCCTTCGAAGATGTGCTCGCACCCGCTGTGATCATCATCGCTCCAGTGGAAATGAAGCTGCTCGAAGACATATTGGTCGTGATGTAAAGGCCCACCGAAAATAACGGGAAGTTCCCTTTCTTGAAACCTCAACGTGGCTGTAATTAAAATATCAAATTTTATGTTGCTTGAATTTCTATTTAGATATATTATGAATATTTTTTATCGGCTCTCCAGGAATGTGGTTTTTAATGGTTAACTGATTTTCTTAGTATAAATTATGTAACACCTAAAAGATTTCGGTAGGCAATGAATAATACATAGTTTGAAAAACTAAAAAACACGCTTTAATAGAAAAGCGAACTAAAAAGTAGAAAATAATTTTCAATTAATTCGAATTAGAATAGCGTAATCAACAAAAAAATTTGTTTTATTGTAGAAAAGCGTGGGTAGCTTAGAGTCAATTGTTATAATATTTTAATTTCAGATATTGGTAAAAGTAGAGAAATTATGAAAATATCTTGAAAAACACCCCACACTCTTCTACAATAAAAGCATTTTTTTTTGTTAATTACACTATTTTTAATTCAAATTTATTGAAGATTAATTTCTACTTTTTAGTTCGCTTTTCTATAAAAGCGTGTTTTTGTAGTTTTTTGAACTATTATTTATTTTCTATTTTTTAAGTTTTGCTACAAAAGGGTGAATGTTTTTGAACTATTATTTATCTTTGCTTCCATAGTTTTAAAATGATAAATTCGTAGCAACGATTAATAGGTTTTTTTGTGCGTACTTGGCACAAAGACACTACAGGGTATCGGATTTGGAAAATCGCTAATCCTGAAGGTCCTGATCAGAATAATGGGACAAACTATTTAAATTCTGGCATTGTCATCAGTCCTAGAAAAGGGTGCAAAGTTTCGAATCTCTCCGAACTTTTGAAGGGGGTGAACATCACGTTCGAAGATTCCGGTACATAGATACATACTAAAAAATTGAAGGACACCCTACTGCGTAGCACTAGGAATGATACAACCCCTCGGCGCATGTGCATGTCGTCAATATTTTTTGAATGTACCTATTATATAAATTAAATAACAATGAAAGTCGATTTTACGAATGAAATGAAGGAAAATTGTAATAAATGTATTAATAAGTCGATATTACGAATAAAATCCGTGAAAATTTAGCAAAAAAATTTCATTGTTTGACTGTCGAATTTGAATATCCTATCCCGGTTCATTTTGCTGCAAATTATGAATCAAATTGATAAGATATCTCTATGGATGGGAAGCAGACACAGACGCAGAGTCAAGCTTAAGCTATCAACGTCGCTTGGTTACCGTGGCACACAGAGCACTTCGACGCATGTTTTGTAGGACTTCGTACATATCGACCTTGGCGCATGCGCATGTCATAATGCCTATCTAAAAAACGCTATAATTTTTTATTCTTCGTTGGGAAAGAATTGGGAACAAAACTTCTCTGATGAAATCATATATATTTTATCGATATCCGTTGGAATTTTCAAAATCGGACCAGATCCCAACTTTTTGTAGTGAGAATTTAGCTTCACCTCGGGGTAAAAACGCTATATTTTTTTATTCTTCGTTGGGAAAAAGTGGTAATTCAAATTCCGTAATGAAATCATATGTGTTTTATCGATATCCGTTGGAATTTTTAAAATCGGGCCAGTTACCAACTTTTTGTCGTGAGACTATAATTCCTTTAGCTTCGCCTCGGGGTAAAAAAGCGTGTTAAAAATAATGCCAAATGTTTCAGATCTCCCTCAATTATGTTTAAGCAAGTATTGAGGCAAAGTTATTGGCCGGAACTTCTCCAGCCATATAAAAGAACACGCTTGTATGTACAAGTACATCAAGGATTTGTAAGACCGGTCAATTTGGGTTTGTAATTTTCCAATTACAAGAGGAAACCTCAGAGAAAAACTATTGGCAGATAAGTCGACCCCGGGATTGGAACCCCAAATGCTAGTTACCAAACCAAAAACTAGCAATTAAGAATTTATGTTCATCATAGGCGCGCATACAGGCAAGGGCGTCGATAATTTTTTTTTGGGGGGTAACAAATTAACAAGATGAATTTTCAAAACACTTTTATTTTTTGTATGCCTTTGCTCCTTGGCATATTGAGGAAAAGAATTATAAGTTAACGTAATATTTAATGAAAATAAACATAATTCTTGTATTCTTCCTAAAGTAACTTTTTTTAAAAACTTTTTCAAAAAACTTTTTTGAACTAGAAAATAATATATATTTTTACATGAGGATAAAATGTATATTTTTATATATGAGGAAAAGTGATATAGCATATAAATTTTGCGCCACTGAGTTGTATCAGTATTATCCTTCAGGTGTATAATATTATTCATTAAATAAGTTGTATAAGTCAAATTTTGATAGCAAGTAAAAGTGTTATTAAAATTCAACTTATACCACTTATTTAGTGAATATCGAGGTAAATATATCACACCTAGGAACGAAAATACTAGAATAACTTAGTAATAAAATTTTTTTCAGATATACCACTTTTCCTCTGAACGGCTCATATAACAACACATACTTTATTTCTGCATTATTCATTTACGTCACACGTATTGATGGTTGCATAGTATTATATGCGTATTAGCTATCGAAATATTGTAATTAAATTAATGAAATATTATAATTATGTACTTTTAATTAATTAATAAAATTGGTGATAATACACTTTTGTTTTTTTTCGTCAAGTGTCGTCAAAAATTTTTTTTTTGTCAAAAGTCTTTCTTGGGGGCGTTTAATTACCCCCATTACCCCCCCCCCTAAAGACGCCCTTGGATACAGGTTATGATCCACTAGCGTCGCTACTAGATAATATGTTAAAGTAATGACAAATATGCTTTAAGATGTTTTAGTTTTTTGAATAAAAACGGAGCCCCATACGACAAAAAGACAAGAAAATTTTTTCACAAATTGAACGAAGAATTCAAAAACGATTGCTTATTTGAAGTATCTCAGTGGAGTATCATTTTTTTCTTTGAAAAAATTGAGATCATTACCCGTATGCGCGCCAATAATGAACATAAAATTCTTAATTTCATGTCAGAAAATGCGTAATAACTACCTATTAAAACCCACCAAATTTCATTTGCAAATCTCGACGGGTTTCAGAGCAATAAATTAAATAGTCAGTTTTCAAGTAAATCTTTAACACCCCCGTATCTCGGAAAACGAAGCATTTGCAGACAAAAGTTGTATAGAAAAATTTCATTATTTTTTATACAGAATCACCCTCTGAAGTACACCCTGTATATAACTCAAACATGAAGCTTCGATTATACTAGGATTCTGAAATTTCTAGGAGTCACCAAAGCTGTAGAACTATCTATTCTCTACTAAGTCGAAAATAGTTGAAGCCATTCAAATGAAATCTTAAGTGTTTAAACTTTCAAATATTCAGAAAAAAAAGTGTTTACATTCAATCAAATTTTGAATTTTCAGTTTGGAATTGGTAATTATAATCTAGTTAATACTGGTATAGGTTTTGGTTTTGACTTGTTGTTCATTTGATTATACATTACACGATTCTGAATTTTTAGCTTTTGAAATTATAGGTTATGGTGTATTTGTTTTGGAATAATTTTGAACCCAATGAATACCTGTGTAGCCGTTGTTTGTGAAGGTCGCTTTTCCCCCTTTATCCCAATGGCCATGGAATTCCAACGGTTCAAAGTGGTCGTACTCGTTACTTCCATCATGGGTCAACTTGATGGGCGATTGAACTTTTTGCAGTCTCCACTCGGGCACTATTATATGGGCGTCCTCTTCCACTACTAAAATATTAAAAAACTGTTTTAAAAGAGTATATAATTATAATCTAAAGTGTGTTATTAAATTGAACTGTACCTAAGCGCTGAACAATCTGTGCAGTGTATACATATATATATATATATATATATATATATATATATATATATATATATATATATATATATATATATATTTTTATATATTTATATATATATATATATATATATATATATATATATATATATATATATATATATATATATATCTATATATATATATATATATATATATATATATATATATGTATATATAAAAAAAAATCTTCGCTGGTAGTACGTAGTGAATTATAATTTAATACAGGAAAATGGTCTTAAAAATAGAAACTTTCGTATAATTCCTCTGCGAGGGCTAAACTTAATAAAGTTGGCAATTTTGAATTATTTTCTTTGTACCATCTCGAGCGCGGAATGTAGAAAATATCAATGTAGCCACTGCAACATATGGTAGTGATAGAAAGACTGTTTCAGAGATTTTAGGCACTCGTCAAGCTTAGCCTTGATGGAGAAATTATACGGAAGATTTCTATATTTTAGATAATTAATCTGGATATATTATATTAAATAATATATATATATATATATATATATATATATATATATATATATATATATATATATATATATATAACTTTCAGGAATTTTGTTTAAGACTAACAACTACACACAGGTTTTCGAATTCTCAAGTCTCATATGTTCTGTATTTGTGTGCTGATCATATGATGAATATTTGAACATACGACATACAACACATTAAATTTCTGAAAACCATTCAAACAGTTTTATCCATTATTTATCAAATTAATTAATTTTCAACTAGAATTTTCCAACCGAAAATAACTTATAGCAAGCAGACAGGGCTTCATATATAACGACGTTTTGGCAGTTCAATTTCTCGAAAACTGTTCATATGACATTTATGAAATTTGGCAGATATAAACAGTCGAAACTGATGTTTATATTTATTATAAAATGACTTCCGTTTTTCCTGTCATTTCGGGTCACGTGACCCAAACATAATTTTTTTAAATGGGACAACTGGTATAATATTACAATTTTTGATATATCATTCAGAAACCACACTTGTCATCATTGTATTGTGCAGTAATGATAATAGGGGCAATTAAATTAACATCTGTATAAATTATTTTATTAAAAAACGTAACATAGGCAATTAAAAAGAACAAGTAATTAAAAAATTTAAAGAAAATATTCAAATTGATGACCATGTACATTCACACAATGTTCAAACCTTGTTAAAAGATTTCTTGTAAGTGCTGCTGTAATCATTTCGGGTGTTACGGTCCGACAAGCCTGTCTTATTTTATCCTTTAAATCATCTAAATCAATCGGGGGTGTGACATAAACTCGACCTTTCAAGTAACCCCAGAGAAAGAAATCTAAGGGTGTAATATCCGGAGAACGGGGTGGCCACATAATCGCACCATTTCGACCAATCCATTTTTGAGGAAATGTGTTATCAAGATATTCTCTAACTGGCCCAAAAAAGTGAGGAGATGCTCCATCTTGCTGCCACCACATTGTTTGCCTTTCATCAAAGGGAATTTCTTCGAGTAATTCTGGTAGAATATTTTGAAGAAAATAAGTATCTAAGTATCTTTGCCCCGTTACCTGAAGATAAGCCAAAATATTTATCACATTGTCATCTGTCTGAGCGGTCTTTTGACGAGGAACTTGATTTTTACCACTTGGAAAAGAACCAGGGCCAATTCAGCCTTAAGTTTTTTCATCAAGTGGTTAATAAAAGGACAGAATGAAAGCTCAGTGAAAATTATTGATGAATATGCCGCTACAGAAATTTCGTTTAAATTAAGTAAATCCAAGAATAATTCACGTGACGAATTAATGTGAACATTGAACCCTCACGTGAACTGTTTGATACCTAATCTTATATTAAATATTATCTTTGAGAGATAAATATACACGATGTCGATGATAGATATACTACAATTCAGTTTCCTTTTGATGTTGGAAGTATTTCCGAGCAATTATCGACTAATTGACGATAAATTTGTAGGATGTGATTGAAATGTCAAGGGTTGCGCCAGGAAATGATTCATATTTGTTTATCGAGGACTAAATGTGCCAACGGCATTTCCCGTATGGAAAAATTAGTTGCCTTTTTATACCGAATGAGAATCAATTAGATACAAACAAATATAGAAGTAAAAATACGGTTACATAATTTTGGACACGTGCGGTGTATATCTCCTTGTCCTCCGCTGTCCTGGCCACCTGATGACGCCAAGTTCATTTGCAGGTTTTCACCTGCTCATGAAAATGGGTGCGATTAGCAAAGTTGGACCTGGGACCAAGATAGTTTTTCGTTTCTTGACTTTTTTTCATGTTATTTGGCACCAAAAACTCAATTTTATATCTCTCCCTCTTTCCCTTTCTCTCTCTCTCTAAATATATATATATATATATATATATATATATATATATATATATATATATATATATATATATATATATATATATATATATATATATATATATATATATATATATATATATTTTGTTGTATTCCTCTGGAACACTGCTCAGAGAACAATATACAGGATAGAACCTTCGACATAGAGACACAGCTCTAATCACTGCAGTTCTATCCTATAGCTTCTGACACCAGGATAGCTCCAAAAACTCTTCCCCAAACTCATCAAAATTGTCAAGAAATTTATCCAAGTTTAGATGGTTTTTTAAGACCTCCAAAACGACCTAAAAAAAACCCTCCAAATTTCACCTCAATCTGTCTGATGAGAGCCGTTGCGAGTGTCAAAATGTATCGCTTTGTACATTCCGTACCACAATATTCAATATATAGTATGTTACTATCAGTGAAATCAAGAATTTTGAACAACCCTGTACATTGTACAAATAATTCCTTTTCACATAAATAATACTTAGAAAAATATTATCATAATTTCACCTTTCTTCTAGTCTAAATTTCACCTATCTTCTAATCTAAATAACGCAGTAATAAACATTTAATTTAAGCTATATTTCGAACAAAAAATAGGGAATTTAATTAATTTCTCGAAAACAGCTGAGGAAAGGTATAGGGTAGTATCATACAAAAATATTCAGAAAGCAATTGTGCAGCGAAAAAACAAAAATATACAGGGTGTCTCTTGAAATATCAAAGTTGTGGCTACTTTTCGTTATAAGCGGCAACGCCGAATAGATCGCAGCCATTTATCTGAGAAACATAATATTCAGCGTGATGCTATGTCTAGTTTCCCGTAAACGTGATTCACGCTGTATATCTCTCAGAAATCACCAAAACCTCAAAATTCGTGGCCCAGGAAGTAAGAGACGAAATAAATCCCACTTCCGCCCTTTTTCGTTGAAGTTCGATAAGAGAAATCATTTATTATTTTCGAGGAAAATTTGACTAATGAGCCTATACTGCTTGGCAGACGCCACTTGATTTGAAAGATTTTATCTCTATCTTTGAAGTACATGAAATAGTCTATTAAAGACATACTGTAATGGAGTACGGTTCTGTCAGGTAATAATGTACATCCTACATCTACATCGCGAAAGAAAGACAAATGCATTTTAAATACCGTTTTCCGTCTATAGCCTTGGCCATGGTCAAGGAAAAGATAAACATTAAACAAGGTTAATTGCATGATAAATCAGTGAATCGTTATAGATTACTTAGCATAGAATATTTTAAATTTCATTATCTCTATTACCAGCGTATTATGAATAACGTAATAGGCAAAATCTGAAAATTTTATCTCCGTAGGAAACATCGATTAAAATCTTTACGGTTTTGGTAGAGAAGTATGGAAAAAATTTTAACTTTAAAAATTATTTTAAGAAGTTAATATATCGAAAATAATAGATCTATCACTCATCAGGTGTAAATGAGTGAGGGGACTTATAACTTTTGAATGGGTTCTTCGATTTTATTGAAATTTGGGTGGTTTTTCCCGGACATAATTTTAAATTTTTTGACATACCAAATCAATATGTTTGACTTCCGGTTTCACTAAAAACGATATAAAAATTTAAATCGAACACTATATATTTCTACATATTTCAATTCTGAGGCTTCAGATGTATACATTCCATGTGTTTTTGCACTACGACGTCGTCTCAATCCTAAATAATCCACTTAAAATATCGTCCACAATAATAATATTTCCAAAAATTAATTTTCGTGAAGTTTTCTAACGAGTAAGTTCTTTTTCGAACAAAAACTCAAATTTTTTAAATAGAAACATACATAGGCCAACCTGTATATTGAACAGCTGCTTCAAATTCACACATCAGTTTTCTCAATGCCTAATTCACGAAGAAATTATTAATAATTATTTTTATTGATACCCTTTGCTCCTGAGACCGACCTTGTTTACGAAACAGAAAGTCAGACATATTGTTTTCGGTGTATATATATACATATATATATATATATATATATATATATATATATATATATATATATATATATATATATATATAATATATATATATAAATATATATATATATATATATATTATATATATATATATATATAATATATATTTATATATATATATATATATATATATATATATATATATATATATATATATATATATATATATATATATATATATAAATATATATCCATATCATAATGAATAAAATATATATTGAATTTCACTAATTAGTAAAAAAAATAATGAAAATTTAATATATTTCATTTGTTACAATGTTTTCGATACCTACTTGAATCTATCTTGTGAAAGCTGATCAGGAACAACAAAGGCCTGTGGGTAGATGGAAAAAACTTTATGCATCTAAGATTAGCAGATGATATTGTTCTGATTTCTAGGAACCCTGAAGAATTGCGACAACAATTCACAGAACTAAATGAAGTCATCAGTGAGATACTGAAAATGTATCAACATAATGCAGATGTCAAGTACAGTAATGCAAACAAGATATGATAAATAGTAAATAACATCACATTAGGCAGTGTAGAATATTTGTACGTGAGCCAAGAGCCAACTGATTCATAAATCTCGCCATCTGCCTCTAGAAAATCCAAGAAGATTCAAACTGGTATAGATGGCTTTAGAAAGAAATTCCATAACCTCAAAATGTGCGATAAACAGTGTTGGATAGATGTTAACTATCAATCATGATGTTCGTAAAGAAAAGATACACGAAGACCAGAGGTCTATGGAGTCATGTTTCCTTGGAATATCTGGAAGGTATCGCAATGGAATAAGAAGAGTACGACAAAAAACTCAATTGCTAGATGTAATCCACATAATTGAAAGTCAGTAAATAACAGTAGCCTAGGAAAAACAACAAATATAAGATGGATTCTTGGATTTACACATTGGTGCCCCATAGCGGTAAAAAAGGTCGTCCAACCTGAGATTGGACTGTGACATCAAGAAATTATGCTGAATATCCAACGATATACAAGTGTGAGCAAACATGAAAAATAATTATGTAAGGTAGACTGCACTATAAGAATGACTGAGTAAGCTGCCGATGATGATATGACATATTATAATACACTAGCTGTAGACAGCTACGAGTCACTGTGCCTCGGTTAAATGGAAAAGAAGGAAAGGTGAAACAAACATATATTTATCTTCCGGCAGCTAATCTTTTTCAAAGTTTGTGAAAATAATTCCTCTACATTAAAATAACGGTAGTTGAAGTAAAGTTTTTAACACGAAGGATCAATTCCTCAAAAAAAGGAAAAACAAGAAATCTCTACAATAAAATAACAGCAGTTGGAGAAATTAGCTGAGACCTCCAAAAAATAGTTTCCAAACATAAACTCAATTCATTTACTAAATTCCAACCCTCTAACATAATCTGCAGAGTCACACAATTCCTCAAAAACCAACGATACATTGATGAAATCTCAATATTAAAATAAGGGCACTTGAGGAAGAGAGTTGAAAATTCCAATAGCTAATTGCCAACAATCAACTCTATCTATATACTAGACTTTAACCCTTCAACTCAATCTACAGAAGCTGTGGAGTTCCTCGAAAATCCAAAACATGGAATATTTGAAGTCGACTTTCTGAACTGAGAAATGGACACTGCGGGCAGTGTCAGATTAAGTGGAAACGTAGCTATATATTTATTCGTTTTCGTACTTCACTGCCCACTGAAAATCTGCGACATGAATGTTTACTAGTTGCGTTCTCGATACGTTTTTTTTCACATGTTTCCTATTTTCATTACGGGTCATAACGTCCGCTCATTGTACGAGGACAACTGAAGTAACTTCCATCGATTAAATACTTCATAATCCTTGTCGTATACGATTCTGGATTTCTCCGGCAATTAATTATTCGCAGCTTTGGCTGCATTTTCAATGATATTCTTGGGTAAATTCATTTTTATTTCCATTATTTCTATAAGACTACACATAGAAAGCAGCAATGACATTCACTAAATATGATGACAAAAATATTCACAAACGTCAAAATATCAACAAATGACATGCCTACTATGGAAAGGAAAATAAAAAGTATAGGAGCAATGAACCGATTTTAAAATCGATTTTTCATTATAATAAAATAATTTTTTTGTGAAAAATAAAATCTTGTATGCACCGCGTGCGTTACTTGGTACATAAATAACTAATATGGACTCCAAATCAAGAAGTCACGCAGATACTATATATACGGAAAAAATTCAACAATATATAAAGGTAGACAAACAGGTGATTCAGATAAAATATAAACAAATAACATTCATGGTATATTATAAGTACCGTTATCAGTCACGTTTAGAGGATAGATGAATATATTTTCCTTTCAGTACAGAATTGAATTTGAACACCGGAAAAGGAAATTAAATCATCGATAACAAATGCATATTTCTGTGTTTTGATTTTGTTAATCTGTTCAATTATAATGGCTGTATGCGGTTTCTTTCTTCAGATAATCGAAAATATGTATATATAGGGAAATGACTTCATTTTCCTGAAATTAATGATGAATTTATTACGGAGTATGATGAAAGATAAAAGGTTGCGTAACATTGACTATGCCCCACTTAAATATTTATTTTATTTTAATTTTATTATTTATTATTAAAGTAAATATACAATCAAGTATTTTGTGAATATTTCAGGTGCCTACCTTTTATTGATATCGAGCAAAAATAGGCAAAAAGTTTTTGTATGGGAGCCCCCCTTAACAATTGTTTTAATTTTCATTTTATTATTTATTATTGAAGTAAAAATACAACTGAATATTTTGTGAACATTTCAAGTGCCTACCTGTTACCATTATTGATATCCAGCAAAAAAGGGCAAAAAAATCGCCCCCTTAAATATATTTTTTGTTATGGCAACAATAGCAATACATAATTTGTGAAAATATCAACTGTCGAGCTATCGCGGTTCTTGAGGCGCGTTTTCCTCCACTTTCGCCAGTCGCCGACGACTGCGACTGAGTAGCGTCAACCAATTCATGAAGACATCTCCAATGCATTTTAAATCATCCTGTTTTCCTAGTCGCTACTCAGTCGCGACTACCAGCGTCCGGTCGCCGTTCGTCCAGTCGCGAGTAGCTGCTCATATTCGGCAGGGGTGCCGCGATAATTCGTCGACGAAAGTTAGTTTGCGTAGTTATATTGATGCCGGGAAATTCGGAAAAACTTTTCAAATTTTGTTTCGTTATCTGTCAGGTGGTTCTGGATTAATATTGCCTGAAATCCTTCCAATCGTCTATTTCGGAACATTGCTAATTCTTCGCTTCTCTGTTTCTCAGATTCTAACGTAAACATGAGAAGCAGATTTTCCTCCTGCACTTGATAATTTAATAACATTGCAATTAATGATTTTTTTGATATATTAATTTTTCTTGTGCTGAACAGACCAGAACGAGGGACAAATACTGATTGACGCAGGCTAGCGAGTCGCAGCGACCTATTCATGCAGGTGCGTTTTCCTCCACCTTCGCCCGTCGCCGACGACTGCGACTCGCTAGCCTGCATCAATCAGTATTTGTCCCTCGTTCTGGTCTGTTCAGCACAAGAAAAATGAATATATCAAAAAAATCATTAATTGCAATGTTATTAAATTATCAAGTGCAGGAGGAAAATCTGCTTCTCATGTTAACGTTAGAATCTGAGAAACAGAGAAGCGAAGAATTAGCAATGTTCCGAAATAGACGATTGGAAGGATTTCAGGCAATATTAATCCAGAACCACCTGACAGATAACGAAACAAAATTTGAAGAGTTTTTCCGAATTTCCCGGCATCAATATAACTACGCAAACTAACTTTCGTCGACAAATTATCGCGGCACCCCTTCCGAATATGAGCAGCTACTCGCGACTGGACGAACGGCGACCGGACGCTGGTAGTCGCGACTGAGTAGCGACTAGGAAAACGGGATGATTTAAAATGCGTTGGAGATGTCTTGACGAATTGGTCGACGCTACTCAGTCGCAGTCGTCGGCGACTGGCGAAAGTGGAGGAAAACGCGCCTTTAGTAATAGGGTTCCGTTTTTACCCTTTGGGCACGGAACCCTAAAAATGATTTATATCACATGAAGTGAAAAAGGAAAATATTTCAATAATTTAAAATAAAAAACAATCTGAGGAAGCTGGTTATAATGTATTCTGCGACGCGAAATTTACATTCACAATGCATCCGTGAATTATAGAAAATGTCAAGGCACTCTTGTTCAAGATCTGCATACAACTGTTTCGATCTTATTAGATCTCTTCCGGGCAGCTTACTTGAAGCTGAGTGAAATGACAGCGTATTCCGCCAAAGATAGCAGGAACCAACAACTCACTGTTTAGATCGAAAATGTAGAATTCTGTCGAGAGAACACATACTTCTTGATGCTGAAATGTCTACTCTACAACAGTGGCGTATGAGATTCCAGAGCACACAAGCTTAGTGTTTCAAAAACTCTGGACATACTCACGAGAGTGCGCTCCGTAAATACGCAATATTCAACAATAAATTCATGTAAATATAATATACTTGATGACCACAGTCCATCTCATCTATTACATAAAGTAAACTGGGAAAATTTCTCAATTATTTTAATTATTTCAAGAATTTTCCTTGTTCACTCTATGTGATAATATGAGATTGACAATCATGGCCATCAAGCATATTATACATGAGTTGATTGTTAAAAAATAATTTAAATTCAATAACTGTTCATTTATCTCAACAAGAATTAATATTGTGTCGAATAAAAGGTTCTAAATAAATGTTTACAGTGTCATTTTACTTTGAAATAGGAGAATGTTTATCTTTTTTTTTAACTCGAGGGACCTACAGTTTAACGCCGGTTCCGAACGGCCAATGGGCTTGTAAACTATGTACATTACCCAACAATTTTTAATCATATATAACCACTAAATTCCGGACATACACAACACCCAAGAGCGAGGTGGGACTCGAACCCACAATCCTCGGTTTACAAACGGTATAAGGCGGTTCACCCTACCGCTGGTCTACCGAGGCCTCTAATGTTTATCTTAGATGATATTATGTGAATTCTTGTTGTGTCTTTCGACTGAGAAATATATGGAGCAGGTATAATAGCCGATAAATGGCAATGGACTCAGTGAGTAAAAAATTTGTTGTAAAAATTGGGGGGGAAATACGTCCTAACTGACGTAGGTCCGCTGCTTAGGTACTCGTTGTTTTTTAAGGCCCGGTTTTTCAATGCTTGGTTAAAACTCACAGTTAGCTGACTATAGGTTAAGCTTAACCATCAGCTAAAGTTCCAACTAAGAACTATTGCGTTTCTCCTTCGACTGTTTGACTTTAGTTAGGCTAGCAAACCGTCAGCTAGCGATATATTTGTTAACGTTGGTAGTACTGATGTTTCAGGGAGCACTTCTGATTGGTCGTTCCCCTTTTTTTATTGTTGATTATTTTATAATAAAATGGGTGAAACAAAAGCATTGAAGAAGAAAATAGTGGCAAACTTTAGTCCTTCTGATAGATCGTTGCTGTTAAAGATTGCAAATGGTTTCAAAGCAATAATTGAATAAAAAAAACAGATTCTACTACTTGGAGGGAAAAAATAGAAACTTGGAAAAAGATTTATGGAGTTTGAAATAATTTACCTATCTGTTATGGTCTCTATCTGTTGTTCAATTTGTTCTAATATATTCAGAACAGTTTCTTTTCTTAACCTAAATCTTGTGAAAAAATCCAATTCATCAAAATAGTCAAATGAATTACTTCTTTCTCTGACCACGTATGGCCTTTTTTGGTAATCAATGAAGTCTATTAATTTATTCTTCATCATCATCACTTAAAAACTCAAATGCTTCCATCTTTCGTAGAAAAAACAAAATAGAAAATGAGGTTACTGGTTACAAAGCAGTTGAACAAACTCGACTGTTCGGGCCGTTCGGGGTAGTTAACCTACGGAGCGCATGCGTCTGCAAGATAGCTTACAGTTAGCCATTTGACAAACACTTTCAGGTGATAGTTACTCTACCCGATAGAATAGCAGTAGGTTAGCGCAAGATGAGAGGTGGAAAAACGGTTTACCTAAAGGTTATCGATTAGCCGAAAGCTAAATCACTTTAACCGAGCATTGAAAAACCGGGCCTAAGTGTAATGTCGGTCCATCCAGAATCAGCAGGATGTCTAACTTATTTCTTTTGTTATCTGTTTTTTGTCAGAGAGGAGTTATTCGCTCATCTACGATGAGCAGGTAGACTTCAAATTACGATCTACATTGAAGGCCATTATAAATGAGTAAATCCTAGCTGTTTTTTTTTCGAGACGGTAGCTTAGTGTACAGACACGTCTTCTCATCAATTCTGGACGTCCTGGATTCAAATTCTGGAACATGCCAATAGTTTTTCAGAGGTTTCCTCATGATGTTAACAAGTTACTGATTAAAAAACACCTTCATGGAAAACTTTGAGTCAATACCCGACTGAGAAAAAATTTTCGTTTTCAATATTACAAACTTGTACATACATGTTCACCAATTATTAGATTTAATTCAGACTAAACTATTTATTTTCGAAACTCGAGTTAACTTCTTCATTCATATCATCACGAAATTATGACATAGATGAGGTTATTAATTGCTCATGTACTTCAGGTATCAAAAGTAAATAATTACTCCTAGACGAATTATAAAAAGTCCTTGAGATTGAGAACGATAACATCTATCTTCCAGACAAGATTAAAAAAACTCTATCGCAGCAAGCTGCATTAGAAAAGCAGGTTTTCAAAACGTATAAAGTTTGAAAAATCTATTCATTCAATTAGGATTTTTGTCCCCAATCTTAAAACAAACAAAAAATTGCGCCCTCTATCGTGTAAACAATATTTATTTCCTCCTCCAGGGGGTCAACACCCTACCAATTTATATCGAAGTAAATACCATCCAAGATATCATACAAAACTACCTACCTACAAAGTTTCAACCCTATGGTCCCAAAATTGCGCCTTTTATCGTGTGAACACGATTTATTTCCTCCCTTGAAGGGCCAACCCCCCAAGCAATTTGTACCAAAACCACCTCATCTAATATATCATACGAAACTACCTACTCACAAACTTTCAATCCTATTTCTCTAAATGACGCCCTTTATCATGCAAACAAGATTTATTTCTTTCGAAAATACCTACTTACAAACTTTCAACCCTATCACACAAAAATTGCGACCTCTATCGAGTAAACAAGATTAATTTCTTCCCCTGGGGGTCAACTTCCTAACCAATTTGAACCAAAACCAATCCCATCCAAGATATGATACGAAACTACCTATTTACAAACCTTCAACCCCATTGCTTCATAATTGTGCCTATTGTCGATTAAACAAGATTTATTTCCCCCCAGGAGGGTCAACCCCCCAACAAATTCGAACCAAAACCAATCGCATCCAAGATATAATACGAAACTACCTATTTACAAACCTTCAACCCCATTGCTTCAAAATTGTGCCTTCGGTCGTGTAAACAAGATTTATTTCCCCCCAGGAGGGTCAACCCCCCAACAAATTCGAACCAAAACCAATCGCATCCAAGATATAATACGAAACTACCTATTTACAAATTTTCAACCCCATTGCTTCAGAATTGTGCCCTTTATCGTGTAAACAACGCTGAAATACATAAGCTCACACATACATACATATGAATATATATATATATATATATATATATATATATATATATATATATATATATATATATATATATATATATATATAATATATATATATATATATATATATATATATATATATATATATATATATATATATATATATATATCACTAATATATTATACTGAATAGTCAGCATTCAGCATATTCATATTAATCAAAATCATATTATTTTATGCACCTAACTTCCTTTCAACCTACATTATATAATATAATTTATTAATTAAGATAGAAGGTATTTACATTTACTGCATTTCATTCATTCACTGTGCAAATACTCCGAATGAATACTTCATTGCAATAGAAAAGCAAAACACATGTAAATGGCAACACCGATAGAGCCCAGTCTCATACAATGTCGACCAATCACAACTATAGAATTTCGCGTGACATCGAGTGAATTCGTTGGAAAGCATTAA
>JARQZK010001691.1:5000-12500 GCA_030704885.1 Cynegetis impunctata | reverse complement strand
AAACAAACTGGGTTCGAATGCGTTGAACTTGATGCGTTCCGAAGCACGGAAAACGATCAATCTAGAATTCACGTATTCGCGTGTAAACACAGCCGACTTCTGTGCTCAAATGAGGATATGAGTTCTAGACTGTAGAGTTGTGGTCCCTGGCGATTTGAATGATTCGACCGAAGGCTCGTCAGTCGACGACTTATAAAAAGGCGGAAAGTTGCAGACGCAGTCGCGGTATTCGCGGATGGCGCGAGTCGCTATTTGTGTTTCATTGACGATGGTACTTAAGTGGTACTTTCAGTACTTTTCGGCTTATTCGTAGACAGGTCAGGAGTAAAAGCGATTTATCGTATTATACGTGTTGCTGGATATTGGTGTTTTTTTTAACAAATTACACAGGCCTGCAAAAAAATATTTTTTTAAATTGTTTTAGTTTTGATAACTGATTATAGTGTAGCTTTTAGTGCTGATTTCAGATATAATATTGGTTTTTTTCTATCATGTAAGGTTTGTCTACAAAATGAAGTGAAGATTTATCGAAAATCATAAAATTGACATATTTTATATCGGTATTTTTAATTCACAATGTTATTAAAATTGCTTTAAACTTAACTATATCTTAATATTACAGTAACAAAAGTTAATAACGCTTTACTACAATACATTTACAAGTCTTTGTAGTAACGTTTCCTTATTCCTTCAAAACTTCTTTTAGTACTTTTCCTGCTGAAGATTTTTCCTCTTTAACATTCAGCAGTAGTCAGCCGTCATGTTAACGTTCCAGCGTCCTTGATATCTGCGTTTCATTTCTTTCATATCCTAGTGGAATCTTCCTCCTTGTTCCTCACTCACTGCTCCCGAATTATCCGGAAAATAGTCCAGATGAGAAAGTAGGAAATGAACTTTAACACTCATATTGCAGCGCTAAAGTTTGTAGTTATTTAGCAGATTGGCAAAAATATTGTTGTAGTTCTGTTTTTTTAGATCCTAGGAAGCCAGTTACCACTTGCTTGAAAGACTTCCATGCTTTCTTTTCCTGGTCTTCCATTTTCAACACGAAGTCGTCATCCTTCATAAGTTTCCTCATATCCGGACCAACAAATACCCCTTCTTTAAGTTTTGCCTCAGAAAGACCGGGAAACTGTTTACAGAGATATCTGAAACACTCTCCTTCTTTAGGCAATGCTTTGACGAATTGCTTCATAAGTCTCCACTTGATGTCAAGTGGCGGAGCAGAATGTTTTTAGAGTCCACAAAACTCTTTTTCTCAGCATTTTCAAATCCAGGAACCAAATTGCTTCTTCATGGTCCTTTTTTTCACGTAGTGTTGAGAGGAAAGGGTACTAACAAAGACAGAATACTGGCAGCAAATCTAGTATGAACCAGATTTTACCAAATTCATCAAATCCTGAAAGGTTAAGAAACGCTGAATTAAACGTTGAAGTCTCTCGAATGGAATTTGTATATTTCGTTCCAACAACGAATTAACCAAAGAAAACCTAGGTCTGCAAGAATCTTGTTGAACGCAATAAAATATAATAAACGAAAGAACACAGTTTTGTGAAGTACAAATTGTCAACTTCCAAGATATTTATTGTTTTTGTACAGTACGTGTAAATATTAACTCTTCTAACTTTTTTAGAAACAGAATCATTTAAAACATCTTGGAACTTGACCCTTTATGATACATCATTCTCAATGGCCCTTATCGACAATGAATTCATACGGTTCTGAGACATCGTTGAACGAATATACTTTATTAGTTCCACTACTCGTTACTAGATGGTTCTTTATATATGAAGTATTTCATTAATTAACAACATTCGTCGAAAGAAGCAATAATATTGTTGACGAATTTCATACAAATTTTCATGGTGCGTGCACGGGCCCTTAGTCGATGTGGTGTCCCTAGGCAGTTGCCTACTCTGCCGAATGGTTAATCCGGCCCTGGTAGTCATGAGGGTTTGCATAAAATCGATAGAAAAATGACTAATTTTGTGATTGCCGTGACTGGGGTAGATCATAACTTAGTCTGTCCAGTATAGTAATCACCGTACTGAATATGAAATTCCATTTTTATCATTTCATTAACTTTGGTACCTGTTTACCTTTTGACCTATTGATTGATACTTGTTTTTATCATATTTGTTTTCGTATTCGAGTGTATCATTTGAAATGAAACAACATCCAAATAGCATTCTTTTCCATACAATCCATGATTTATTTAAGAAGAAAATTATTCTGATGAATTCTCGTAATTTGTTGATTTATATTTCGTACATTGTAGTCAATTAAATTTTAAAATTGATAAGGATCACATCTAATTAATCTTTTAGTGGAATTGGTATGAGTATATCTAATTATAATCAATACAGGATAATTAGACTTTCTTCCTCTTCTTCCGGTGCCGTACCCGGTTTCAGGCGTAGGCGAACTCTCTACAACTATTCGTGCTGTGCGTGATACAGTGATACACGATTAGAAGGGATTACGACGGTTCCCAACGTCTTTATAGAGAGGCTTTACTAGGCAGAATACTTCTCGGTGGTTTGCCATTGCCTTCCGAGAGGTGGCTTCGCATTAATTCGTTGGTTCAGCCAGGATTTGATCCAGCGACCTTCTGTTCAGTAGTCCAACGCACTGATCACTGAACTACGGAGCCACTATAATTAGACATTACTCAGCAAAAAAGCCGGGAGGTATGGTGGGACACATTTATTTCGCTATAGGTATATGTTGTGCTAAATAGCTGGCACAATTAAATAAATTAACCCCTTGTTGCATCTTGCGCCAAATATGGCACGAACCAATGTTTTACACCTCTTTAAATGGATGAATAACCATATCAGACACATACAACCGTATTTCCAAAGAGACAGCGCCCTTTCTGTAATTATTTAGCAGTTAGATGTGTTTAATATGGCGGCGATGAATCAGCTGCTTCTCAGTATTTATGTGAATTGAGTAACATTTTTGAGTTAATCCACGTAACTTTGTACTTGATATAAATTGTTTTTGTAAAAAATATACTATAAGCAACTTCATCATAGTTGGTATGTTTGAATAATTGATATTTTACTTCTAAAAATAAGCTTATACCATATATACAACATTATGCAGTTCAAGTATCTGTTATGACCATATCTGCACATCATGTATTTAGAGCATGACATGTCTTCTGGTCTTTTGTTTGGGTTGTATGTGCAGATCATAATTTCATTTGTATCGCGCTCAACAATACAATAAAATGTATTACTAGAAAAACGTCTTTTGTAGTGTGGTACTTCCCTCTCAGACACTTTACCAATATATCAATGTCTTCTAATAATAGTTACTCCTGGATATTCTCGCACCAACATTTCTATACTTAGAGGAAATATTCTTCTTTTTCCGGTGCCGTACTCGGTTTCGGGAATAGGCGACCTCACTACAACTATTCGTGTGGTGCGTGATAACGTGATACACGAATAGAAGGGACCTACAGTTTTAGAACGGTTCCGAACGTCTTTATAGAGAGGCTTTACAAGGCAGAATACTTCTCGGTGGTTTGCCATTGCCTTCCGAAAGGTAGGCAATGAGAAGAAGAAATATTACATAGCTTTTAATCACCATATTGAATTGATCCGTGTCTGAAACTAAACATGCAGCCTCCATTGAAAGGATAGCCTTTGTTTAGCTTACATTACATTTTATCATTTTTAGGCCTAGCTTCTATTCGCTTATGCCCGAATTCACCAACTAATTCCTAAAGTTAGGCAATACTTAAATCGGATTTAGGAACTCCTGAGTGCAATTTTCGTTTCACCACGTTAAGTAATGCCTAAGGACGATAGGAAATACCTAACATTAGGTTTGCCTAGAGTATTTAGGAAATGCTCAACCTCAAATTGATATAATAAAATTATTATATTTCTATCATTTTTTCCCTTCTAACTATCCTTTGTCAAATTTAAAGTCTAGTATTGAACAGTGGTACCAATTATATGTACAAAACTCTCCAAATCAAGTTTTTAACATGTTCTTAAGGGGCCGTTCAAGTATTACGTAACGCAATTTTTGAAGATTTTTGACCCTCCCTCCCCCCTATGTAACGCTCCGTAACGTTTTCATGAACCCCTCCTCCCCCTATAAACGTTACGTAACACCCAAGCGACCATTTTTACCTAAAAGTCACAAATATGTTGCGCAAAGTACCGGAAAGTTGCTAAAATACCGTTTTTATTGTTTTAATCGTGTTTTCGTTAATAATAAACAAAACAAGAGATTTTTATTTAATAAACAATCATACATAATGTGATATGTTGAAAAGGGCTCAAATTTGTCCTAATAAACTTTCACTACTAATCTTACTTTTAATTATGCCGTTTTCCTGACTCAGCCCTGTCGTTGCATACATTTTTAGCTAACTTCATCCACCATTAATTTTCTCATGCATTATTCAATTTTCGCTTATTAGCAGGTTTTCACTTTGAAAACCTGCTTATTGAAATGGGTGCGATTAGCAAAGTTGGTCCTAGGACACCCAATTTCAAAAGTCTCTCTTTCTCTACATATGTATATAATATATATATATATATATATATATATATATATATATATATATATATATATATATATATATATATATATATATATATATATATATATATATATATATATATATGTTCGTATGTATGTAGGTAGATAGTTTCGTAGTTTCGCTCCTGTGTATTACGTGTTTAAAACACTTGATGAAAACTGGCAACGGAAACAAAATATAAATGACGAATAATACAGTCGAGGTATTCCCCATAAAACATAAACGGATAGAGTTGCCAACTTGGGACAACAAAATAAAACTGACTTACAATACAATCGAGGGATTCCCCGTAAAAAATGAACGAAAAAGTTAACAACTTCGGAGATTCAAATTCTCTAGTTTTTTATTTCAATAAAAATCAATGTTACGTAGCGTGTTGTTCGAACCCCCCTCCCGCCCCTGTAACGCATCGTAACGTTTTACAAGACCTCCTCTCCCCCCAAATTGCGTTACGTAATACTTGAACGCCCCCTAACTAAAAATTTCTTAGGTTGGTGAAATCCGATTTAGCTAAGTATCGGATTTAGGTATTTCCTATCGTAGGAATTACTTAGTTAGGAACTTCCTTACATCTCGTTGGTGAAATTGGGCATTAGTGTCTGGAGTGTTACGTGGGATAAGTCGTTCCAAAAATATGAATTCACGTTATCTGAGAACATAATACGTCTTATCATATGATGTTGATTAGTTAAGAATATCGTGACAATAGCGAATATTTTTATAATCAACTTCGTCAGCATTATTTGTCAGTTTGTCCCATCTTCATTTAATGTTTTATGAATGGATACTCTTACTCCAAGTGTACAAATGGTACAGGATTGCGCTAAATAAATCACCATAATACCTTGACATTGTATTTTAGACGATAATTGGGTTTTCAAACAATGAGTAGGTGGTACTTGCTATATTATCTATTGATATTTGTTCTAAATACTATGATTCTATATTACCAACAGGATTTCCTATATATACGTGGTCGTGACTCATATTTGATTTTTAAAATGAATAAAAGTTCAAAGAAGAGTGTGCTTGGAGTAAATTGTTAATAGTTATTTATGTACCAAGTGCGTTATATAGATCCTAACGCCCGGAGGGAAACATTCGGCCCGAGGGCCTTTGGCCCAAGGGATGAATTTTGTTGATATTTTGGCGTTTGTGAATATTTTTGTCATCATATTTAGTGAATGTCATTGCTGCTTTCTTTGTGAAGTCTTATAGAAATAATGGAAATGAAAATGAATTTACCCAAGAATATCATAGAAAATGCAGCCAAAGCTACGAATAATTCATTGCCGGAGAAATGCAGAGTCGTATACGAGAAGGATTATGAAGTATTTAATCAATGGAAGTTGCTTCATTTCTCCTCGTACAATTAGCGGGCGTAATGATCCATAACGCCCGCTCATTACGCCCTAGGGCATAATGAGTGTGTTTATAGCAACCTTATCCAAGGTGAAATAAACATATAATATACAAGTGAAAAATAAAATACTTTAATGACAGATATTGGTAAACGTAATATCTTGAAAAGCACCCCACGCTTTTCTACAATGAAAGATAATTCTGCAAAGTTACGAATCAATCCGACGTTTTGAAGAGGGCGAAAATCACGTTCACAAATTTGGTTATATAGATATATAACAACCAATATAAAATCAAATAGTAATCTCACGATGTGGAAAATTGGAACAAATATGCTTTCTTTCTTGAAATATAAACAAGAAGAATTAATAACTAATATTATTCTCAGAATGTATAATGCCCCCATACTCTACACTCTAAATGACAGTCAGTTTATCCATTTTCATATTTAATATCCAAAGGGGAAGGAGTGGGACACTATCCTCTTTGACAGTTTTCAAAGATCAATTTATTCCTTTTCGTTTTGTTACAATATAACGCAGATGTTTGTGGTTTGTACATTCTCTAAATTCTTAATTCTAGGTCTAATTTCTTCAAATTCAAGTTGATGTTAATCTATTAATACAAATTTAATGACGTTGTACAAATTAAGCAGTCTTTGAATCGGCAATATTGTACAATAACTTTTAGCGTATAATGAAATAATAATAATGCATTGAAAATAGTTTCAATCAATGATTCATGAAATAATATTAAAGAAGTTGTCCGTTTTCAGATATTGAAACCCTGAATTTTTTATTTGAGTTTGTATAACTCCGGTTTTCTTTCCAAAGCCCACTTTTTTACTAAAAAAATACAATTGATTCATCCGTCGCCATACACACACATATATTTATTTATATATATATATATATATACCTATATATATATATATATATATATATATATATATATATATATATATATATATATATATATATATATATATATATATATATATATATATATATATACGTATATATATATAATATATATATATATATATATATATATATACTATATATATAGCGGACCCGACGGACGTCTCACTATCCGAAGGCTGCAAAATAAATAATAGCAAACAAAGGAAGAACTCAAACAAAGCAAAATTTTGATATATTCTGATATGTAAAAAATCTATGAAAAAAAAGACAAATTTCCTAGAACTCTATCGCAGCAATACCCCACCCGGCCCACTTGTGAATCTAGACTAATCAGAGACTCTCTCTCAAATATACACAACATAATTAATCAAAATCGATCCAACCGTTTGGGGGGACTTCATTCATGCACACAGGTACGGAATAATTATAGATAGTAAATAAATAGATAATATATATATATATATATATATATATATATATATATATATAATATATATATATATATACTATATATATATATATATATATATATATAATATATATATATGTTATATATATATAATATATATATATATATATATATATATATATATATATAGTATATATATATAATTATATATATATATATATATATATATAGGAATT
>JARQZK010001690.1:2500-52586 GCA_030704885.1 Cynegetis impunctata | reverse complement strand
GGATCTATTCTGAAGCTTTTCAGGAGTAGCTCCAAGGAAGGAAAAAATATTAGGATTTGTAGTTTTTTTTGTAGTAACAATTATCACACTTGCAATGTTCATGTTCAAGCAGCAAATTATTATCAATGACTATTGTATATCTACTTGAAAAATAGCGGATTATTGTTCATTCACCTATCTAGTAAGCGACGGAATTTCTTTCCTTATTTCACATATTTAATAGGATTAAATAATTTTTATTGTCAAAGTGTCCTAAATGGCCGTTGCGCAAGCCAGAGTAGGTACCCATTTTCGTCCGAATTTTCACCTCTCTGGAATATTGGTCCTACAGTTCCAGACGTTGAAACTCTCATTTTGGAATTTTATTTTTTTTTCAAATCTCTTTTTAGATTTCAAAAATCTCCATTATTTTCTGAGATATTTGAAAAAAAACCAAACCTATTTTTTTTTCAGTAAATTGTTTGTAACTTTTACAATTTTCGCGAATGGAACTCAAAATTTTTCAAAAATCATACACATGGTATTCCAAATCGAATGACAACTTGTTCGTATTTTTTTGAGACTACTGAAAATAGTTGAACAAAAATGCACTTGTTGACTAGACAATATGAACTCGTCATAGAATGTCAAGAACGATGAAGACATCCGAAACTTTTCTTGTAATTTATATCTAGGCCACTTTGAATTATACATAAATTAAACAGTTAAAATAGGAAAACAAATTTTGACTGAGAAAATCGTACTCAAAATATCTCTCGATTTAAATATTTGTTTGTTCAAGCATCAGCATTTCCATATGCATCCATTATATAGGTAACGATGAAAATGTTTCATGAAGCTCCCCAGAGTTCATTTATATTTGAATAATGCGAAATAATCTACCTATAATAGTGGCGTAGATAGGGGGGGATCAAGGGGATCAATCCCCCCCCCACATGAGCCTACAATAATTATAATAGAACTGAATAAAAGTCTTCGAATCTATGTACGTATTTAAGTACCTTTACATGAAATTTTCTAAGCACTAGCACCTCTTCTGCTATTATGTATGTGCAATTATAAAAAAAATGTTTGTAACGGTTGTGCAGTTGCGTATTGTATAATTTCCGCGCTTTGAACAGGCCGACCAATCAGGAATGGACATAATTTTAACATCATAAAGTAACTAGTAGTTTTGAGAATATTTTATTCAATGTTGAATTAGTATGTTTAATTGGTCACTATGAGCAAAAAAGTGTTTAAAAAGTTCAAATAGCTCTAATGGAAAATTTTCATTTCGAAAGGAAGTCAACCAAAATCTCCAAGCACTTCTTTTTCTAAATTGTATACTATACTTACCATTAAACAAAAGTGCTCGAGCTTTTGTTTAATGGTGTAGTATTATATCTAAAGCAGTTTTGTTCAATAGTATAGGTAGTATAAAAATAAAATTCAGAAAGAGAAGAAGTACGATGTGGTTTTGGTTGACTTCTTCCTTCGTACATAAAATTTTCCATTTCAGCAATTTAAGCTCTTTCAAACACGTTTTTTGGTCCTTGTGACCGATTAAATTCCTGTTTACATTCGAGGAGCGTGACTTCTGCTCATAGAGGATTTTCAATCCATATTTAATATTTCGAATGTTTTTTAATGTAGAGTAGGTATCAAAATATGAGCTCTTTAAAAAAAACAAAATTTTGGATTTGATTGTCAATTTAGTTACTCCATAATATTTTGAAGTTAAAAAAAATTGTCGAGTTAGTAAAAATTTTCTTGCGATGGCTGGACTTCTACATCATGAATCTTGGAGAAAGATTTACTAATCATGAGAATACAGTCTACTTTACAAGTGCTTTTGTATTCAACTTTTTTTATCAGTCTCGGAAGAATATGAGTAGATAGCATGTAGATAATTTTTGAAAAAATTGAGTTCGGTTCGGAAAAATTGTAAATGTGATAAACAATTTACTGAAAGAAAAAGAAAACAGTTTGTTTTTTCAAATATCTCAAAAACTAATAGATATTTTGATATCTGAATAAAGATACAAAAAGGGGAGAAAATTTCCTATAAGAAATTTTTAACTCCTGGAACTGTAGGATAAATATTTATAATTTTTTCAGAGGGGTAAAAATGCTACCGGAAACAGGTAATCTGGCTTGCGAAAGTCACGCCCATTTGGGGCACTTCAACAATAAACATTTTTCAACTATATTAAATATGGGAATTAAGGAATGAAAAATTCAGGTTCTTACTGGATAGGTAAATGAACAATGATCCAGCGACAACAAATATTTATCGCTATTTTTCGCGTGTTAGTTATGCAATAGTTTTTTGCTACTTGAACAAGATTATCGCAAGTGTGTTAACTGTTAAACTATAAATCTGATATTTTTTTCTTTCTTGGAGCTAGTTTCGAAAGACCTCAGAATAGATCTCCGTTGAAAAATTCGATTTTTAGTTTTTTACTAACAATTAACCTAGTTTCAAAATTAAAAACCCTTATCATAACTTTTTCTTTCTGATTATGAACAACGCATTTATTCATAACAATTTTTTAAACAATAGGAGATGAACATTGAAAACAACCATTTCCATGTAGCTTCCGATGATAAAAAACGGACCATTAAATTCATTAAAAAAAATTCATTTTGATTTTGCAAAACTACGTAAATTGTTAGTAAAAAACTGAAAATAGAAATTTTTTACTTTTTCATCAGGGATTTACTTTAATAGCTCTAAGAATGAAAAAACCTCAGATCTATAATTGAACAGTTATCACAATTTTCATGTTCAAGCACCAAAAAATTGTTAATTAACTATTGCATAACTAATAGAAAATTTCTATTATCGCCTGATTATTGTTCATTCACCGATTCAGTAACTTTTCATATTTGATATGGTTTAATAATGTTTATTGTTGAAGTGTCGTAAATGAACGTGACTTGCCCAAACTAAGTTGCCCCGTTTCAGCCGTATTTTTACCTCTCTGAGAAAATTATGAATATTGATTCTACAGTTTCGGAAGTTGAGTTTTTCTTTTGGGAAATTTCCTTTTCTTTTTGAATCTTTCTTCAGATTTCAAAAATCTCAATTATTTTTTGACCTTTTAGCAAAAAGGCAATCCCCTTTTTTTCAGTAGGTATTTTGTTCATAACTTTCACACTTTTCGCTTGCGAACTCCAGGGACCTACAGTTTAACGCCGGTTCCGAACGGCCAATGGGCTTGAATCTAAGTCATTACCCAACAGATTAATTTTTGAACCACTAAATTCCGGACATACACTACTCTCAAGAGTAAGGTGGGACTCGACCCCACAATCCTTTGTTTACAAGCGATACACCTCACCGCTGGGCTACCGAGGCCTCCTTGACTAGACTAAATATATTAAAAAGATTTTCGGTGTTTTTCAAGCATGATTTATACGAAGTTGACAAAGCAAATGATAAATTAATCAAAACTGACAAGTTTTATCAAAAAACTTTTTACTGCCACACCTGCTGTTAAGCCAAACATTTTTTTATTTGCTTGTTTTGTACTACATGAAAGATTATTTTTATCAACAAATAAAACTTTAGACGAAAAACTTATGGAATTTTACACAAAGTCATATCCCCCCATCGCAAAAAGCTATCTACGCCACTGACCTATAATACAAGTTTATTTGTTTCGCAGGCAAAATCACAGTGAAATAGAAAAACGCCGAAGGGATAAAATGAACACTTATATCACCGAATTATCTTCCATGATTCCAATGTGTAGTGCAATGTCCAAGAAGTTAGACAAGATCACTGTTCTCCGAATGGCAGCTGAATACTTGAAAACTATTCAGGGGCCAGCTCAATCTTACACCGAAACCCACTATAAACCGCCATTCATATCTGATCAAGAATTGAAACAATTAATTTTACAAGTAAGTATAAATTTACTACAATGGTAACTGGTAAGTACAATATCTTGCATTGTATAAATAACAATTATTTCCTTCGTTAGATACAAAGAGGATGAAGAAATATTTAGGTGGTTTCTGCTAGATGATGTAACCCACTAAATAAGTTATACAGAGTGTACCTTTTAAAAGGATTACGCTAAAACAACAAAAACTTTACGTATCTGCAGAAAAAATGCCGGGACATGTCAACTTTTATCTTGAGGGGACACATTTTCACAGAAATAGCATCCCCGAAAATTCACCATGGTGGAAGTGGTAGCAACCCTTTAATTTTTTTTTGAAAGGTATAGCACCGAATAGTGTATAGTTGGAAAGGTACTTCTATTGTCTTCATGATGTTGCTAACATTTTTTGTTTCACTTGAAACCTGCAGCATTATTTTCCATTTAATAAGTGAAAGTAAGAATTTCACCTTTTTTGAAAATTGCGTTGTTGATACAGAAATTAGAGAAATACAACCATAATATGAAATGGTACAAATTCATACATTTTTCAAAGCAATTCATACCCGATAGAGAGGAAGCTATCCTCTCGTTTAATTGTAGCGTGAAAAAGTTTTACGCTACATAATAATTGATCAAATCCCGCTTTTCGATTATGCGTGTCATTCTCTTTGTAAAAATTGTCTTATCAATTCGCATGTGCAAAAAAGCTGTTTAGCAGTTGTGTGATATCAACCAGATGTCCACATTGATGGCAATCAGTTAGAAGAGATGAATTGCTTGAAGTGTTTTGCTCGTTTCATTTTGATTCAACTTTCTTCTTAAAATTGTGAGTAATAATGGTTCATACCACAGTTCAACGTGTCGAAATAGTTTCTCTGTACTATCAAAATAATACCAACTGCCGAGTTGCTGCAGACCTTTTCAATCAAGCCAATCTAGGAGCAAATGTTGGCAAAACTTATGTAGCGAAGTGCACACACAACAGTCGGAGAAGATTAACATCTAGATTGGGATAATGGTAATCGTATACTGGGACTTCCCCAAAATTTAAATGGAGAAGTACAACTTCCTATGCAACTCAGTTCATCCATTGATAACGCATTTGTTGGAAAATGACGTACTAATTGATGAGGATCTGTTACATCTTCAGCAAGACGGCGCTCTCCCGAACTACGCTGCGTTTTCCTGATCAATAGATAGGAAGAAGGAGTCATATAGAATGGCCAGCTCGTTCGCCTGATCACAATCCGTTGTATTTTTTCTAATGGGGTTATCTGAAAAATGTGTGTTTCGCAACAGCACCCGGAACAATTGGAGAACTGTCCCAAAGAATAATTGAGTCGAGGCTTCATCATTGCATACAGGAAAACGGGAACCAATTCGAACATTTTCAATACTGAATGGTTGTTGTGACTATCAGTATGTGAAACAGCAGAGTGTGCCAAAATTTAAAATTACTCTGAAATAAAAAATTTACCTATTTACCCAAAATTTAAATAAACTTACTTTTTGCATTTTTCATTATAAAAATTTGTGAATTACATATCGAAGTATGCATTTCTCTAATTTCTGTATCAGTAACACGTTTTTCTTGTGACCAGACATTTGCCGTGAACAGTAGAAAAACCATAGTTTCACTTATTAAATGAAAAACTACGCTGCAAGTTTTGAAGTGAAACAAATTTTTTTAGCAAAATCATGAAGACAATGGAAGTACCTTCCTCAGGATATACCACTCGGTGCTATCCGACGAAGGTCAGTATAAGTAAAAACGTATTTAATTTTAGTGGACAAAAAATTGAATTTGTAAGTCGATCAAACCACTGTTTTCTTATCTTGCGAATTATGTTTTTAGTTTGAGTTTTTTTCCATATTTTTCAAATAAGTATGAGGTAAAAGTTCCATATGCTAGGTCTAAGAAGATTTATAGTTTCAAAACGATATAATTTGACTATAATCATTTTGTGAAACTTCCTTTTGCAAACTCTGTTATTCATACCAACCAACTATTTCAAAATTATTTTCGGACTCTTCAAGAATTGCATGGTAATTATTAAGGTTAAAATGTTGCTACTACTTCCACAGGGGTGAATTTTAGGGGATGTTATTTCTGTGAAAATGTGGCCTTCTCAAGATGAGACTGGACGCCATTTTTTTCTGAAGATACTTAATTTTCTTGTTATTCTAGCGGAATCCTTTTGAAAGGTAGACTCTGTATATTTTTCCTATCAGTTACTTATAATTACCAACTTGAACCTAATTTTTTGATAATTCATGAGTATCTCCCACTAAATCTCGGTGAAACATTTTGAATAATCAAAATGAAAATATACATTATCCATTCATTTCACTGCTTTCTATATTACTAACAAATTTTGAATGTTCACTATTTTATTATTCTTGAGAACATGTTATCAATTAATTAATAATATATGAGTGAAAAGATCTCAGAAGAGGTAATTGAAATTTTGGCTTCACAAATCTTTGATTAGGATTATTCAAACCCAATAGAACTTTCAGTTACATTTAGAATATTTTCTCAAAATATTACCTATAAAACACTCTCGCATATTTGCAATTATCTATTTGCATAATTCTTAATTCATTATTACTTCAAATGGTAAATTGTCACTAGAATGGATTATGAGTTCGTAAGATGGTAAATTGTCACATAACACAAGCATAAACATTTCATGAAAGTTATGTTGTTTTCATAAAATATTTATGCTATGTTATGTGACAATTTACCATCTCACGAACTCATAATCTATTCTTATAATTTGAGGCAATAATCAATTAAGAATTATCCAAATAGATAATTATTCATTCAATTCAAAAAGTTTACACCAGCTTTTTTATTGGTATTGGGATCTGACATGTCAGCTGTCGAACTCTGGCGGCCAGATGGATGAAGTTTTTATTTCCAACATCAACATATGCAATTGCATGTCAAGTGTTTGATTTCTTAAAAATAAGATCGCAAAAGGTGAATAATCGAAAGTGTTAATTTTGCAAAACGTAGAATCAGCAAGTATAGAGTGTGTTGTTGCGTGAAAAATAGTAACTCTAAAGCATATACAAATGCAAGTATTAGCTTTCATCGGTTTCCGGAGCCAAACAAATATTTTGTATTAAGAGAAAATTATTTTGGAGAAAAGGAAAAGATTGATTTATTGAAGGTAAATCTGAAAAAGAATCACACAACTACTAGAATGACGGTGTGTTCTTTGCATTTTACAAAAGAAAATTACATTCTTCCAGCTAATTACCTGTGATTGAAACTTAGATTAGTTCCATTTATTAATGAAAATTCCAAATGCTGCAGCCAAAACATTCAAAATTGTTGGATCTGTGTTACCTGGAATTTTATTGGTATTAGAAGAAATTTTTACAGTGATATGCGGCACGGTAAATATGTCTTCTCCAAACTTAGAAGATGACAAATTCATGGGAGATTAAGTGAAATGATGGAGTAACAAATTTATGTATTAGATTGAAGTTAGTTATAAGAGGAATACACAAGGAATGAAAAAGTTTGTATTTTCATCATTAATACATCTTGAGTTGCATTATGGTTGATGGTGTTTTATTATGAAAACCACACATTTGATTATAAAACATATATATATATATATATATATATATATATATATATATATATATATATATATATATATATATATATATATATATATATATATAACTTTTTGATAATTATTGGCAATAACATGCTTGGTGAATCTCAAAAAACTCGATTTTATTATAAAGTTGACGTTTCTTTGACATTTATTGATTTGAAAAAATTTGAGTAGTTAAAAATGACTACTATGTTTCATCAACATTTTTCGGCTGTGGCCGTTCTCTGTTATTTATTACGTGCTATTCAGTCCAATATTAACATTCAAATCTGTTATTATTAGATGGTCAGGGAAACCACAGAAACCTTTACCCACGTAATGTTCGAAATAGGTTCAAATTATTCTGATTTTGAAAAGTCAAAGAATTTACTATTTATCTTTTTTTCAAAACTTTTTTTTGGTCGTCTTCAGTTATCAATTAAGTGCTATTTAGTCTAATATCAACAGTCAGGTCTGTTGATATTAGATGAAACATAGTAGTCTTTTTTAACTATTCAAAATTTTTCAAATCAATAAATGTCAAAGAAATTTCAATTTTTCAAAAGTTTCGAAAAAACCACGAATGTCTTGGCGAAACGTCAACTTTTCAATAAATTCGAGTTTTTTGAGATTCACCAAGCATGTTATTGCTAATAACTATCAAAAATTTAAAAATAGTTCACAGGCAACAACAATTCAAATTAATATATATATATATATATATATATATATATATATATATATATATATATATCAAAAATATTTAGTTCAACAAATAAAAGAATAAAAACAGTGAAATCAATATAATAATTTTGTTATTAGTATTTAAGGTCAAACTATCAAGATAATCAGAAACTACAAATCAAAAAGAGATAAATCCAATAAAACAATTATTATTTTCAAATGTAGAAATTACTATGTCGGATTGGGAGAAAAATTGTTCACATAAAGTGAACAAGGAAAATTCTGGAGCTGATTTTTTGTTTTCCGCGACGCAAAATCTGCATTCACAATACAACAGTGAATTATAGAAAATGTTAATTCACCTCGACTCAAGATCTGCATATAGCTGTTTCGATCTTATTAGATCTCTTCAGCAGCTTACTGGACTCGGAGTGAATTGCCACATTTCTCATTGTTCCTTGATACAAATCGCGGCCGAACTACTATATGGATAACAATCCATAGCGCCCTTCGCCAAAGATATTAGGAGCCAACAAATTGCTGTTTAGATCGAAAATGCAGAATTTCCTCGTGAGAACAAATACTGACATGAAGATGTCTACTCTACAACAGTGGTGTATGGGGATTCCAGAGCACACTAACATAGTGTTTTAAACCTCCTCCTCCTCCTTCTCAACCTGTAGCTATCCACTCCTGGATGTAGGTCTCTCTCATATGTTTCCATGTCTCCCTGTTCTGTGCCATACTCAACCAGTGCTTGCCTGCCACCTTCCTAATGTCGTCCACCCATCTTTTCTGTAGGCGTCCTATGCTTCGCTTTGTCTGTCTAGGCTCCCAAACTATTATTCTATGTGCCCATCTACCTTTATCTAGTCTGGCCAGGTGACCGGCCCAGTGCCATTTCATCTTAGCCACCTCTTGGATTATATCGGTAACTCTAGTTTGTCTTCTGATATCTTCATTTCTAATTTTGTCGCGAAGTGAGACCCCTAGCATGCTTCGTTCCATCGCTCTTTGTGTTGTTAAAAGATTATTTGCAAATGCTTTTGTTAGGCTAATTGTTTCCAATCCGTATGTTTGCACGGGTAGTACACAGGCATTATATACTTTGCGTTTTAAATTTATAGGGATCATGCTGTTTTTAAGAATGTGCCCCAGTTTGCCGAAAGCTGCCCAAGTCAATCTTATGCGCCTTTTAATTTCCGCGTGTTGATTTTCCTTTCCCAGTTTAACAATGTGTCCCAGGTATATGTATTCCTTTACGCATTCAATGTTATTTTCTTGGTTGTATATGTTGATATCTTCAGAGCTCATTATTTTTGTTTTACTGTAATTCATGTTTAACCCAATATTCTTAGATGCTAGGTTTAATTCGTTTAGCATTCGTTTAGCATCTCCTGCAGTTCCGTGACGTTGTTGCTTCACTATATCGTCTGCGAATCTGAGGTAGTCTGACACCATCTATATTAATGCTCTTGGTGTCCCATTTCAATTTGTTAAAGATGTCTTCGAGGTCCAGCGTGAACAGTTTAGTTTAAGTATTTTAAACACTCTTTAGAGCGAGCTCCGTAAATATTTGTTACGATATTCAATACTCAACAATCAATTCAGGTATAATATACTTGATGACCATAGTCAATTTCATATATTACATAAAGTGAACAAGGAAAATTCTTTAATAATTTAAAAAATTATCAAACAACTTTCCAAGGAAGCTGGTTATACGTATTCAGCAACGCAAAATCTGCATTCACAATCGAACGGTGAATTATAGAAATTGTCAAGTCACCCCGACTCAAAATCTGCATACATCTGTTTCGATCTTATTAGATCTCATCAGTGCAGCTTATTTGACTCGGAGTGAATTAACAAATCTCTAATTGTTCCCCAATACAAATCGTGGTCAGTAACACTGGTTGGATAACAATCCAGAGCGTCATCCCACCAAAGATATTGGGAAACAACAATTCACCGCTTAGACTGAAAATGCAGAAATTCGTCGCTTAAACACGTACCTCCTGATATGAAGATATCTACTCTACAACAGTGGTGTATATGATTCCAAGGCACACTAACATAGTGATTTAAAACCTTTGGATATACCCACGAGAGCGCGTTCCGAATATTCTAGTCGCTTAATACGCAAAATACAACAATCAAATCATGAAAAACATACTAGTCGACCATGGTCAATTTCATACATTACATAAAGTGAACAAGAAAAATTCTTTAATAATTTAAAAAATTATCAAACAACTTTCCAAGGAAGCTGGTTATACGTATTCAGCAACGCAAAATCTGCATTCACAATCGAACGGTGAATTATAGAAATTGTCAAGTCACCCCGACTCAAAATCTGCATACAGCAGATTTTGCGTTGCTGAATACGTATAACCAGCTTCCTTGGAAAGTTGTTTGATAATTTTTTAAATTATTAAAGAATTTTCCTTGTTCACTTTATGTAATGTATGAAATTGACCATGGTCGACTAGTATGTTTTTCATGATTTGATTGTCAATTTCATATATCAACATGAAGTGAATAAGTAAAATTCTTCAATAATTCAAAATTATCAAACAATCTTCCAAGGGAGCTTGTTATATGTATTACACGACGCGAAATTCTGTAGTTCACTGTTGTATTGTGATTGCAGATTTCGCGTCGCGGAATACATATAATCAGCTCCCTCGGAAGACCTTGGAAGAATGTTCCTGGTTCACTTTATGTGATATATAAAAATAACCCTGGCCATCAAGTATATTATATATAAATTGATTGTAGAATAATTGTTTGAAATTAATCTGTTCTATACAAAATATTTAGGTGGTTTAGTTATTGCACAACTGAGAGAAATAAATACAAATTATTTTTTTAGAGCTATTAGAATTGATGTTGAATCTGCCCAATCTGTTACAAGTTGTATACCTCAATAAACTTCAAAGAAAATTTTTTTTCGAATAATCTGAAATCTCAGTACATCAATTCAATGCATTTGAACTTATTTGGAAAATTTTTTATGGCGTGCGATAAATTTATTAGGCGCATAAGACATACAGTGAAATATTTTAGATATTTATTCCGTTATTACTACTTTGGATAACCTTGGTAATCACAATTCAAAATTAGGGCAGTATTTGAAATGATTTCCAATCTTTTTGTATCAGATTAAATTTAATTTGGTACCGCTACACCTGTTTTTATTCTTTTTTAAAATCGAAATGAAATAACATCGATATTTCAATCATGTTCTGTTCATTAGTGTATAATATATGTTCGGATACTCATAAAAATTTTAGTCGGGCTGTTTAGTCAATTTTAATGCTTTCAAAATTCTTTAACAAAGCTGATGGAACTTCCTTAGTTTTTCCTATAGAACAATAGAGTGAATTCTCTACTCCTTCAGAATTTACGACATGTAAATCATATTTGGAAAACATTGAAGAACTTTTTTGGTATATCTACTCTTTCAGAATTGAATGATTTTGGATTCTTAAATCACTTACAACTGAAAATATTTTCAGGAATCATGTCAATCGAGTTTTGCGGATTGTCCAATCTGATGATGAATATCACTCATATATCGCATTAAAAATACAAGAACAATATTATTTATTCAATACAGATTTTTCCCTTATAATTTCCTCTTGCTTTTCAAGGATTTTCTTTGCTTTCACTTGATGTTATCTGCTTATGTAATATACACTACTGTATATCAATTTATTTTCATCACGCACCGAAATATAAAACTTCTGGTGGATTGAATTTCGCAACCTGTGATAATTTCATCGCCTCTTCTCTCACATCTCGATGAGAAGTAATCAGGAGCTCAAAAAAGATGATTGTGATATCAGTTATTGTTTTCCTTGAAGCGATATTTCGAATGAAATGAATTGAAGTGGAGACATAAAATTATGAAATATGAAGAGAATACAGACAGCGTTTCTACATATTTCGAAAATGAAACCTTCGATATATAAATACATATACCTACTGCGTGACAAAACTTCAACTTATTAATCAAATCGGTTTTTTAAACTAAAATGTCCTCTTGTGTACTAAAAATAGATCAATGAATAAAAATTCGGCATTAGCAAGAATCAATCGAATATATATATATATATATATATATATATATATATATATATATATATATATATATATATATATATATATATATATATATACAAACCTCCTGAGTTAGTGAAAAACTTCCTGCTCATTCCACTACTTCCACTAGAACTTCTGGAAGATATATTTCTAGAATTGTTTTGTTAATATTTCATATGCCTTCAGGAGGTATACAAACCTTTCTGAAGAATTTGGCGTAGTGTTTTCATCTGTTATCATCTATATCTTTGGTATAAATTCGGCTTCTAAAATATTCTCCTCAAATTTTTGTATGCCAATCTAATATTTTTTCTTATCGTCCTTGTATACTGAAGTTTTATATATTCGTAGTCTTCTTCATTTTCGCCCCCATCAGAGCGAATGGTTCTGGGATGTTTCTTGATGCAAAACAACTATCAAAATTTGTGTAAATTCATCCAAATTTTCCAATCTTCAAACGAGAAATATTGATGTATGAGCGAAAATATATATAACTAGTGAGATAATTACTAAAAGGTCATAATCTACAATATATGCGTTTCAACCTACTAGCGCATTTTGAAGGATACATGTTGCTGATAAATCCATTTTTTGGACCCAACAATCCCAAAATTATATTCAGGAGGTTAAAGTTAACACAAAAATAAAACACAGTATATATATATATATATATATATATATATATATATATATATATATATATATATATATATATATATATATATATATATATATATATATATATATATATATAATATATATATATATATATATATATATATTCAATATATATATATATATATATATATATATATATATATATATATATATATATATATATATATATATATATGTATATATATATATATATATATATATATATATATATCTTCATAGTGAACTGTGATAATGATCGTACTCGAGTATTTATTTTTATGGTAAGGGATGTCGATCAAAATTAAAGAAAGTCAATTTACTCTTTTTCAAATTCCATATGTCTAGCTTTCGAAACGAAGTTTGTTTCTTCTTCAGGACTGTCTGCAATTGGGAACATACAAAAATATATCTAAATTAATTTAAAATATTAACCTACAGAACGTGTTAAGATATTTTGTGTTTGATTTGATTTGGAGGTTGTGGTATCGTGTTGAATTTTATATATATTTTATACTTAAATGAAAGGAAAATCTTAACACGTTCTGTAGGTTAATATTTTAAATTAATTTAGATATATTTTTGTAACTTTTGTATGTTCTCAATTGCAGACAGTCCTGAAGAAGAAACAAACTTCGTTTCGAAAGCTGGACATATGGAATTAAAAAAAGAGTAAATTGACTTTCTTTACTTTTGATCGACATCCCTTACCATAAAAATAAATATATATATATATATATATATATATATATATATATATATATATATATATATATATATATATATATATATATATATATATATATATATATATATATATATATATATATATATATATATATATATATATATAGATACCTATTTATATACAGCTATAAATATATAATTCATAAAAGTACGATACTATGAAATTATAATGATTTGGAAGAATGCGTGTGGATCATTAAATATGTTTTTTGGTTTCAGGTTGCCGAAGGTTTTCTATTCGTAGTCGGTTGTGACCGAGGAAAGATATTGTACATATCTGAGTCGGTTTCTCAAATACTCCACTTTTCACAGGTATGACCCTAATACTATTCAAAATAATTGGTGAAATATTTTCTCAAAAAATTGACTTATTATCCATTCAACCGGATTAATATTCTTCATTCATTTCAATATAGAACGATTTACTCAGCCAAAGTCTCTTTGATATTTTACATCCGAAGGATGTTGCGAAGGTGAAAGAGCAGTTATCATCATCCGACCATAATCCTAGAGGGAGACTTCTGGGTAGTAAAAGTGAGTAACTAGAAATATTTCAAACTAACCACATACAAGAAAATCACGGAAAGACAAAAGATATTCGCTGTTTTTAAAGCAAAAATACCTTAAACCTCAATCTTGTCAGCTTCAATATATATTCAACAAGAATTGGTAGAACCCATAGATATCAGACCTAAAGAAACGATCTCAGTGTTTGTTTAAAAAAATTACTATGAGCAGGCTTAAGTATAATGTTATATTGTAGCTCTCAATGAATGTAATAATAAAATTGATCATCGTTATGTGATGTGACGATATTTCCATTAAAGAGATGTCAGTCCGATCAATAGCAAAGCCGTACTGAATGCTATTCTGAAGTAATCTACTTATAATTTACTTTGATAAAATATTATTGTGAGGTAGATTTCAATGAAGCTCTATGAGCTGTAAATTCTAATATCATAGTGAGTGAGGAACAGTTCAGATATAATTGTTAGAAGTGTTTAATATTATTACAATTGACGTGTACACGCTGTATAGCCTAACGTACTAATAAAGTTTATTATTATTATTATTATAATGAGAATTAAAAAAAACAAGAGTTGTCAAGAAACACCTGATTGTATCGAAATTCTTCTGACTATGTATCAAATATCAGACACAACTAAATACATTAACAAAGTGAAGACCTGCTGAATATTTATGACAGTATGGCCTATTGCCAACTATCTTTCAACACCATTCTATATGGTTACTTATCAAGGTGGCCTAGAAACAAATTCTAAGACTAATTTTCAATTTGACAACAATGCATTCATACAAGTATTGTTTCATTATGTTCTTTGATTCTATCATCATCCTCGAGGCACGCTGAATCCAATTTGAGTAAGTGAGAGTTTGAGCAGTCACTGTTTTGCTACCAGTAATAGTGGTATTCTGCCGATTCATAAGGAAAACGCTGTGCAGCTAATTGTATGATAAATATGTTTATTATTATTAGTATCATTAAATCTCATTGTTTGCTGTTTTATGAACAACTCTCAGGAAAAGCGTTCTCTTATAACTCTTCTAAAGCGCCTCAAGATGCAAGTTGTAGCAAACCTGAAACACCTCTGAGGGTATAGCTTTCCATAGGTTTGCGCTTCGGAACAGAAACGCCCACTTGAATGTTTTGGTATATTCTATCTGTTGGGATGTGCATGGCGAATTGGTGTATATTAAAGCCTACCTTGTGTGACGAGATAATAGGGCAGAATAATGAAAGCAACGAATACACAATACCTACCGTGGTAATATCTGTAAAAAAACACAGTCGACAACATTCTACCGATTTTCGAGTCAATGAAACTCCTCTTGTCTGAAGTGAGTCCAGCAGCTGCAAGGGACGCTTTGGGGTAGAAACTCCAATCACGGGAGCAGTTTCTCAATGCTGGACGAACTGGAGCTTCATGAAGCAACAATAACTGCGTTGGCCTAAAGGAATTATTAGCACGAAAAAGGTAACTAAGCTTCTGCACAGCGGACTTGGCAATGGAGGAAACGTGTTTGGGTCAGGTTAAATTGGAATTGATCCAGATTCCTATAAAATGAAATTAATTGATTGGCTTGATAGTTTGCTTTTCCAAAATAAACTGAGTATCGATGAAGGAAAAACTGCTGATGAGATAGTTCCTGTACTTAATGTAGAATTACAATGTCTGTATGAATGGCTGTGTCAAAACAAATTGAAAATGAATTGCATGAAAACTAAATGTATGGTTATCGTATCTAAGATTAATTGTCAAAAATTTCATGAATCGGAACATTTGATTTATCTAGAGGGGAAAAAAATTGATACTATTTTTGAAATTAATTAAGTATCTGGGAGTGATCTTGGAACCACAGTTGAGTTTCAACAGTCATGTTGAGTATTTATGCAAAAAGATAGGGTTTTTTAAGCGTATATCGCGTTTTTTATCTCAATGGACTAAAATACTAGTGTATAATACCATGATTTTTCCCCATTTTTCATATGTTTCTTCATTGTTAATATCTTGTACTAGTGAAAAGTTGAAAAGATTGCAATTGCAACAAAATAAGATTATGAGAATTAAATTGGACTGTGATAAATATACTCCTATTAAGAATATGCTGGACAGGCTGAATTGGCTTGATGTCAGGCAGTTCATCAGAAGAGCAAATTTAATATTAGTGTATAACATTTATTTATTGAGAAACAAGAATACAAACAGGTATTTCAACCCAGAAACAGTATTCATAGGTTACATAAAAATATATACAATCCTTAGGCATAAACTTAAACTTAGTGCAAATAAAAGAAAAATTTACTGAAACACTGAACTAAGAGTAACCAATAGTTAGAAAGAAACAAAAAGAAATCAAAAAGGAATCAAAAAGAAATCAATCTTGTGCAAAATAATGATGTTTCAACAACTTCTTATAGCGCATGAAGGGGATATTGAAGGGATCTAAATCGAAAAAGCTTGAGTTGAACTCACTCAAAATTCTGCATATTGGTGAATTTTTTGTAATATTCAATCTACGAAAAGGAACGGCAAACAATTCCGCCGATCTGAGTCTCCTTTCAGGTACCTTAAAATGTACAGATTGGAGAAGAGAAGGAACCGAAAGGACGCCGTTCACCATTTTAAATATCAGACACATGTCGTTGACTTTCCTGCGGTTTTCTAAGGTGAGCATATTAAACCTCTTGAGAGCTTCGGAGTATTCATGGTTTTCAATTCGGAAGTTATTCCGATATGACATACATCGGAGAAACTTGTGCTGTACGCGTTCCAACCGTCCCACGTGACACCCATAGTGAGGATTCCAAACTAGAGATGAAAAATTCAGCTTATTACAAATCAAAGAATAATACATCGTCAACAAAGTTTCATTCTTTTTGAACATCTTACTATGACGAAGGACGAAACCAAGCATTTTATTTGCCGATGACACGATGTTGTCTATATGCTCGATGAAATTCAGTTTTTCATCTAGAACCACTCCCAAATCCCGAATACTACTCACTTTCTGCAACTTATTCTGATCTAACGAGTAGTCAAACCTGATTTTATTGATATTTCTTGTAAAAGAAATTTTAAAACATTTTTCCATGTTCAGAAAAAGGAAATTTTTTCTGCAGTAGTCACGGAATCTATTTAAATCCTGCAGCAGCAAACAACAATCATCGAAGCTTTTCACCCTCAAAAAAATCTTTAAATCATCCGCAAACAGCAGAAATCTGGCACAATGAAAATATGACGATCTATCATTCATATAGATAATGAAAAAAGAGAGGTCCGAGGTGAAACCCTTCCGGTACTCCAGATGAACTGAAAAATGTTCTCGACGCTTGTCCATGAACACATACAAATTGTGATCTGTGGGATAAGTAAGATGTTATCCATCTGAGCAGATCACCACAAATTCCCACCTCCGCAAGTCGATGCAATAGCACCGAATGATTAATTTTGTCAAATGCTTTTTTTAGGTCTGTGTATATAACGTCAGTTTGATGTTTTGATTCAAACCCTTCAGAAACATATTCCACCATACTAATTAGGTTCGTTTCCAGACTACGACCCTTTATGAAACCGTGCTGATTCTCAATTATCAAGTTTTTTACATGATTCTCAATATATTTATAAACTAAGGCTTCAAAGATTTCAGGAATTACTGAGATGTTGAACACAATAGTCAACTTAGCTATTTAAAATTATTTGGAGGTAAGATCGAGTTTTCATGGGTATGGTTTGAGGTCGAATAGAGATTTTAATATTTCTTTGGTGAAGACTACTAACAGATAGAAAACATTATTTTATGATGGGGTTCGCTTTTTTAATGATCTGCCTGATACTTTAAGAGTATTCAAGAGGAAACTTGACATGTATTTGCATAGTTAGATTGTTAGGTAAATTAAGAAAACTAATGTGAATAGATATTTTTGTGATGTAAGTAGCAGAAGGCTAAATAAAGATATATTATTATTATTATTATTAAGTTTCATTTGAAAACATTGTTACTGGTCTTTTGTTGCATTAAAAGCACCCGAATTATCAAATCCCACCCAGAAATGATAATACAATGTTTTTAATTATTCTATTAGGTCGGATACTCCAAAGACTACACTGTTCAAACAATTATAATGATTAACTTGTTTTTTGAAATACCTATCAAAACTTTTTCAGTAAATTTGATTGTTAAATTTAAAAATAACTCTCACTTTTTTGTATTACATATGACTTTTTCATAATTTTACAAATATTCACTCAATAAAACATGTCATATGGAATACTCAAGTTAATCCAAGCATATAAATGCTACAATGTTGAATCGTCATTGAAATTTGAATTTTTATAAGTTTCTAGATTGTGTCCAGGAGCCCGCAGATCTTTCTTTTGTAGAATGAAATGTAATTTAGCAGCGCAAATGAAAGACAAATCTTGTACAACATCAGACAGTCAGAAACGAAGAGACAATCAGAATTTAGGTGAGCTTCATACGTATGAATAAGATTTATAAAATAAAAGTTTGCTTTCAGATAGGAAATATACGGTAGTGCATTGTACTGGCTACCTTAAATCGTGGTCGCCAACTAAAATCGGCCTTAAGGAGCAAGACTATGACGTAGATGGAGAATCCTACAACGTTTCATGTTTGATTGCTGTTGGTAGAACTTTGCCGCATATATCCACAATAACAGCAGCAACACAAAGTAGTATCAATACTAAACCACTGCAATTCATCTCGAAACACACTTTAGATGGAAAATTTTTATTTGTTGATCAAAGGTACTTAAATATTCTGAATCAATTTTGTATCATCCTGGTTGTTTATATTAGGTTTATGGCATATATAAAAAACTCGTGCAGCAGAGCTTCATCACTTAGGTCGTAATTTTCGTGCGAAATGCATCGCGCCGAGACGCGATTCCAACGGATTGAATTATATTTTGAAAGATCACTTATAAATAGAAAACCGAATATAATTCATTTTATTAAAATAATTTCGGAAAGTGCACCGTGGTTGAGGAGAAAAAGTAGAAACTAACGAAGGAAAGTACCTGAATATCACTCAATCCACGTACCAAAATTCAACCTTATTTGCGTACTTATAATATATCGAGATTCAATTCGAACGAAGTAGTCACCACGTAATGCCCAAGGATCGTATTTCAACATAAACTCAATGCACGTACCACACTCCAACCCTCCAGCTCAATCTGCAACAGCTGTGGAGTTTAGCAATTCTCAAAAACCACGGATAAATAAGAAATACCTACGTAAAATTGGCGGCGGTTCGAAAAATTCAACCAAATTTCAATCGTTTCCTTCTGTCACACAAACGATATATATATATATATATATATATATATATATATATATATATATATATATATATATATATATATATATATATATATATATATATATAATTATTTATTTGAATTGTTTTTGCCTGTGAACTATTTTTAATTTTTTGATAATTATTAGCAATAACAGGCATGGTGAATCTCAAAAAACTCAATTTTATTTTTTTAAAAAAAGCCGCGAATGTCGTGGCGAAACGTCAACTTTCTAATAAAATCAAGTTTTTTGAGATTCGCCAAGCCTGTTATTGCTAATAATTATCAAATAATATATATATACACACATATATATATATATATATATATATATATATATATATATATATATATATATATATATATATATATAATGAACAAAACTAAATTTGAATTTACTACGTTTATTATCACAAAATATTTTGAAAAATTTTAACACTGCGATTGCAATTTCGGTCACTAGGTCGTAAATTAAAATAATCTTGACGTTCATAAAAACGTCAAGATTATTTTAATTTAAGATCTATGCATACAATCTCATGGACACTGTAAGTTATTTGTTCTTTTTTCCACAAATTGTCCTGGTTTCACTTTGTAATAATTTTGTAGCATTCCCTGATGATGACAATAAACATTGTCGAAATATTGGAAAAAGTGTTAATAATTGATTGCCAAGTTACGGTCGGCATATTAAAATCTCCAACAAATAGGACAGAATTGCCTTGTAATATATTTTCCTGAGTAACCAAACCATCTAAAAAAGTCGCAATTGAGTAGTCACAGCTCGGAGGGATATAAACACAACACACAAGTAAATTTTCTCCCGTCTTAGACTTAATAGACACCCAAATGTTCTCATAATCTAACTCTAATTCATACCGTCGATTAGAACTCAGTGTTGCCTTGACAGCTATCAAACAACCTCCTCCATCTTTTTTTGTTGATCTTGTTGTTTCTCGATCTCGGCGGTATACAACGTAATTATCGTTAAAAAGCTCGCTTGAAAAAATTGTGTTGTTCAACCAAGTTTCTGTCAAGCAAATTACATCGTAGTCGTTTAGGAACAAATTTTGATAGAAATTGTTAGTCTTGGTCCGAAGTCCTTGAGTGTTTTGATAGTATACACTCAGTTGTTGCGCCATGGTAATTAGTTATTTATCTTATTGATTTTTACTTGACAAAATATTAAATTTAACAAATTAAAGCTTTTCCAACATACAGTGTCACTTATGTGAATTAATGCGAGAGGAATCGTCTTTTCGGACAAATACCATTCCATTCTTAGACCAGCTGTATTTATAATTTTGTTTTTAGCGATAGATCTTGTTTCTTTAAAAATAATTTTATTCTAAGGGTAAGGTTGCTCGTTAACATAAAAACTGTCGGATAATCCGGTATTGACATTTTGTAAGATCCATTCTCTTTTCCAGGCGTTTAGTTTTTCCTGCGGAAAGAAAATTATCTCTGTCTCGACGAGAAATGAAACGAACAATTATATTTTTGGTTTTTATTTTTTGAATTTTGTTTGACTTTGTTCTTGTAACATATTCGATCCTATCGTGTTCTTAATTTCACATTTTACATAGCGACCTATCCTCTGAATAATATTGTTTAGGTTTCATTGTCTTTCTCGGGTATACCTTGTATTTCGATATTATTTAGCCTAGAGGATTGGTCCAGTTCGTTAAGCTTGGTTTCTAGCAGGGATACCTGCTGCTTAAGTTGAGATTTTCTTTAATGAGTTTGTCGTATATTACGCATCCACTCATTTATTGTTCAGTTTTCTCTTCAAAAATTCTGACACCTTATCCGAAACAAAAGTAACGGAATTGTATAGGCCGACTTGATGCTCTCTTATGCCGCGTAACTCTGATTTCAGGCTATCGATAGCAACCAATAAATCGTCATTTGTCGTTGTTTGTGCGGGCAGAGTTATTGTTGCTGCGGAATTCTTGTGCATTGACTGGCGTGGTGGGCGCGAGTCATTCATTGTAGTCCACTCGCGTACTGCTTCGTCGACAGTCAGAACATCTCCCACGAGGCTCCGTCGGCACGTAATCCATCCAGCTGCGATCCGTTGATTCCGATACAGATGCCATGATAAAAAACGCTCACAAGAACACAACACACTGAATACCTGGACTCTTACGATTCACGTTACTCGTGCATATTTTACACACTTTATTCGACATTGCTTACTTTTTGTTTAAAGCAAGTACAATATACAGTGAAGCAATGTTGATGCACTATTTCTAAAGTAATTTTTGTAAGTTTAGTTAATTAAAACTCTTTTAAACTAACCGAAAGTCAGGTAGACTTAACAAACGCGCGAACGTTTCAGATGCGTTCGCCACGGCGGTCAGCTTACAACTATATATATATATATATATATATATATATATATATATATATATATATATATATAGCTAAGAAAAAACTCGTTGGGTACGCAGCATGCAGGAAGTATACTCTTATAACACTTTTTCCAATATTTCGACAATGTTTATTGTCATCATCAGGGAATGCTACAAAATTATTACAAAGTGAAACCAGGACAATTTGTGGAAAAAAGAACAAATAACTTACAGTGTCCATGAGATTGTATGCATAGATCTTAAATTAAAATAATCTTGACGTTTTTATGAACGTCAAGATTATTTGATTGGTTGAACAACACAATTTTTTCAAGCGAGCTTTTTAACGATAATTACGTTGTATACCGCCGAGATCGAGAAACAACAAGATCAACAAAAAAAGATGGAGGAGGTTGTTTGATAGCTGTCAAGGCAACACTGAGTTCTAATCGACGGTATGAATTAGAGTTAGATTATGAGAACATTTGGGTGTCTATTAAGTCTAAGACGGGAGAAAATTTACTTGTGTGCTGTGTTTATATCCCTCCGAGCTGTGACTACTCAATTGCGACTTTATTAGTTGGTTTGGTTACTCAGGAAAATATATTACAAGGCAATTCTGTCCTATTTGTTGGAGATTTTAATATGCCGACCGTAACTTGGCAATCAATTATTAACGAATCATTTCTCCAGCCAGTCCAATCTGGTAACAAATTTTCTGAGGTGCTTGATACGTTTCCTATCTAGAGTTTAAACAGTATAATTTTTCTCAAAAATAGTAAAAAAATAAAATATTGGAATTCTAGTTCTGTGTAATAAAGACATAGTTACAAATTGTGCAACAATCTGTTAACTGTTTAGTAACTGAAAATGCTAACCATAAGGCAATTGAATTTTCGTTGGGCAGTTTCTAGCGTTTAAGCCTATTAAGCCAACGAATAAAAAATATAACAATTTAAAAAGCCAATTTCGATAATATAAATCGGAGCTTATCTGAAATAAACTGGAATCTGCTATTAACAGGTACTCATGTAGACTCGTTGGTGGATCAATTCTATAACGTAATAGAAAATATTTTTAGAAAGTGGGTTCCAGTCCGAAATGTTAAAGGAAAGTTTCCAAAATTATTTTAAATTTGAAACAATTTCAGTAATTAAAGAAAAAAATAAACTTCATAAAAAGTATAAAATATACAACGATCAATCTATTTATAATCGGTTCTGTGAGCTTAGAAACTTATCAAAACATATGATAAAACAAGACTACAATGAATTTATGAAAGGTATTGAATCTAATATTTTGGAAAACACAAAAATTTTTTGGAATTTTATTCGTAATAAAAAAAAAACAATGTTGGTCTATTCCATATGAGGTAAAAAATGGTAATATTTGCAAGAGGTGGCAAAGAAGTAGCTAACATGTTTGCGGAATTTTTCAAAAGCGTGTACATCAAATCCAACCGGAATATCTTTCAACAATAAGAAGCCAAAAATACAGACAGGGATTGAGTTGATTTCAGAAAACCAAATTTTAGAAATCTGTAAAAACTTAGACGTGAACAAAAGTTCAGGTCCAGATAAAATTCCACCTATATTTTTAAAAAAAACTGTGCGGTTAATTTGGCTGAGCCACTTGGTATTATTTTTTAATGAATCGTTAAGATCTGGCATTTTTTTCCTAAGAAATGGAAGTTAAGTGAAATTATTCCAATTTTTTAAGAGCGGCGATAGAGAAGAATGTAAAAAATTTATAGACCTATCAGCAAATTATGTATTTTTGGCAAAATCTTGAAAAAAATAATGTACCACCGTATTTTCGAATGTGTTAAATACTTAAATATAAATGAACAGCATGGTTTTTATCCCAGAAGATCACTGGAAACAAATTTGTTATGTTTCTCAGAATTTGTCAGTCAGACAATAGATGATAAAGGTCAAGTAGACGCTATATACACCGACTTCTGTAAGGCATTTGACAAGATCGATTTTCAATTATTAATACAAAGGCTCGAAGAGGCCGGTGTGTGGATGCGACTATGATCAGACTATGTTGTTCGTATATTACAGGCAGAAATAGTAGAGTAATAGTTGATGGGCATACGTCGGACTTTTTTGGTGCGACGTCTGGTGTACCTCAAGGTAGTCATCTGGGTCCGTTATTCTTCATAATCTATATAAATTCAATAAAAACTGTTTTAAACATTGCAAAATTCTGTTGTTTGCAGATGATTTGAAAAATATACAAAAATGTCGAGTCCCCAGCTGACTGCCTGAAGATCCAAGAAGATCTTCTACGTTTGGAACGATACTGCCAGGAAAACAAACTCTATCTGAATACCGCTAAATGTTTCTATATCTCATTCACAAAAAATATCAATAAAATCACGTCGCTATACTCCATTAATAAAAGTAATTTGAAAAGGGTCATGGAAATTAGAGATCTGGGAGTTACTCTGGATGATAAGTGGACTTTTAAAATGCATATAGAAAGAGTAATAACTGAATCGAATAGGATGGCGGGATTTATAAAAAGAAACTCAGTAGATTTCAGGAATCCTCAATCCATCTTGTCTCTTTACTATGCGTTTGTCCATAGTAAACTCTCTTTTGCCTCTGTCATCTGAATCCAAAATACAACATACATACTACACGTCTGGAACGTGTACAAAATAGATTTTTAAGATATCTTGGATTTAAGAGCAATACACCGGTAGTTAATCACAATTATTCCAATATCAAATCTAAATTTAAAATTGTATCACTTGAACACAAAAGAATTATAACCGATCTATCTATGCTCTACAAAATATTAAATAATCATATTGATTCTAATGATCTATTATCTAGAATTAATCTAAGAACACCAAGGGCCAACGCAAGAAATAGAGATCTGTTTGCAGTGGATTTTCACCGAACTAACCTAGGACAGAATTCTCCAATCTGTAGATTTCAGTCACTGTTCAATCTTCATAATAATTTTCTAAAGCTGGATATTTTTGTTTTGCCAATAAAATACTATAAGCACCGTCTAAAACAATACTTTTTAGGAATTTAGACGACTAAGAATAATTTCAGTTTGTTCTTGTCATTTTAAGTTTATTAAGTTTATTATGTACTAATTATTTAGAATATAAATTGTTTAGTTTGTAGGTTAAGTTTATTTTATACACGTAGTGGATGCTGTTTTGGTACTTTGTACTGTTTGCAACCTAAATTGGTAAATAAATAAATAAATAAATATGTTACAGTCATAGTGATTAAATAGCTAGTATACATAATGACTGGTCATTATATATAATAGCAAAATTGACTAGACAATGTGATAAATTAATCATTTCATCTGGATATTATTCATAATAGCGAATCAAAGTTAGCCAAAGTAATAAATACGGTCTATTTGACTGGTTATCCCTTCCGCTGGAAAGGGATATGAAAATGTAACTGCTGAACTCGTCACAGTGTATTTGAATCTGTGTGAATCTTGTCAGAAAAAAAACGTTTGCCAAAAAAGGTCTTATTGTAAAACCGATTATCAGCAACGAGCTTAATTCAAGGTTCCAAGTTAATCTTATAGACATGCAATCACAAGGTGATGGTGATTATAAATTCATCATGGCGTATCAAGATCACCTAACAAAATTCGTGCAGCTGCGGTCTTTGAAAAGCAAGCGAGCAGATGAGGTAGCTTATCAATTACTAGACATTTTTACTACATTCGGAGCGCCCAGTATTTTGCAAAGCCATAATGGTAAAGAATTTGCTAACAAAGTGGTCAAAGAAGTCTGTGCGATGTGGCCAGAATTAGAAATCGTACATGGTAAACCCCGACACTCTCAATCACAAGAGTCTGTTGAAAGGGCTAACCAAGACGTAAAGAAGATGCTTTGTACTTGGCTGGAATCTAACAACACGACGAAATGGTCTGAAGGATTACGCTTTATTCAATTTATGAAGAACAGAGCGTATCACGCAGGGATAAATCATAGCCCTTACGAAGCAATGATTAACTGTAAAGCTAAAGTCGGATTAAATAGTCTTCCTAAAGATGCGCTAGTTGAACTGTCAACAGAAGAAGAGCTAGAACCTATATTGAATGAAGACGAGAAGCAGGTGAATGAGGAGAGGGAAACCGAACCCAATATTACCGACGCTGTGATTAATGAAGATGAAGAAATAAAAAGCGATATTACAATTTTAAACACCGATTCGTAAAATGAAATTCCAGATAACCTGACAGTAAAACCTGATAACGCGACCGAAAACCAAGGAAATACTACAGATCCGTCGAATATAATGCAAAGTGGCCAAGTAAATGCTCTCGATAAAAAGAAACAAAATATTGGAAACATCAGAAAATTAGTTGGACAATCTCTGAAAAAGCAAGCAGATAAAATGTTAGCTCTATTTTCGGTAAAATATCCTGCTGCTAATACAGGCTATAATGTAGTGGTAAAAATTCCTGATGTAGACCGCGCCAAAGCGATGATGATGGCTGTTATAATTTCTCAGGAGACAGAAGGAATGTATAAGTTAGGTACTAAGCATGAAATTCTAAATCAACTGTGCAAAAAAGAGTCACATCATTGCAAATGTACTGGAGAATGGTTTCTAATAGGTGTAAATGTTAAAGGTAAAACCTCATGTGTAACTCAAAATGTCATAAGAGCCTTACTTGTAAGAATAAATAATAATTATGTATGACCCAGTTAATTCATGTAAGTTCGTGTTAAATATTTTATTATTGTTGTCTTTAAAGAGTGATACCAAATACTTGTTTTGTGTGTCCCTGTGTGTTCTTTAATTTTCTCTCATAGCTAGTGAGCTTTGAATTTACTTTATAAATTAAAGTTAAATAACTTTATAACAATGTTAATTAATGTATAATCATTATCTATGACGATGTTATTTTGATTCTTAAAAAAAACATTATAATTATTTCTTTTCAAATAACAGTATCTATAATATTGCTACACATATAGTTAGGTATGCTTAAGGCAAATTGAAATATAATTTTATAATCTTCACCTTTACCTACTTGTTTTATTATATTATCCAAGTCTTCTATGATATTATATAAAATTGCTAGTTAATGTGATTAATTCTGTGTCAATTATCACTTTATCTGAATTGAGTAGACATTATAAATAATGGCTAGATAATATATATAATATCCGGATTTATTACTTTGGCTGTAACATATATATATATATATATATATATATATATATATATATATATATATATATATATATATATATATATATTCGTGAAGTTCAGAGCTCTGTGACTGAGGATGTCCTTCTCCATTTTGTTGTTTTCCCAAACAAATTAATGACCACCTATGTCGATTAAGATGAGCTGAAAAGATACACAACCGTACCAAATATCACCATAAAAATTCGGGCAGTGAAATGAAACATTTTAAATCCCCAAATAGCACCCTCCTAATATCGAACTAATTCAGGTCAAAATTTACATTTTCTCGAATGAATTTATAGTAGCTGTACATATGTATAATCCTCAAAAATGCTTGAAATTTCAACATTAAAGATGTGGTGATGTAAAAAATAATTTGAAACTTAAGTGTGCACTTCCCTTACAGCAACTTAATCCACGTATTCAGCTTCAATCCTGCTACTCTGCAATTTCGAAAAATCTCAGAAACCAGGAAAAACATTAAGTCTTTACATTAAAATGTCGACTGTTGAGAAACACAGTAACGCACTACCCTAACGTCAACTCAATCTGCTTCAACCATCTCACTCAATCTGGATTAGCTGTGTGGATGCGCAAATCCTCCAATACCCCGAAAAAATAATCGTACTTTGAAAATAAATGATCTCAGATATTCAAGTTTTTCATATGACAATACCGATCAATTTCACAGTTGTGCCCTCCTTCAGGGTCTTGAACTTTTTCAAATTTTTTCGATAGGCTTCTATTATTGTATATGTACATTGTGAACATGAATTCATGAACTAGCCTGAACAAGCGTTAATTTGAACATTTGCTTTTACAGGGCTACTTTAGTGTTAGGGTTTCTTCCACAAGAACTTCTTGGTTGCAGTATGTACGAGTATTTTCATCAAGAAGACATCCCGACCTTAGCAGACTCACATAAGGCAGTTCTACAGAGTACGGACAAATTATATACGAAAACCTACAGATTCAAAACAAAGGATGGCGAATTTGTTAATATTCAGAGTGAATGGCGAGCGTTCAAAAATCCATGGACTAAAGAAATCGAGTATTTGATTTCGAAAAATAATCTGATGTAAGTAACCGATTTTATAAAAGGTTAAGTAATTGAGATTCGAATATGTATGTACTAAAATACAAAACACCCACTAGATAGTCCTTTTTCGACAAAATTTCAAAAATCATAACAAATATCTACATATTATTATGTTCATAGTTGAGGGCATTATGAAAAGTTTCCAGAGTCTCAACATGTCGATGGAGATACTGGTCAAAAATAAAATTGTAATGTATATATATATATATATATATATATATATATATATATATATATATATATATATATATATATATATATATATATATATATATATATTTATATATATATATATATATATATATATATATATATATATATATATATATATATATATAAATTAGAGAAATTAGAGAAATAAAAGGACCCTTTATATGTGATGCATGTGCTAGTATTTAATATTGATCTCGTTATTCGTTAATCAATTATTGTCAATGATTTAGAACATATAATGTTGAGAAAATTTCAATTTAGTTATTTGTCATGCTTGACATATGCCTTTCAAGTTTTCAATCAGTATTTTGGAGAATTAATGAATCATTTTTGAAATGTTTGATGTGTATCTATATATATATATATATATATATATATATATATATATATATATATATATATATATATATATATATATATATATAATCTCTTGATAATTATTAGCAATAACAGGCTGGTTGAATCTTAAAAAACTCGATTTTATTAAAAAGTTGACGTTTATATAAATATTTATATATATATATATATATATATATATATATATATATATATATATATATATATATATATATATATATATATATATATATATATATATATATATATATATATATATATATATATATATATTTATACAGGGTAGCGAGACAGTTTGGCAACAAGGTATTTTTTTGAGACGATTAAACGTATTATCATCAAATTTCCCTCAGAGATGGATTGTTTGAAGAGGTGTTATTAAGTGGCCGGCAAGATCTAACGACTTGACTACACTTTATAGCAGACATAACTGATTCAAAAACTCTCAAATATCTTGAGATACACAAAAAAATTCTCCATAAATTATAAACAATTCTATTCGAAGCTTCAAATACAGATTGTATTACCTATTGCTAAGACAAAAGTGGCCAACATTTTGAGCTCCTATTATAAGGAAACTATTAATGTTTTTGTAAGTTAGTATGAGTTAACATATTGTATGTCTTTGAAAATTGTTTCTCTTATTTTTTGAGTAATGTGATAAGTATTCTATATTTTTGAAAAGAGGACGAAATCAGCTTTTTCACGATATATCACTCGATCTACGGTGCTATTTAAAAAAATTCAAGATGGCGGCGGTACACTAATTGCTGACGTCACTCAAGTTTGACAGGACCTCTGAAAAACGAAAAATACAATCCAGTGCATAACCCTAAAATTTATACGTTCAATCGTTTCGAAGAAAATGCCTTGTTGCTAGACTTTCTCGCTACCCGGTATATATATATATATATATATATATATATATATATATATATATATATATATATATATATAAATATCAGTGGCGGCTCGTGAGGTTTTGGTTTGAGGAGGCTACAAGAGGTGTTAAAAAATACACCATAGGCGAAAATTTTTAGGATTTCAAGGTCAACCGCCTTATAATTCAAAGAAAATCAAAGTAAAACAAGCACCCTAAGCTATTAATTTGTTTTCACTTTCGAGTGTCTACCTTGAGACCCACAACTCCTATTTACAATATTCACAAAAACTCTTCTTAGCCAGTTAGTCAATTCATCTATTCATCAAATTTTTTCTTTCACAAAATAGGTACCTACCTACCTACTTAACGAATCTGTTAACAGCTGGTGAGAGCAAATAAAAGTTATTATATATTTTTGAAGATTAGCGGGATTCAGCGACCTTTAACGTTAGTTAAAGAACGCAGAAGTTAACAAAATGATCTATAATATCCTCATAAAATTTTTTGTCCTTCGCCAAAAGTTTTACCAATTTCTTCTCAATAGACAACAAACCAATATTTTTCAAACGATCCTGGCTCATTGAATTTCGTAAATAAGTTTTAATTCTCTTAAGAGTGGAAAACGAGAGCTCTACGGAAGCCGATGTCACCGGGATAGAAACAATTAGACATAAGAGTTTATAAACTTGGGGTAAATCTTGATTCAAATCATTATCAAAAAGGTATTCAATAGTCCTCACATGATTTTCATTTTGCCCCAAAATTTCATTGTCATTATAAACAACACACAATTCACTTTTTATGGCCACCTTATCAAAAAAAGTGTATTTTTGACATAAATTTTCCAAAAGGTTATCTGGAAAATTAGCCGAAAATCCGGTGAACAAATTTTTTTTGAGTAAGTCGAAGAAATGCAGTTCTTTCAAATCAGAGAACCTTATTTCTATTTGACCCCTAATAGTATCCAAAATTTCATTAAATATTTGCTTATAGAGAAGCTATCTGCGTAACTGAATTTCTTTCGTTTTGGGCAAAATTGAGTCGTAGGTATCATCAGTAGTTTGAAATACAGAAAATGGTTTTTTTAAATAAACTTCTGCACGAAATTCTGAAATTTTTTCCAAAAGAAACTTGAGCCGATTTCGTGAGTAAATTACATCAGAAAACTTGTGCTGTAAGATTTGAAAAAGTATTTCTGTTTTTTCAAAAATTAATTTAAAGATGTTTAAAAAATATATAAATTCCTTATCTTGTAAGAAAGATATTAATCCGCGTGCGGCATTTAAAGTTACTTTATCGGTGAAAAATTCCTCACTTTCAACTATAGAATTAAATCCTCAAATCCTAAGCGGCCCCAAACAGAGACATTTTCCCTAGTAAAAAGTAAACACTGCCAACAAAATAATTTATTTTTTACCTGTGATCCGGTTAGGCAAGGATGTCTCTCATAATTCCTTGTATTAAAACCGAGGTTTTGTTGTGTGTTACGCTGCACCAACTTGTTTAATTCAGGGGTAGGTCGCAATGTTTTTATCAAAACTTTATCCTCGTAACTTAGTGCACTAAAATTATCGGATAACAAATAATCCACTAAGTCACCATTGAAATTTTTGAAATTAACTTCAGTAACCAAACTCATTTTAAAACAATACGCGAGCAATATAAGTAAACACGCTGCTGTTTTCGGCCATTAGTAACTACGATCACACTACGATTCAATTAATGCTTTTCAACGAATTCACTCGATGTCACGCGAAATTCTATAGTTGTGATTGGTCGACATTGTATGAGACTGGGTCTCTATCGGTGTTGCCATTTACATGTGTTTTGCTTTTCTATTGCAATGAAGTATTCATTCGGAGTATTTGCACCGTTGTTTGCTTTTCTGTGGCAGGCATTATGAACGTTGAGAATATACCTTTCTAAGCCTCCGCAGCGTTGCCACAAATCTTGTAATGAATGAAATGCAGTTAATGTAAATACCTTCTATCTTAATTAATAAATTATATTATATAATGTAGGTTGAAAGAAAGGTAGGTGCATAAAATAATATGATTTTGATTAATATGAATATGCTGAATGCTGACTATTCAATGTAATATATTAGTGATACACGGAATATTATTGAGGAGGAGGCTTAGCCTCCTTAGCCTCCTTTGACTAGCCGCCTCTGATAAATATATATATATATATATATATATATATATATATATATATATATATATATATATATATATATATATATATTTTTATATATATATATAAATATATATATATATATATATATATATATATATATATTTATATATTTATATATATATATATAAATATATATAATATATATTAATATATATATATATATATAATATATATATATAATTATATATGAATATATAATATATATATATATATATATACACATATCTTCTTCAAGTGAAGGTTCACAATGGAAGATGGCAATAGTTATAGTTATTCTAGCTTTGGAAACAGCTGCTCTAGAAAATGTATGAGAAGTGAATTTATACCATTCTGTAGGTTGCACAGCCACGAAATTCTCGTTCTTCCTATGCTTCTCTTTTCATGGATTTTTTCTCACATAATCAATTGTTGTAGCTAGGTGTACTTCTCTTTACGAGTAATATTTTCCAAGTATCGAAGTTTTCTAATTTAGATAGTTTCTATTTATATCATCATCATTCGAATTATTCCAACCTTTAACTATTTTATTGTTTTTTATTGGAGGTCCTGGTTCTAACCCCGTTAAGCAGTCAATCAGTGAGAGAAAATATTATATAATTTGTAATTTTATCTAGATATATATATATATATACATATATATATATATATATATATATATATAAATATATATATATATATATATATATATATATTTATATATATATATATATAAATATTTATATATATAAATATATATATATATATATACATATTTGTGTGAAGAACATCATCAATCTGAAACTGTCATTTATCAGAAGAGTTTATGTTGATGATACTGTGAAAATGAATAAAATCGAATATCTAGTAGTCATCAAATTGTGAGATGGATCTTGCTTGCTTACGGAATCACCGTAGTATTACATTAGGTACACCCTTATCGAATAAAAATAAATATTTATTTGAATATCACTTAGTTTCTGATATTTCATTATATAAAATTCATCTTGGTCAAAGATATTGAGAAATTACCATAAGTTTTTCTTACCCTTGATTAATTTTCATAGGTTATTCTATTTTTATACAATTTTAATTCAGAATTGTTCGTACCCTCTTCTTTCATTAAAAAACTAGTCAAATTTGAAAGGGGACTTGTGTGTTGATTCCAATATATTTTTCAGTGGAATGATCTTTACTTATTATACAATCTCTATTATCACTCATTTAATTTATTATTGCCTACATGCATACTAACATTCTCATTTATTTAGTGACTTATGTATTCACATTATTTCGCGATTACTTTCACTTCTTCACTAACCAACATAAAATATTATAAATTCATTCATTATTGCAGAATTGATTTCGAGAGGGTGGAAAATGAAGGACCTAGAATAGAACGATTAGAGAATTTGGAGTTCGTAAACGAGAGTAAGTAATTTCATTATTTCTTGAGTTGCTTATCAATGTTGTATCAGGCAAATATTGCACTCTAGACCATGTACCCTTTTATCCACATATAATTGTTCAGTGGAGATTGTATGATGCTATAGGTACTTGAAATAGGAAGAGTCACTTTCATAAATAAAACTGCTGCTTTATTTTTAATAATAATAAAAACATTAATATCTTCTCCTCAGTGTTAGTAGCTAAATCCTGAGATAAACCGGGAAATAGTCATGATTGTCAAAGATTAGACGAAATCTCAAATTAGATAGCTTCAATATATTGCTATCATATAAGTTTATTTTATATCATGTTATTATTACGTTATTTAATACACTTTTGACTTATTTTATGATATTTTTATATCAAAAATAATTGTTCTTTAGAATATTGTGAATGAAACATATGTGCTTCAAATGGAAACCATCCAATATACTCGAGATTTATCAAATGCTAATCTTTTTCAGTTTCATTGTCTTTTCACCTTATTTTAATATTTTGCGGACATGAAAATATTTGAACTCAGCAATATACACATATAATTGCAAATAATTTTTACAACCACCCAACATTGTATTGGCTTTCATTTATAATTGTAGAAGATCAGATACCGGAAAATCCTGATGATGGAATTATAAAACTCATGGAAGATGTAACAAGAAAATCATCTACCAATAAGCAACAGTCAGATGGAAACGACGAAGCGGCTATGGCTATCATCATGAGCTTACTCGAGGTAGACGCAGGACTTGGAGGACCTGTGGATTTTTCTGGCTTGCCGTGGCCCTTACCTTGAACAAAATTATTATGAAGATCAATAGTGATATAATACATCGATAATATTTTAGAATAATTTTAATATAGTTTCCTCAACTATCGATTATTCATTTTTATCAAATATAATTTATTTCATAAAATGTACCTACACAAAAGGATAAATTTTGTCATGATGCAAAAAGTTAATATTAAATAGCACATTGCAGTTTTTTCGTGTACCATCACATTGGAAAAAGTTTTCCTACTAATATCTTATATAGTATCTTGAACGTAACTAGGAAATTTCAGGATGTTCTACTGATGCAGACTATTTCAACAAAAAATAACCAACACACTCTTTTCTTGAAAAAAAACACTAACTTTTTTTGAGTGACTCATAATTCATTTTCACTACGACCTTTCATACTGTTACCTATTATATTATGTTCATGTTTCTTTTTATTATAATCAAAAAATAAATTCTAAATCAAAAATTCCATATATAATGTAAAGCTTATTGATGATTTAGAATTTTTGATTTTGATGGAATTATTATTCACAATAAGGCTAATCCTTGATTCACGTGATCATTTACCTGACCAATTTAATCATATTGTATAAATAATCAGCTATTATCGCGGCGTCACCCGGCTGGAATTGAATTTGATATGTCATCATACATTTTTTTATAGATATCAATCTCATCTATAGAAACCACTCAGATATCTCTTACATTTTAGGACAGAGTATGTGAAAAGCAGAATCTCTCTACAGTCTTATATGTCATCTATATTGGGATCTGACATGGAGGCGGCGCTTAGGTGATAACGTCAAAACATGGAGTCTCAAAACCAACTTCCAACACGAGTTATATGAGAGATTTGAAAGTTTTTTGAGTTTTTTCTATAACAATGTTAGTTTCGAGTGAAAGTGTGAAGCTTTATTCAGGTGAAAATTTACCCCAGCGAAAATACAGAGAAGATGATAGGCTAGAAAGATCCAAATTCATAATACAGCGTGAGAAAAATGAAGAGAATTCGAGGCCTGGTATCGTCAACTTTACTGATTCTTGTTCATCTATTCTGATTTGATTTAATTTGATTTGTGAAATACCTACTCTAAATCAACTGTATTTGTTTAAGTGATATGAAACTATTAATTCGAACTTTTCATGTAGGCAGTTTATAATCAGCCAGATATGATGGGCAATTATCAATAAACATGTTTCAAAACTTTTTAGTGATGATTCAAAAATCATCTATTAAATATAGTATACATAGATTTAATGAGAAATCCTAATAATTCATATAATCAAATGTGGTTTTCATAATACAACACCATCAACCATAATGCAACTTAAAATGTATTAATAATGAATATATGAAGAAAAACGTTTTCATTCCGTATGTATTCTTATTATAACTAACTTCAATATAATAAGCATCATATACATAAAATTGATACTCTATCATTTCACTTAATCTTCTATGAATTTGTCATCTTCTAAGATCGGAGAAGACATAATATTTATCGTACCACATATCACTGTAAAAATGTCTTCTAATAATATCAATAAATTTCCAGGCAACACAGATCCAACAATTTGAAATGTTTTGGCTGCAGCATCTGGAATTTTCATTAATAAAGGAAACTAATCTAAATTTCTATCATAGGACTTAATTACCTGGAAGAATGTAATTTTCCTTTGTAAAACGCAAAGAACACACCGTCATTCTCGGAGTTGTATTCTTTTCTCCAAAATGATTTTCTCTCAATACAAAATATTTGTTTGGCTTCGGAAACCGATGAAATCTAATACTTGCATTTGTATATGCTTTAGAATTACAATTTTTCAAGCAACAACACTCTCTAGACTTGCTGATTCTACGTTTTACAAAATTAACACTTTCCATTATTCACCTTTTGCGACCTCATTTGTAAGGAATCAAAAACTTGCATGCAATTGCATATGTTGACGTTGGAAATGAAAACTTCATCCATCTGGCCGCCAGAGTTCGCCAGCTGACATGTCAGATCCCTATATGACATATATAATTATTTATTATATATAAATATATTTTTTTCTCCTTCAAGTCCATTCTGAATATTAGTGGATGAATTTTTGAAATCGGATTAGTAGTTTAGGAGAATCGCTCCTACATCCTTAAATACAAATTTTTTTTATAATATAGATGAGTATAATTTGAAGATCTGAAGTTTGTTTCAATCATACCATCGAAAGATCTATAAAAACTGATAGAAATATCCATGAATAACAACATAGTTGATCCATTAATAAGATCAGATATTTATTCACTCTTAGAATTATGTCTCGAAAAAATTACTTCAGTTTTAATGATCAAATTTTTTGTTGTATAAATGGGTCAATTATGAGTAGTCCAATGAGACATTCATGGATAATTTAGAACATGCTATCAATATCCATTTCTTGAGTCAACGTGTTCCCTATTGGTATAGATAGGTTGATGATATAATCTGCTGTTTTACTGGGACCATCAAGCTCGAGTCCTTCATAATATTCATTAATTCCACACATAATAACATAGCATTCATTTTGGAAAAAAGATTACTGTATGTGTTTATAGATTAACAATCAAGGAATTCAACAATTAACATAGTTTTTCAATTTAACACAAATTTCATTCATTCTCTTCAATATAAAATGACAGCTTTCAATGGCATGGTTCTTCGACTGGTGAATATGCTTCTATCTAACGTTGATTTTGACAAAAAGAAAGGTAACTTTTCACAGGTTTAAATAAAATCTAATGAGGAAAGGCGTTTCGTCATAACATTGACTTCATCTCGTACTAAATTATGGTATTACAAAACATGAATTTAACAATGAAACTATTTTGTCTTCAAATTCCCAAAATTATATTAATTAACGTACAACCGGTTTCGTTGTTTCAGAACAACATCTTCAGGTACAATATACTGAGTACACGGAAATTATTTATAGTTTGTAAGAAGACTCCATCTTGCGGCCTTAGTTAAGATCACACCTTCCATCCTAAGAGTGGACATTGTTGAACATTATGAATGACAGAATTCGATAACAAGAACTACATATAATTACGGTAGATGGTACCACATTACAAAATATTAAATTGTCAATCTTGCTAGCTCCGTAGAACTTGAAAGGCATAATTTGTTTCTCGTATGTGAGAAAAATTTTTAAATTTGTTTCGTCTTTTCGTCCTCATCAATGTTGACTGAATTACAATTTTTGGATTCTTTGTATTTTAGACTATTTCTCATTAGTGTAAAAATGTAAGTGTTGAAATTGAAGATGTATGTTTTTTCTTGTTTTTTCTTGTTTGTAAGCTACTCTTTATTTATTATTTTTCAGTATATTGTACCTGAAGATGTTGTTCTGAAACAACGAAACCGGTTGTACGTTAATTAATATAATTTTGGGAATTTGAAGTCAAAATAGTTTCATTGTTAAATTCATCTTACTACCCAAATATGGACAATCTACAAACATTATTACAAAACAATCTATTTATACGAAAAATTGAACATAACACAGGGGTTCTTAGAGAAACTAAATAACAATAGGCAATTCATTCAAAGCTATTGGTAGGTACATTGAACAGATTAAGAAGAGGAGGAGGGTTTACTTCAATCTGGTCGTTAACTAGGTTTTCGGAATTTTTATATTTATTGATGTATAGGGATTCCCAACAGTTGATATTGTGGAGACTATTTTCTAACTGTAATATATTATAATTGTGATTAAAGGTATAGTTTTCTTGAATAAGATGACACGCATAATAAGAGTCCGTTTTCTGCTTAATATAGCTACGTTGGTGTTCGTGTATTCGAGTTTTGAAATTTCTAATTGTACGTCCTATATGGAATTTTTCACAATCGTTATAGTTACTTCTTCAGTTACAGACTATAAACACCCGTACGTTCATCTCTAAGGATTTTTGATTTGTTGTTTTTAATAAATTTTCCAATGCTCTTGTTGGTTTTATATGAATCTTTGAAATTTTGTTTATGAAGAAACAATTTCAGGTTTTCGGAAGGTTTGCCAAGGTATGTTAAACTATTATTCACTGTACTTTTCTGGGATATAAGTGGGGAAACTTCTTAAATTGCCATTTTGTATTTTTTCCTCTGAATGAAACTGTCAATCATATTGGGCGATCAACCATTATTTACTGCCATTTGTTTAATTATATTCAATTCCTTTCGGAAATTAGCTTCGGACAAATTAGCTTCGGACAACGGCGATAAATATTTTGTGATATCAGTTAAGTAAAAGACAATTCAAGTATATTGTAAATGCTACCAAACAAAGTAACCATCCTGAAGAAATATCTAGTAGCATTAACGTCAGAGACATAACTTCCAGTAGAAAATGAACAAGATGAAGATGATCCATTTCCATGTACCAATTCCATTGATAATAAAATACAAGTTTAAGTACAACGGAATCTGAAAAGTGAAAATCCGAATATTCCCGTCAAATTTGTTTAGAAAAGCCTTAAATATTCTACCTTCTGAACATATTTTGGAATTTGATTAAAATAAACTTCTCGGAAAGGCCCCTAAGCCTAGAGACTGGGGCATAAAAATAGGTTTCTACACCTCAGGGGCAACTAAAAAAAATTCAAATTCAAGATATAGTTCATTATCCTGGAGTATTCCGTCCTAGACAGGAAGAAAATTGCGCGACACAAAAAATGTACCCTTGGTAGGGCTGATATTTTCCAACACTTTAACATTGAGAATTCCCACTTATCACACAGTAAGGAGGTACATTCTGAATTTCAATTTGTTAAGTCTAAAAATGATTTGACGATAGGTGTTTCTTAAAGTTTGCATCAATTATTTTCCTCATTAAGAATAGATCATTTACTTATATAGTGATAATAGTAAGTAAACTGTATGGTGAAATATTCCCAAAATAGGTAAATTTTTCAAACTCAAGGAGTTATTCCATATCAGTTCAGATGGAAGTAGCAATTCCTGTTTCTACATTTATTCGAAAATGAAACAGAATGTTTATTCACAATCTTGTACCGAAGTTTCAAAATGACAGTTGCCTGTGAATTTCCTAAACATTTCAACAATATTCGGTAACAGATGTCGCTGTCACCTTCGTTCTCTACTCGGATATCCATAATCAATAAATACTTATTGACGATATAGCAACCACAACTGCCGCACCCTGACGCACATTATAGGATTTACTTTTCGTAACTATGTCAGAAATTTGTATCCTATAATAACTGTATTTTATACATATACTTTATCATTGGGAACTGAATTTTGATTTAATTTTTCGTTAAATTTCTTGAAAAATTATCACTTTGGAATATGATTCATAAAATATCATTAATCTATGGAAGCTGTTAAGTTTAATATGGAAAAGAAAGATAAATATCAATTACCTACTGAACTTAACACACATAACTGATTTATTGAAAGTTGCGGTGAGATTATCAATTTTGATATTTCTGATGAAGAATATAAATTATTAGTTTGAATCAATAATTGCATGATAAATAGGTAGTATGACTTAATTTATTACTCCTGAATCTATTATTTTGATACAAAAGTGATGACTTATTTCTCACATACATTTGTTAATATAAAATCTGAAACTTGGCTGCGTTCTTGAGGTTTGACACCTGCATACAATTTTACGAATGTAATATACCTGAATCTCAATCAATTTATCCAATGATATACCTAGAGGTCCTAAAAAGGGGGTAAAAGGGGCCTTCCATAAATTACATCATACGTTAAGCAGGTGCAGGTGAGTGGGGGTCAAAATTGTATGGCATCGTGTGACAAGAGCTAGGGGCGAGTCATAAAATTCCTAATGTCACATGCATAAATCTAAACTATTAAAACTCTAAACTTGAACTGTAAGGAAAAACTTGAAAATATTATCAACTAGATCTCATATTATTATATGGTTTGAATTTTTTGCCTCAAGTTTCGGCTACGCGAGTTCAAGCTCCCTGTATATGCGTTGTAGTGCTTTGGCTTCCTTTGACAAATGCCGAAACGCCATTATAGCCTTTGAAGTTTAGTTTCCGCAAACCAAAATCTCCCCTGAACCCTATAAACTTGGGCTCAGTAGTGGACGTGTTTTTCTTAATAGTACTAGGTAATATTTCGTGATTTTCAATTTATGCAACAAATATAAAATACCTTATAATATTTATTCAGGTATTGTTTACCGTGAACTATATGAAGTATACATGGGTTCGAAGTCCATGGACACAAAATGATTAAATTTTGTAACGTTCATTTGATTTGTTGTTTTGTGGATTTTCACAAATCCATTATATCATTTAATATGTGACGTGATACAAGGAGTTAAGTAAATGTGGCCATACTGACAAGGATGGGAAAAATCATGAAATTTCTGTAACGTAATTTATGGATGATTCCTAATTATATAATCACAAAAGTTTAAAAAAGCAAATTGCTGCAGCGAGATACTACTGGCGTCATTATGCCAAAGTAAATGGGCATAAAAAGCGAATAAGCTGTAAACTCATGTCTTCATAATTGATTATTTAATTAACTAACTTCGACAACAGAAAACGTTTTATTATATAATGCAGGTAACCATGTAGTGCTTGAAAGTATTGCTTGATGTTTATCAGTTAAGTTTTCAAGTAGGAATAATATATTTCCAAAGAAGCTTGACATTGATATTCACAAGGGCGTTGTGATTAATTCAAATAAAAATGGTCATATCAGAAAAGATTGATTCTAATGATTGGGTTCATGAAAAAATTGGATTGACTGAAATGTCAATATTTTCTAAATTATAGAAAATATTGACTATTCATGAACATGATGGGGATATATGAATAATTCATTAATGAAAAAATGCTTTCGAAACATTCATTGTTATAAATGTTTACAGTTTAATCATGAATCTTTGAAATATAATCTGATATAACTAATATTGAAGTTTCGCTTATCACTTGGTAAAACATGATTAAATATTGATATTTAAAATAAAAACACTTGGCTTCAAGTTTCACAAATATATTGAATAAAAATTAACAATTACATTAGTCAACTAGTTTCGGGTTATGGGCCCATTATCAAGACTGAACAGAAAAATACTTAACAAGCTCATTTATAATATTGATTGTAGTAGAAGGGAAATTTGGTATTCAACTTGTTCATTCACGATGGGGTAATTCCTTTTAATGGCACTACTAATTTCTAAAATTTCCAACAGGTCAAGACGTTTGCCCTTTTTACCTGTGTGGAGGCATATCGTTTTCTCGAAGTCGATGAAATGGTTAAATTTTATACAATGCTCCGAGAAACCAGTGATGTTTTTGTTAAAACAAAAATTGACTTTTTTATGTTCTTCTACGCGAGTGTTGATTTTTCTGCCTGTTTGTCCGATATAAAAGATGGCATTCATTACAAAAGATTTTGTTAAACACCACTGTTTTCTCCAATATTGTTCCTATCCTTATTATTAGACTAAGAGTGACTTTAAATTACGTTTTATTTGTACATATGCTTTTAATACCGTTTTGTGATAATCTGTTGATGATTTTTTTTATTAATTCCTGGAATATAGTTTATTAAATGATATTTTTGTTTCGCCTTTTTATTACTGGTGAGGGATAAATTGAATTTAGAATATTCTTATGTCGTTTTTTTCTTTATCATTTTGATCAACAAGATGTCTTTATAGCGTTATTTATTGCTAATAAATTTTAAAATATTAACTTCTTTAGTGAAATTTTCTTCAGAAAGAGGAAAATGGCAAAAAGTCTTATGTATGAATGAGTGAAATGCACTTAATTTAATTTTAATTGGTTGGACTGCTATCATTGTGTTATTAGCGTATCATGTAAAATAGGGTTTTCTGTAGATATTAAATGTAAGAGCATGTTCTTTTCTAGTTATTTAGATATCTAAAAAGTTAAGGGAATGTTGTTTCATTTTCTATTCTTTTTTGTGAATTGAATTGAAGGTGAAAAAGAGTTAATGTATTTGAGAAAATTATCTAACTGTGTATCCGTCCCACACCATATACAAAAAATGTCATCAACATAACGCCGCCCTAATAAAACATTACTAATCAGGCTGTTTGTAGATTCAAAGATTTTATTCTCTAAGTCAGACATAAAGATTTCACTGAGAAGAGGTGATAACGGTGAACCCATTGGCAAACCATCTGACTGTTGATAAACTATGCCATTAAATTCAAAATAACTTTGTTTTAGACATAGAGTCGATGCCGAAATCATTTCCTGAACTATTTCGGGTGATATATTACTATTTGAATTCAAATCCCAATATTTTTCAATTCATTGTTCGGAATAGAACACTTTAAGTGAAACTTAAAGCCAAGTGTTTTTATTTTAAATATCAATATTTAATCATGTTTCACCAAGTGATAAGCGAAACTTCAATATTAGTTATTAAAAATGCTAGCAACGCATATCTCGCTACGTATTACACAAGAGTACTTATCAAATTCAAAACATGCAACAACCATATTTGGTTCAACAAAGAATGTTTGAAGAACAAATTAACACCGAAATACATGAAGATCTCTTGCAAGCATGATTCGAAAGAATCTAAATCAGCCATACATGCAGCCTATAGATTTTGGTTGAAGATGGAAATCAAAAAATGGTACAAACGAAGATACAATTTAGGACTTCACCTCAAAATCATCCATAGTGAATTGTCTTATAGAACTCACCCTGTTGAATTTGATGTTATCGACAAAACTATGAGAGAAGAAGTGAAGAAAATATGCCATGAACAATATGAGAGACAATTGAAGAAGCCTTTAAGGAACTAACCAATTCTTGTAAGTCCTTTCCTTTATTGGACTAATAGTGACACAAAAACAGATATTCAGTTTCATAATAGAGTCCAAAATTTTCACAAATACAAGTTTCAGTAATGAAGAAATTAAATTACTAAACAAAAGGACTAAAATATTGCCCAAAACTCCATAATAAAAATGACATAAAACTTTTAGCCGTTAACACTGAACTTGGCCTTGATTCAACAAATATAAATAATTCGAACTTTGAAAAAAACTATATGTGCCAACATCATATCAAAAACTCAATCTTTCATTAAAAAACAATGAATTGAATATTATCAAACAGTTAGAATCAAAAAATTTTCAGAAAACAACTTAATAATATGTAAAGCGGACAAAGTAATACTGTCACTATTTTGGACAAAAAAAACTTATGTAGAAAAAAACTGAAAAATCTATTCAACTACAATAACTTCATTAAACTCAAAAATTATCCTACAATGAAATACCAATTCAGAAGTAAAATATCTCATTAAGAATTGCCCAAATATTTTTTCACATACCAATCTTGCAATTTTGTCCACGATGAATCCGCAAATTCCGAGGTTATACACTCTACCTTAAGATAACATAAACCTGACTGTCCTATGCGTTCCAATAGTATCTTACATAAATGCACCCGCCTATAAAAATATGTCAATATCTAAATAAAAAACTACCTCATTAATACAATTCAACCCTACTTACAGTATAAAAAACTCTTTACAGCACCATTAATCAGTTGAAAAATCTCAAGATTCCAACTCAATGCAAAATTAATCTCTTTTGACGTAATAAATTTATTCCTTCTATTCCGAACAATGAATTGAAAAATATCATTAGAAGGGATTTGAATTCAAATAGTAATATATCACCCGAAATAGTTCAGGAAATGATTTCGGGCATCGACTCTATGTTCTAAAACAAAGTTATTTTGAATTTAATGGCATAGTTTATCAACAGTCAGATGGTTTGCTTCACCGTATCACCTCTTCTCAGTGGAAATCTTTATGTCTGACTTAGAGAATAAAATCTTTGAATCTACAAACAGCCTGATTAGTAGTGTTTTATTATGGCGGCGTTATGTTGATGACATTTTTTGTATATGGTGTGGACGGATACACAGTTAGATAATTTTCTCAAATACATTAACTCTTTTCACCCCTTCAATTCAATTCACAAAAGAAATAGAAAATGAACAACAATTTCCTTAACTTTTTTAGATATCCAAATAACTAGAAAAGAACATGCTCTTTACATATTAATATCTACAGAAAACCTACTTTTACAGATTACGCTAATACACAATGATAGCAGTCAACCAATTAAAATTAAATTAAGTGCATTTCACTCATTTTCATACATAGACTTTTTGCCATTTCTCTTTCTGAAGAAAATTTCACTAAAGAAAGTTTAAATATTTTAAAAATTATTAGCAATAAATAACGGCTATAAAGACATCTTGATTGATCAAATGATAAAGAAAAAACGACATAAGAATATTCTAAATTCAATTTATCCCTCACCAGTAATAAAAGCGAACAAGAATATCATTTAATAAACTATATTCCAGGAATTAGTAATAAAATCATCAACAGATTATCACAAAAACGGTATTAAAAGCATATGTACAAATAAACGTAATTTTAAAGTCACTCTTAGTCAAAACAAGGATAGGAACAATATTGGGAGAAAACAGTGGTGTTTAAAAATCTTTTGTAATGAATGCCCATCCTTTTATATCGGGACAAACAGGCAGAAAAATCAACACTCGCGTAGAAAGAACATAAAACAGTCAATTTTGTTTAACAAAAAACATCACTGGTTTCTCAGAGCATTGTATAAAATTTAACAATTTCATCGACTTCGAGAAAACGATATGCCTCCACCCAGGTAAAAAGGGCAAACGTCTTGACCTGTTGGAAATTTTAGAAATTAGTAGTGCCATTAAGAGGAATTACCCCATCGTAAATGAACAAGTTGAATACCAAATTTCCCCTTTACTACAATCAATATTATAAATGAGCTTGTTAAGTATTTTTCTGTTCAGTCTTGATAATGGGCCCATAACCCGAAACTAGTTGACTAATGTAATTGTTAATTTTTATTCAATATATTTGTGAAACTTAAAGCCAAGTGTTCTTATTTTAAATATCAATATATAATCTGATATATTTTAGAAACTAGTTAACAATTGCAATTGTCAAACTTTGAGCTAATCTGAACCGATAATAATTAATGTTCTGCAAGTTTTCTTTTTTAGCAAAAAAACGTATTTTGTTAATAATTTGAACAACACTTTATTAAATTTTTCGTTTCAGGAAATTAATTTATAAAACTGTAGGTAGGTACCCATACCATTGATGATAAATTACATAATTGCAAAGTAACTCAAATTTCTGTTATTTTTGTGAGTCTTCAATTCATTATTGAATAAAAGAAAGTATTTGCTATGATCATACATGAACAATTAACATCTGCTTGCATAGTATGAATTGAAACTTACGAAATACAGTATTCTATAGTATATTTCCTAACTAGTGCGGAAAGTGCCACGCGATTGCAGTTGGCCGAACGACTCGAAGCGGAATTCGGCCAAGCAATCAGTGGAAAAGACATTTTCCGCGCGATTTAGGAACGCTATTTTTTCTACGAGCCTGCGGAAATGTAAAAATGAAGAAACAACATATTGAAACTTTATTAATTTTTATTAAAGCATGAAGAGAAACTACAATCTATTCTACTACTTATGATTAATATTAATAGTAAATTGGCCTTTTGATGCATTTTATAAGTTGATCGCTGATGCTATTAGTTTTTTTGGTTGTGACAAAATTATTGTTGGAAGAAGTAGCCTCTTATGCATATTCTTTGTCGGTGGATAATATTTTGCTAGACATTTTTCTCCGCATTTCCGTTGATTCTTCTAAATACCCTTCAGCTACGGCTGTCGATTTCCAACCTCCCAATCTTTGTATACTGGTAATACCTTCTCCACTATCTGCCAATATGGTAGCCGAAGACCGCCGAAAACTGTAGCCCGTATATAATTCGGGGTTAGGAAGTTTCAGAAAAGCTGCAATTTCGGACGGATATTTACCGAAGCTATTCACGCCAACACATTGGACGGTACAGGCTCTTTGTCTGTAGTTACGAAAAATCTGTTGTGAGAAGTATTGGGTTTTCTGAGATTTGCGTATTTTCTGTAGAGATCTGAGTATCTGACGTCGTTCACATCATTTGAAATGAACACTTCCGCTGATGTGATTCTTCGAGTCTGGTATCTTCACAATCAAACGGCCCTCCCTTTCCGTAATATCATTAGTGGTGATTTTTGCGAGTTCGTCACGACGACATGCGCCGGCTAATCCAAAAATAGTTGCTACTTTTATTAGAAGATATGTCTTATCTGGTGCTTCCATCAAAAATTTTGAAATTTGTTCTTTGGTAAAAATTTTGGCTTTTTTTGGTTGAAATCCTTTTTGTTTCTTTAAATAAGACGTGAGCTTACAATATTGACCGATGTCCACGTTGTTTTCAATTTTAATAACATTTTTAAGCATCGAATATCTGGACCATAATGTGTTGGAACGGTAGCTTTTGCTTAGATGTATAAAATATGCCAAAAACACTTCCTCCTTTAAACTTTTCACCTGCTGACTTTCGCACTACTTGTTAAAAGCTGCATATTCTTTTCCGTACCTGTGTTTCGACTTTTCCGGTAGCAACTCTACAACTCTTGCTGCTTTCAGTATTGACTCGGGCAACTCATCATCGGATGAGTCCATGATAATATAAATAATAATAATGAAAGTATTTTAACACAGTATCATAAACGCGTCTTGCTTTAAGTTGACGTTTTAAATTTATTCAAATTGTTGACAGTATGTTGGCAGGGCGATAAAGGCAAAATTTGACATAAACGCTAATTGTTATAACTGACACTGACGTGGCATGCTAATTGTTATGTTATTATTAATAACAGTTATTGATATTTATGATACTGGGTGTCCCAAATTTGTAGGTATATTTCTTTTGTATAATAATTCCTTAATAATTATAATTAGTTTTCCGCTTTGTTATAACGAACATGACGCGTTCCCTTAATTTTGGTATCAATAATATAGAAATTACTGTGGGACAAATTTGTATCCTTTTTTTGATATTTTTACTTTTCCGCACTAGTGCGGAAAAGTGAACTTTTCCTATCACAAGTAGAAAAAATATATTTCTCTCAACACGACAATATATACATTGAAAATATTGAACAGAAGTTTATTTTTTATGTAGGTTTAATGCGTTCCACATTCTGAATTGGAATCTAAACATCTCTAGCAGAATTTAATAGGCGAAGGTATTGGAGTTTCCTTTCGATGAGGAAGGATTTGCAAAATCCCTCATCAACCCTCAATTATTATTACACAATCAAATTATTGAGCTAATCAACAAACTACATATTTTATCGGAATGAACTCCAATTCAACCTGGCTTGAACATGTCTTCATCATTACTAAATGAGCTGCACAAAAGCTAAGTTATCTATTTCGTGCTGCTGTGGCTGTTTACGCCAAGCAGCTATACTGCTCTCATGCTTAAAGCTCTGCACCTAAACACTCCTCATAGCTACTCATGCATATAATTCAAAAAAGGATACTGAGGCTGATAAGCGACCCGTCATTGACTGCTCACCTTCATTCAGTAGAACATCGGAGGAAGGTTGCCGATGATGTCTCTTTTAGTGATATTATCACGGCAGGTATTCTGCAGTCATTACTTGCATTATTCCATTCTATATCACACAAGGTTTGCCGATTTTTCATCTGTCATACAAAGTTTGCAGGTAATATACACCCATTTGTCGTACACATGCCCACAACCATAACATCAATCTATCATAAAGCATTCTTAACCGCCTTTTATTGAAATCGACTCGGGGGACTTGAGAACTCTTCTCAAGTTTTCAAGCTTTCGGTTTTCCCGAGAATTCTCATAAAAACCAAATCTCAAAAAATGAACTACTAACTCAGATTGAACAACAAAGCGATCTAGTAATTAATTCATAAATCATATTCTAAACTTCCTTCAAATTACTCACCAATATGATGAGCTCTCGTATATACAACTTAAGAGAGATCATTAATAAAAATCATGAAGAGTACGAGACCTAAAATAATTATGTGTGTAACTCCCCTATTTATATATTCTCCAAAATGTCCCATTTTTTATGGGATTATATTTTATTGGGTTTATAAGAAAGCTTTTCTGAAAAATAAGGTGTTTTTCATCAACGCGATGAGCTTCTAGTTCTTCTGGATTCCAATTGTATTTTACTAATCTGGTCTGAAATCAACACAAGTGGTATGTATCCCTTATCTAATGATAATTTTCCATCTGACGAAGTGATTTTCATATGAAATCAAATATGACGCAGAGATATTGTTATGCAGTTTCTCCTTGTATATAGCCACCATACTGAACAAAGGCAGTGGTTATTTTAGGGAAAAATTCTGTGCACCTTATTGCGTCGTATTTTTGAGGAATAATTAATTGATTCCATGAGATATCTTGAATAAAACCATATCTGCAGATACTTAATAATGACCAGTAATGAGATGCATATTGTTCGTATGATATACGTCAAATGAGAAAATTACTAAAAGTAGAATATTTTTTTTTGAACAAATTCACTACGTCAAACTGAAAAATTCTTCTAGATAATGCAAGCTCTTGAGATGCTTGCAAATTAATGGAACACTTTGATAGGTAATACATATGATTATTGATGTCCCATTAGAATGTTTATGGATTACTCCAGTTCTGCTACTACCAATTGGAAATCATTTACGAAATAACACAAGATATACTCATAGATGAAATAAGGTTTGATAGTTGAGACTTTTTTTGCGGTCCCTCTGGGAAAGAGATATCACGTACTCAATGAACCGATTGAATCCACTCTTGAACGTCCAAATGAGAAAATTACTAACAGTAAAATTTTTTTTGAACAAATTCACTACGTCAAACTGAAAACTTCTTCTAGATAATATGCAAGTTCTTGAGATGCTTGCAAAGTAATGAAACACTTTGATAGGTAATACATATGATTATTGATGTCCCATTACAATGTTTATGGATTACTCCAGTTTTGCTACTACCAATTGCAAATCATTTACGAAATAACACAAGATATACTCATAGATGAAATGAGGTTTGATAGTTGAGACTTTTTTTTGTGGTCCCTCTGGAAAAGAGATGTCACGTACTCAATGAACCGATTGAATCCACTCTTGAACGTCCATGATTAATTTCGACAATATTTAAGCTTATCAATCATTTTGAAAATTTTGATGAAACACAATGGTGAATTTATTGAAAGTTTTACGAGTATACCAACATACGAGGGCGGTCCGATAAGTACTTAGCCTACAAATGAAAAACGAAAATTTTGGAAAAGGTCCTATTTATTTCTCAACATAGTCTCCTTTCAGCACGATACACTTGACCCAGCGATGCTCCAACTTCTTTAACCCATCTGAAAAATACGTTTTCTGTAGGTCTGGAAAGTATGCCTCCGTAGCGGCAAAAACCTCCTCGTTCGACTCAAATTTCTGACCGGCGAGTGACTTTTTCAACAAACAAGAAGAAGTCACACGGGGCCAAATCTGGAGAATACGGTGGATGAGGCAGCAGTTCGTAGCCTAATTCGACCAATTTTACTAAAATTGGTCGAATAACGGGCGGAGGTGTGAGCCGGTGCGTTGTCATGGTGGAAGAGTACTTTTTTCTTCTTTAAATGGGGCCGTGTTCTCTGCAATTCGTTGTCGAATCGGCCCAATAATTTGGCATAGTAAAGCCCTGTGATTGTTTTACCCTTCTCCAGGTAGTCAATATAGATTACACCTTGTGAATCCCAGAAAATAGTGGCCATCACCTTTTCGGCCGATAGGACAGACTTCGCCTTCTTCGGAGCACGCTCACCGGCAGAAGTCCACTGTTTTGACTGTTCCTTGGTTTCTGGTGTGTACTAGTGGATCCATGTTTCGTCGACAGTCACGTAACGACGCAGAAACTCCTTCGGATTGCACTTAAACAGTTTCAAACATTGCTCTGAAGTCATCTCACGGTTGCGCTTGTTGTCTGGAGTGAGCAAACGCGGCACCCATCGTGCAGACAGCTTTCTCATGCCCAAAACTTCATGCAGGATATGACCTACGCGGTCTTTTGAGAT
>JARQZK010001689.1:7500-53375 GCA_030704885.1 Cynegetis impunctata | reverse complement strand
TATTGATTTTACCTCAGATACGATTGCTATAAATACACTCATTATGCCCTAGGGCGTAATCAGCGGGCATAATGGATCATAACGCCCGCTAATGTACGAGGAGAAATGAAGCAACTTCCTTTGATTAAATACATCATAATCCTTATCGTATACGAATCTGGATTTCTCCGGCAATGAATGATTCGCAGCTTTGGCTACATTTTCTATGATATTCTTGGGTAAATTCAAAGTATAGGAGCAATGAACCGATTTTAAAATCAATTTTTCATTATAATAAATTAATTTTTTCGTGAAAAATAAAATCTTGTATGCACGTGCGTTACTAGATCCTTAACGCCCGATGGGCGTGCTATATAACGCACGGAAGTTCCTGCCAATGTCTTGAAGAAATATCATCATAGAATCATATCACTTTTTAGTCGTATTTTATGCTGTTTTTAACTGGGCTCGTTGCAGAACGAAACAACCAAAATTTGGTAACATTTTTCCAACCACCGTCATTTTTATGTAGATATTTGTTGTTTCTTCCTGGATTTTGAAAATTTGCCAAACAGTTTCTGCAAATTGAGTTAGAGGGTTCAAACTTGGTACATAGATTGAGTTATTGTTGAGGAAGTGCCTTTGGTTAGTTTCAACCATTTCCCTCATATCCCCCCCTTGGGGACATCTCCACCTGCTTCTTATCAGTAAACGCTACACACTTCGCGAAAAATTTACAGTAAGGGCTTGAAATTTTATTCGTAGATTGAGTTGATGTTGAGCATCGTTCGTTCGTTGGTTTCAATTTTTTTCCTCAACCACGATGCACTTCGCAATTTTTTTTTTAAATAAATTATTTTCCACTTTTTAATTGGGTGTGCTATTGCAACGTGATTTTTCAAAGTATAATTCGATTCGTCGGAATAGCTTTACACAAATATAATTTATGTATTATAAATACTATATAACTTCATATTGAGGGAATTAATTTTTCACCGAATAAATATAATATGGTTTTTAAAATTTATATCAACGAAATAACCAATTTTAGTAACGCGTTTATCAAAACTAGCATTAAAAAAAAATTGAAATTCTTCGTAAATAATGCATGATTCACAGAAAATTTTTTTACCACAGTTTTTGCTATTTATAAGTATATAATTTGAGGACTCCCTAGTCAAAAATCATATTATTTTACTCAGTAACCGTGATTACAATGACGACACTTGAGAATGCCTTCTGCAGTGAAGCTATTGAGTTAATGCAGGTCAAGTTTTAGGATAAGATGATTCAAGCTAGATATTAGAAAAGCTTCGTCTTTATTTTTCAGAATTAGTTAGTAGAATATGTTGAAACACTATCAGAATAACTATAACGTGTTTAATAATGTGGGAATTGGTTATTAATTTTTCTATATATTATATAAGCATATTCTAACATATTTATTCATTTATTATCAGTATATTTGAGTTAATAGTTACATTGCTACAATTTAAATTGGAAGTACCTATGTAGACCTTATTCGTTGACCGAAATCAATAATATTACTACTTCATACTTGAACAAGAAAAGTTCCGAAGAAGTTATGAGGGAAATTATGATAGTTTAGAGCCAATTACGGTGAAAAGTTGTTTGATGATTTCTCATAGTCAAATGGACTCATCCAAATTTGTGATCGATCCAGAACCTTTGTTGAATCTTGTTAATTGTCGCAGCAAGTATTTTGGAGTGTTTTATTTTGTAGATTTGATCGGAGATTTCAAATATTCCGTGTACTTTGGTGAAATACTGGAAAAGAAGATTTATTTGGATATTTTCTTTTGGACTGTATAATTATTTCTTTTAACAATGGTTAATTCCTACTACTTACTGTTCGATTATATTCTGATTTTTTCAGACCTGATAAAATTTTCTGTAGTTCTGTAAAAATGCGAATTTTAGATGATTGGAAATTTATGTAATAATTTTTAAGTCTAGTTCAGGTTAATTTTAATGATACCCGGAAATAAGAGAAGAATGATTCAGGTAGAGGATTATCTAGACTTCCAAGAAGTAAATATAATATATTATAAAGAAATGACTATCTTGATAGTTTAATATTCTGTCTTTTATTTTCTTTTCATTTTGTAATGTGCACACCGGTGGTCCCAAGTTAGAACATTATATTTAACCTCAATATTGTATTCAACCTGACAATAGGTAGGTACTAAAAGTTCAAAAGTTAAATACCTGTAGATTTTTCTTTTCTTATCTCATTCAATTTAGGCAACCATTTGATAGAATTTCTACCTCTCTGTTACCTACAAGTGAAAGATTTATTACAGAATCATTCAATTCAATCGAAATCTGTATAATTGAGCATAATACTCTATTGTTTACAACGCTCATAGAACGAAAAAAAGTAGTTATTATTCATTATATGACGGAATTTTTTTTCGGTGAAATAAATTATATCAATAAACTTTAAGCATAGCATATTCAGGAATTAAAAATTTGAAACAACACATAAATACTACTTATAGATAAAAAAAATACTTCTACACAATATTTCTTAGAGTCGTTATATTTATTTCGTCAATTAAATATATCCTTGAAATATTATTTACGGAAGAAGATCTGGTAAATGGAAAATGTACATAACATTTTGATAAATTTTGTGCAACGCTCTTGAAAAAAAGTATTTTTAATCTTATTTTCCTCAACAGTGAAATTCGGGACTGGTATTTATAAGCGTTTCATTAGCCACGATGTTCAAAATATTTTTTATCTCGGATGTCTGATGTATATACAAATATTTATATATATATATATATATATATATATATATATATATATATATATATATATATATATATATATATATATATATATATATATATATATATATATATATATATATATATATATATATATATATATATATATATATATATATATATATATATATATATATATATATATATATAGATATTAATATATATATATATATATATATATATATTATATATATATATATATATATATATATATATATATATATATATATATATATATATATATATATATACATATTATATATATATATATATATGTTTTATATTTTTATCTATATGTCTATATATACCAAAACCAAACTAAAACTAATTTGTTAGAAATATAACCCAAAAATTCGATAAGAAGAAGACAAAAAAATTGTCATTCATTTCCTGAAACATATTAATTGATTGATGTGATAAACTTAATGAAGTAACTAATTCTGGTCCAAATTTCGATAAGAAATTCATGATTTTAATAATATCGATTTTTTTCAGTTGCCTATCAATATATTAATTTTATTTTTTTTAAATGAAACTCGAATCAAATCAAACTCAAAATATGCTTTATTGCCTTTAATATTACAGAATCATTGAGACAAAAATATAGAAACTGAGAAATATATATACATCAGACCCACATTTAATTCATACAAAATATATACAACTTTACATTATTAACATTAGTACTTTTTCCGAATCCGAGAATTTTTTTCTTTGTTCCGAGCCGAACTGTTCTATTGATATAGAAATAGAATTTATTTATTATGAATATAATGAAAATAATTTTCTTGATGAAATTCACCCTGCTATAATTCATATTGCTCGTAATATTCATTATGCAATAAACAATACAAATGGTATTTTTTGTGTTTCTTCAATACGTTCATTAATTTTATTTCAACAATTTTCTGTATGCATAGTAACAATATATCATATTAGATTAAACTCTTGAAAATTGAAAAGCTCATTTTGCAAAGGTTTTTTTCGGAACAATTTATATATAACTCTTGCAGTGAATATAGAGAATTTATAGTTAACCAATCTATAAACACAACTATATGAAAATTTCTAAAGGAAAAACAAATTTTAATCAACATATTTAATTTTTTTTGACAGTAATCTTTCTGTTTTACCAAAATTCGTATTTTTGGACATTCCCACTGCCTCAATATACCTAAAAAGAGAAAACAGTGTGACAAATAGAGTATCGTAACAAAATTGAACCATAAAAAGAATTCCAAGAAGGTCGAGGTAGACAATGCGGTAAAAAACTAAGATTTGCACAAATTCAAATTTGCCATCGGCAGGCCTAAAACGTAAGGGATCCTCCATGCGGACCGTTAGAATATTCTTCCTAATTCCTAAGAACCGTAAAGGTTCTTTTTAGCACTCATAAAACACGAAGTACAGTTAAGCTTAAGGTTTGAAACTTTCTACCCATAAACCCGTATTTGCATGTTGTTTTGCGAAAGTCGCATCTAAGATATTACGTCGAATGTACCGTTAGTTTCGACCACCTTGAAGTTTGTTGTCCATACCATTTATTTTGTTTGTTATTACCGTTACTTTTTTGTATTGAAAGAATCAAAATTTGATGCCACAGTGAAAATATTAATTTTACGTCTATGTTTGAAAGAACATTTTAATTCGAAATTTTATCTATTCACTTCAAGTTTTTCAAAAGTATTACATATTTAGAGATACATTTAAATCAACGCATGAAAAATATATAAGTTGATAACCGTCATTTTCAGATATCACATAAATTGAACAAGGAACATTCTTCCAAACTTTAAAAATTATCGAACAATTTTCCAAGAGAAAATTTTGAATGTAGATTTAGCGTCGCGGAATAATATAACCTGCTCTCTTGGAAAATGTAACTAATTATTGAAGAATTTTCCTTGTTCACTTTATGTATATATTAAATATATATATATATATATATATATATATATATATATATATATATATATATATTAAAGGATATAAGAGCTTGGTTAATTTTAGTACAGAGATTTCTTGTTCTTTATATACAAACTGTTTCAGTTTAATAATTTTTGGATTTGAAATTGCAAACTACCTGACCTACTGTGACTCGGACGACTGGGGGCCCAAAAATCATTAAATTAACATGATAAAATTTCATTCCTAATTTTTATGTTATAAAATAATAGATGAATTAATAAAATTTTATTTCAGGATCATCAACAAAATTTCCTCATATTATTTAAATAACTATGGCTATATGACCATTCAAAACATATGCTAAAGATCCTATGTCTTTAGGATCAAGAGCTGTCCATATAGTAATGGGAAATATTGCCAGTGATTTAGTCTATTCATATACAGAATTCAAATTAAAAATGTTCGGGCAACTTGAAGCCTAACATAAAGGCACCACGAATAAGAACATGATAAGAAGCTCCAATTGCCCAGTGAGTGTTTACTTTCAGATTTACAACACACTTTTCAATTCAAGTTCTCACATACATACAGACTGTCCTATATAAAAATTCCAAGAACAGATTTCCAATCTGAGGGAAACGTGGATTTTCCTTATTACTTGTTCTGTAGGTTTAGGTATCAAGAAAATTCAAATAGCAATTACGTAAACGAAATATTTTTGTTTTAGATCCATTTTTAGTTTTATGACTTGTTAAGAATTTTAATTGACATTTCACCCAACAGAACAATTTTCATCATCCTTTAATTTTTGCAACTTTCATAGTAAATATTAAAATTAATTTAATTTATTCAGAAATATTTTTTTAATTAAATTATTCAAAACAGGATTACAAATATACTCAAATTATATCCAAGTAGCAACAAATAATAATCGTATTATTGCAAATCATAGTTTTTAATGTAATTATGACAATCAAGTATGCACAGCCTCGTGGTCTACTTAATTGATCTGTTTTTTATATCAATGTTATAAAGCCCTGAATTATTTCTTCTTGAATCCGGGATTTTCAGTTTGTGCTCAATATTACTTTATTATTATATTGTACCAGTCTGCGAATATCTCAAGCAGTATTATAGTAGATTTTTTTCTTTAATATAGCTCTTCTAATCAATTTAAAACTTCTGAAGCGAGGAAATTGATGAAATATGTTTATTGATCTTTGTCGTTGGAAGCATCAAACCAGTATCAATCTAAAGGAATCTGCAAACTACTAAATTATGATACTGGTATTCACGAAAAGTTGTATTGCTCAGATCTAAGTTGGATAATTCGTATTGCAAATAGAAACAGACAAAACATTACGGAAGGTAACTGTCCTTCGTCATAAAGCTGACAGAATTTCGCGAAGGGTTGTAAAATCTAACTGTATAAGATGGTCATCTCTCTTTCAGTTCTCTGAATTTGCACTATTGACTGAAATACTTATTGTGGGAGTGCTCCTCCCTCAAAACTGGCTCCCCATTGGTCAAAGGGTTGCCTTAAGCACAATTCAAGAAATTGCAATATATTAGGAAAAATGCGTAAATAATATTTTAGTCGAAGTTACGCAGTGAAACTTGTTACAACTTATTTAGTGTGATATTTGAAAGTAGTTTGTGTGGTTATTTCAGTTCTTTACTAGTGGATTTGTTGATTTACAGTTAGCTAGATGAAGGTAAACATCATTTGAATAATTAAAGTGCATCGAATATTATGTTGGTATTGCGGGAAATTTGTTTTATAATATTTCTTTGATTTCTATAACATATTATCGAAATACTAATTATTTATTTCAAAAACACAATTTCAATAGCGAAATATTTAATATACTATAAAAGTATTTAATGTTTACTCTAAGTCATTGTTTGTCAACTTGTGGGTCGCGAATCCTGGTGAGGGGGGTCGCCTTTAGTATTAAAGGGGGACTCTCAATCTGTTCAAAAAATAAGACCTGTATTCAAAATATTAGTAAATAGAATGAACTGTTAATTTGAAGTATTATAATCTATAAATAATACAGTTTACTCAACTTTTTGTTTTTTTCGTGGGTTGCGACATAAGAATGACTTCGAAACAAAACTCTTAAGTTACCACTGCGCGGAAAAAATACCACAACTATTTGATTCATTATGGCGCAGGAAATGTTCAAATGTTATATATCAAGAAAAATAATGATGTTTTTAATTTTGTATTTAACGATATTCGAACTACAATCGTTAAGTTCTAAATAGATTTTCTGAGGTTTAAAGAGTTATAATATACCATAGGCATATGATGAAATTATTTTAAAATTTGGGAACGAACTTTTCTTCAGTGCGTTAGATAATGAACTTACAGGAATGATGAAAACCTATGTGCTTCATCTGTTTTCCTACGAATTTTGGATTTCCAATGAATAATCAAATTCATTTCAATATTTATATGATGAAAATTAAAAATCATTTTAATAGTTATATGATATGAATTCATGACATGAATGTTTAGTGAGAAGCTAAAGTTTATAGCGTTTTTTCAAAGGTTTTATTTTTCAACATACTCTTCAATTCTTCTAATCATAATATTTGAAGAAATTAATATTTAATTCAATCAGGAGAAAGTCTCAAAGCTCAAAATTGAAAAAAAAAGGTAAGCCTAATATGTAGATTTTTTGTTACAATAAACTTGAATTAATGATAATAATTGGCGTATTTGCTTCTTTCACTGTCAATTTGTAATTTCCAATGAAAAATTCAATGTTATAAGTATTTATTATGTTAGAATCTACCAAATGAATTTTCAATGATTATTTAATACGAAGCATTTTGTGAACGAATTCATTTTTTCAGCATGCTTATCATAAATTTTCAGAAAACTAATATTAAATACAATATAAAAGATTATGAAATAACGATACGATAATGTTGTTTGAAAATTTAATTTTGATAACTAGACCCATAACAAGCGATAATAACTTTTTCGCAATCCCATACTGTTATTTTTATTTAACGGTATTCAGATGACAATTGAAAAGTCAGTGTTAACGGCCGCCGGCCGTTATAATTTCATAACGGCCGGCGGCGGTTAAGAAATCACTTGTTCAAATATTTATTTAATGAGGCCTCGGTAGACCAGCGGTAAGGCGTACCGCTTGTAAGCCGAGGATGTGGGTTCGAGTCCCACCTTGCTCTTGGGTGTTGTGTATGTCCGGAATTTAGTGGTTCTAATTATAAAGATGAATTGTTGGGTAATGTACATCGTTTACAAGCCCATTGGCCGTTCGGAACCGGCGTTAAACTGTAGGTCCCTCGAGTTAAAAAAAAAAAAAAAATTTATTTCATAACATCATTCTGCCTACAATAACAACATTGAAATCTTGGTCCACAGCGAGTTGGGAGAATAAACCTCTGATTTTCATTACGCATAGGCTAATAATACATCTTCATTAACCACCTTTACATTCTTGCTTTTACGCCACATTTAAAAATTTTCATATTCTTTTTGATATCGCTCTTGAGTTATTTTCGGCAGTTAATCAACACTCGCTGCACTGCACATGATTCTCCCAATATTTCTAAAGGAATTTGATTTTGTTCCTCAATTTCATCATGACAACAGAGTGCACGTTGGGATTTTTCTTTAGAATTGCGAGGTATGGGGATTTTTCTTTCTTCGGAATCAAAATATAATCTTTCAACGGGATTACGAAAAATTTTTAACTACACACGGCCGATACACAAATAACGGATTCGGTTAGTTATAATCCTCGGCTGCGCCTCGGATTACAATATCCAACCTCATCCGTTATTTGCTACATATCGGCCTTGTTACGTTAATAACTATATAACATCCAGCTAGACATCAAACCTGTTCATTCAATTTTTATAATTCCCAATAGCAAGACATTATACCTGAGAACTCTATTTTTGTAGTACCCAATAATTCATAATGAAGATCAATTGTTCATTGGATGAAAGTTGACATTAATCCTGAAAATGCTATTGTCGTATTTGCCAATGGAGAGAATGGGAGTTAATTCACCACAAGCACAACTTGCCAAAGTTTAAATTAGAAGAGTATTACTTCAATCCGTTTGCTAGTTAAGTGAACCTTTGTGGTATTTTTCTACCTACACTACAATTATTGTGTTCATTTTCAAATTGAATTTGTATTATCTCCTTATATCAGTTGATATTAAATTTTTTGAATTGAATAAATAATAAAAAAGCTATTGAAGAACGCACAGTCCTATAATGCGTAGATAATTGACTTTAAATATTTCTGACAATTATTTTGTTGAATTGTCAAAATTGTGTTGCCTTGACACCTACAAAATCAGTAAGCAAAGCAATCTGGTTTTACTTTTTTTACATCTAATCCTTTTCAAGAATATTATCTTAACTCTATCATTTAAACACCGTTTGTGGAAAGAATCGCATGTTTTATTCGGAGAAAATTACTTTTTGTGGCTCGTCTAAAATTGTCACACAAACATTTAGACTCGTCACAAAAAAGTATCACCTTTACTCCTAATAAAACAATATACTATTTGGTGTTTCGCTATGTGAATATAATAAAATGAATATAATAAAAGATTTTGTTTGTAGAAATATTTACAAATGGAGAACTTTTTTTCTAGAACATGATGAATGAAATTGCAACTTCAATAGCATCACTCATAGAACCAAAAAAAGAACCGATGGATTTGGCATTAACGCCCCCTCCTGCTCCACTAGACCTATGTTTGAGGAAAGCGCAGAGGCCTCCAACTCCATCATGCTACCCGAAGTCATTTCAATGTTCTAATGTTGATAATTACCCGGAACAACAGAGAAGAACATCAATGGGGTCAAGTCCCATGTCAAATTCAAGTACAGATTCTTATGAATTGTCATCAACAACCTGTGACAACTACATAGGTAAAATTTCCTGATTTTAAAATTTTATTTGTAACATTAGATTAAAGTTATCGAATTTAGATCTTGGGGGCCATAAATTAAGCCACATTTTAAAATAGAAGAAGAGGGTCAAAACAGTGGGACAAGGGGATTGGCCGAGTCGTAAGCCTCGTGACGTCATATGTATAAATCTAAAGTATAAAAATAAAATTATTGACATACGTTCAATTGTTTCTATAATTCATTCCACACTTGACACTCTCTGAGTAAAGCATGTGTTTTTCATAGTGCTGTTAATATTTTTTGATTTTCATACCTCACAAATTTAAGATATATAAAAAAAACTTGTTAGGTATTATTCATAGCAAACTATATGAAGCATACATCGGTTTAAAGTGCATGGACACAAGAAAACTACATTTTGTATAGTTCATTTGACAGGTTATGTTTTGCAAATTTTCTAAAATAATTGATATGTTGCTGATTTTATGAAAAATGATTTCAAATAAAATTATCTAAATAATTTTCAACCTGCTATCTTAATTTAATAATTTCTGAATTAAAATTGCAAAATATATGTAGTTACTCCAGGAGCGTAGGGGTCACACAAATTTGACCTGTGGGAATGGCGAGGGGACTCCTAAAAATCGTGTGACGTAAGTTATGAATAGCCCCTAGTTAGTGTCATGAAAATTTCGATCGTATAAGTTTTGTATTAGAAATGTACGAATGAACTTGTATTTCAGGATCAACACCAAAATTTCCTGCTGTTATTTCAAGAACTAAGGCCACAAGACCATTCAAAGCATATCCTAAAGATCCTATGTCTTTAGCTCTAGGATCAACAGCTGTCGATATAGTAATGGGAAATATGGGCAGTGATTCAGCGGATTCATATGCAGAATTTAGATCAAAAATGTTAGCGCAAGTTCAAGCTCAACATAATGGTACCACGAATAAGAACATGAGAAGGAGTTCCAATTGCCCGGTGAGTGTTTATTTACAGATTTAGAACAAATTATCCAACTCAGATTTTTAGATACATATATAGTGTCCCAAATTAAACTATCCTCCTGAATGATTCATTTTATATGAATTTTTCAAAAAATTACAAAAAACAGTTCAATTTTCAATTAGCGAGGATATCGATTCACATTATTTCCTGTCCTGTAGATCTAGATATCAACTTTATAGTTTCAAATAGCACTGGGCGTCATGAGATACATGTCACGACACTAAATTTAAATTCATAAAAATTGAAACATGAATTATTCTAATTTTGTATTTTAAAATTTATAATTGTTTATTGTGACCAAGAATTGATCACAATAATTGCTCAAACTCTGCACCCAGTTGAACCTGAAAAATGAAGAGACTATATGTACTATACATCTTCTTATATTTGCAAAAACCTATGGAGTTAACATCTGATATTCTTCTACAATATTTCTTAATGTTTTGATGTACATAAATCTTTGAGTTGACAGATGCTATCTCATTAAGATGGACTAATAATTAATTTGAGAATGCTACGTTTCAATTTTCATAGAAATTGTTGCACCTAATGCCAAAGTTCAGTAACACTATAGTACCGCAATAAATAAAATGTAGATATACTGCAAGGGATCACATTGAATTTCACATATGTTTGGAAAGAACTTCCGAGTGAAGAACTGGCATCAATTTTTTGACATTATAATATCCATATCGCATTCCGTACTTACATCGCTTTAGCCCAATATATAAAGAACAATAAGTCGAAAATGGATAACTTTTCAAAATCGGATATCATTAGATGAGAATCACTCATTCAATAGCAACAGATTTCCATATTTTACTTCCGTTGCTAGCCCAACATGGATGTGGATTCATCGATTAATGTCTGGCATTTTGAGATAGGTATGAAAAAGGTTATTTAATTAATGAGAATGAGACTGCTTTTAAGGGCCGATCCATGTTCGAAAGTGTGGAAAACTGATATCCTTTTGCATAATTAAATTTGTTTCCTACTCATGTTGGCATGTAGGTGTTGTATCAAAACGTGTATCGGTATATACATAGAAACAAAAATCAAAGAGCATAAGCTCTGTTTTTAAAACAATAAAAGAGATTCTATTTATTTCATTCATTTATTCAGATGAGAATCATTCATTCAATACCTACAGATTTTCATATTTTATTTATTATATAGACCGTTAATACAAAATTAGATATCAATAAGTACCTACCGCAATATTTTCAAATGCCTGAGGGTTTCTAATACCCAGATATTTTGAGAGTGAAAAACTTAGTTCCATTGACTAAATTACCTTTTTCATACCTCAAATCGACTCCACATCCATCTGCGCTAGCTCACGGTCTAATAGAGAGAGTAGAGGATTGAAACTGAACTTTTGGGAAACCCTAGAAATTAACAGGTTGAAAAATTCTGATAATTTATTGAATGAGCAGATAGATTTGAATCATTCCCCCTGGACTGCCTAAATAATTAAATATCTGATGCAGTTAGGATAAATATATATATATATATATATATATATATATATATATATATATATATATATATATATATATATATATATATATATATATATATATATATATATATATATATATATATATATATATATATTATATATATATATATATATATATATTATATATATATTATATATATATATATATATATATATATATATATATATATATATATATACGTATAACTTCTGAAATGGGCAATTATAAGGAAGTGTATATTGTCACTTTGATTACCCAGAAACTGTCACCAAGTATTGGCCGAAACTTACTCATCAATTGAATATCTAAATATACTTTAAATTATCTTTATGCATCAAATTACTCTTTTAATTCACGCTCTGCACTCAAATGCCAAATTGAAATTCTGATACCTTATATTTGTTATGCTTTCGTGAGATTTTAGACTTATTCGGCAGTAAAACTTAAATATATCTTACTGAAACAATACTTATTTTGTGAGACCGCTCATCAAAAAGTTTTTCTAACGTTCAAAGTCATTCACTTTCAACAATGCATCATTTAAATCAGAAGATACCATTTTGTAGTAAGTTTATTAAAATTCACTCTGCAAAGTTTGTATGAAAACGTAAACATATTATTTAATAAACTAATAACAAGATATTGTGTGTCAACATGGTATTATAGCTAAATAATATTTAGCTCATCAATTCTCAAAAATGATTGTAATGTATCCCCTGAATTGTTTTCTTGTTAATCAAAATATCAAACTATTTTTTTATACTATCAATAATGTATTTTTCTCTCGCAGCAAAACGTGCAAATAAGTGATCCTTCGTATTGGGAGAAACGGAGAAAAAACAATGAAGCAGCAAAACGATCTCGAGATGCCCGAAGGGCAAAAGAAGATGAAATTGCTATCAGATGTGCCTTCCTAGAACACGAACACATTCGGATGAAACATGAAAATATTCAGACGAAACACGAAAATATGCAATTAAAATTCAGGCTAGCAAGTTTAGAGGCTGAACTAGAAAGGTTACAAAATATTATTTATCATTGATATCAGAATACTTTAACAAAAATGATGAATATTCTTATTGATCAAGGTCAAAATACTAATTTAACTGAAAAATCACAATTTATTCATAATTTTTAAGTTTGTATTTAGAAATATATATTTCTTATAATTGTGATTCATACTCTGGTCATTATATTAAGAATTTTGTAAATATTTTACGTAAGTTAACTATATTTGAATATTTTTCTAGTGTACTACAATTTTTCGAAAGTTATAACGCCTTATACGCATGTTAAAAAGAAGAAGCGTTGTTTTATTTGATACTTATTCTAATATCGATAACATATCTTTATAATTTCAAATTTTACTATGTGACTTCCTTGAATATACATATATATATATATATATATATATATATATATATATATATATATATATATATATATATATATATATATATATATATATATATATATATATATATATATATATATATATATGGATAAATCTACTTCTAATAAACAATCAAACAATATAAATTATAAATATAAAAAGCGCGCCTGCGTACGTTTGTGTTACCTAATTCATATCAAATCTCTTCTCATGAAACAGTGCAAAAAGCTAGAATATTGAGGCATTAAATTTTAATCCTTGACTGGAGCCATTGCAAAAATCAATCTTTGGAACCATTGAACCAATTTTAACGAACGTAGTTTTTTTGGATCCGTGCGGACCTGTGGGTTTCTAGCTAGCACTTCTTCGTTCTCTTCTTCTGAGATAAAAAACTTTTTTAAAACAACAGCAACATGTGACCAGGTAAAGCTAGTAAAATTATTAACTTTGTAATTTTTACATTCTTATAATGAATGTGCATTTCAAAACTATAGTAACAAAAACCATGATGACTTGTTTGATTCTTTATTGCATAGTAAGCTTTGTTCATGGCTTTCAACAAAATCAGGAATATAAAAATGTAAATACTTCTGTGTAAATATGTTAATTTCAAATCTGATTTAATAATCGTCATTGAAAATTTTGGAATTTTTATTCATTATACATTCTTATGGGTAGCATCAATTAGAAATAACTCAGATACCATAAATTCCACAATTTTCTCTCTCATGAATAATATATTATTATTTGCAATTTGAACACCTTTCATTATTATTGTAAAATGCATTGAACGTAAAATGTAAATATTAAATGCACCATAAACTATAAACAATAATTTTTGTTATTATATAAATATATTTTTCTACATTTTGTAATAAATATTTATTGCCAATTGTTTTGTTTAAAGTTATTTATTATTCCTCCGCCATTCAAAACTATATATAACTATTATATAACTCGTCTGAGATGGAACATCCTGTATATATATATATATATATATATATATATATATATATATATATATATATATACAAGGGCGTCGCCAAGGAGAGGCAGGTAGGGGCAGTTGCCCCCCCCTAGAGATTCATGTAGTCAAATGCACAGAAATCAAAGTCCTAAGTCGGAGTTAAGACTAAGTCCGACGCGAGCGTTTGCGGTGTTCATAATTGTAATCTTTTGTCGGATCATTCTCTACATTTTTTTTGATATACACTAGTTGCGGGTTACTTTGGCTTCTTTTCTCTTATATTTTAAGAAATTCCTTAAATGTATGGACTGTGATAGACTTTTAAGTGTTATAGCATTTTTATTCGACAAACAGGGATGGAAGCTAGTTATTAGTATTTAGACATTAAGCAAAAAGTTCGTAAAAATGTAATTTTTATTTTTTTAAAATTTGAGCCAAAGTTGTTCTTCGAAGAGTGATACTTTGACTCGCAAGTTTTTTTGGTACCAAACCTATACTTAAGTAGGTATTGGGGCAAAGTAAGGCATTTGAAATAATTCAAAACAAAGCAATTGATCATACAATGTCTTTAATTTAACAAAAACTTCAAGAATAAAGTTCTCTTATGCCCTACTTAGAAACTAGATTTGTACTTTAAGGAACATTTTGTTATTTTCTTCAGAAGTTAGCAATCTAATTCAGGTATTGAGAACCAACTCTTTTTTTCAAATTTGGGAGCATTTATCTTAGAGATAATACTTTCCCAATTCAAGAGCTGCTCGTCCGTATAGGCTGGCCACCGCCAAAACAGTTTTCCTCTTTCATGAAACTCACGAGGGCCCCCTCTTCACTTACATCAGAAGTGACCTGGCCAGGATATATTCGTGTGTTCCACTTGACCAGAAGAAAGTCTTCTTTCGATATATTTTTAGCCTGACTCTTATCGTGAGAATCCATATCTATATCTATAGCAACGGAAGTCTTCATCGATAATTCTTCAAACTGAATCACAGTCATATCAGGCCGTTCTTTGTTGGCATTTGTCGTTTGGGAATTTGTAGCGTCCTGTTCAAGAAACTTTTCTAGCAGATTTGAAGACGAGTCTGGATATTCCTTAGCGTAACTTTTTGCAGCCAGCTCTTCAGATAAGATAACAGGTGAGATTAGGTTTTTTCAGCACATAATGTCGGAGTGTTGGCCTCATCTTGGAACGCAGGTAAGTTGCTCTCTTTTTCATATCTTAATTTGGGGTTTTCAATGATGCTTACTGAATTTGAAATTGGAAAATCTTCATCTTCATCACCCCAAGACATCACTTGGTCTTCAGTAGAAGAAGCAAGACTCATATCCGAATCACTGACACTTGTTGAGGATGTTGATTCGTTTCATTTTTGACGTTTTTTCGTAACTTCTCTCTTCATTTCACTAATTTTAGGTTGTGGCTGGCTAGATGGACCTGAGTCTGCTAGATCTGCAGCACAGATAGATTCCGGGGCTACACTAATTTTTTTCTTTTTAGCAGTCTTCGTTTTCGGACAAATATTGGACCGATTGTGCATTATCTTTTGCATGAATGAATCTCCGATAAGTTCTGCATCAACAATTCGTTCCTGCCTTGGCAGTCGGCTTAAAGGCTGTTCTTTATCAATAGGAAATATCCCTGATTTCCTAAATCCCGCAATTAAGTTTTCTTTTGTTTCAGTCAATGAGTCAATAGCGCGTTTCAATAGATTAGGAAATTGGTCTTTTGGTGTGGTAGAAAGCAACCTTCCAGACTGACTTTTTTTCCAGTCCAACAGGACTTGTCGCCACTTGCATTTTAGTGGCCGGAAGTAAGCAACATCTAATGGTTGCAAAATATGCGTTGAATTAGGGGGCAGACAAATGAAGCTGATGTTATGTTTTTCACATTCTGACAAGACGTTAGGATTCATGTGCGATGACAGGTTGTCGCCAATAACCACCTTCCGTTATTCTTTCTTCTTTAAAATAGGAATGAGATGGGTGACAAACCAGTCCTCAAAGGTAACTGAGTCAATCCATCCGCTTTTGGTCCTGTTGTATTTAGCATTTTTTGGGCCATTATTAGTCCATGTTGACCAGAGGTGTTCCGACTTATAAATTATATAAGGCGGTACCTCTTCACCAGCAGCATTACCACAAAACATCACCGTAAAGCTGCCTTTGGCTCAAGAGCTAAAGTAACCCGAATATATGAGTCAAAGAACCCCCACACTTAGTTCATAATAAATCAGTAACTAAACTTGCAATAAAACATAATTTTGTAGTATCAAAGAAATTCTAAACACATTTTCGGCCCAAGCAAATCTAATATTGAAGTTAACTTACCTTAAAAACTCCGATATACAATAAAGTTTGCAGATGTCAAATAAGTACTTGATGACAGCAGGTAAGGTCAACATATAAATGACGTTTTAAGACCGCGAGAAATATATTGTAAGTAATGAAAAATAGGCGCCAGTAACGCCATCTAACAATTACGAGTCGAACTAAATCGTTAACTGTCGTTGCTACTGAGAGGCGGGAAATTGAATATTTGTTTTGTTTTGAGCCATAGTTACCCCCTAGAGCTAAAGTAACCCGCATCTACGGTACTGTAAAAGTTGAAAAACCTATACTAAAAGTTGTTTGCTCTGATACCCATCAAAATGAACAATTTTTAGTACAGATTTTTCGACTTTGAAGTTAGTTTGCTTCGCACCCACTGGAGTTAGTTTGGATAGTAATTCAAAAATCTTCGTATGGTATATAAAAGGGAATAGATTTTTCAGTTATCATTCAGGTACAAGTCCTGATGATTCCGAGGCTGACCTGCCGATACCTTGCTCATCCAAAGATCTGGTCTTGGAATCCGATTCTTCAATAGATGAATGCAACGAAAATGACATCGGTCGATTTATTGGACGGGCATCGTTGTTATCAACCGAAAAGAAGAAGGAATTGCTGGAAAACTGTTGGTCCCCTTCTGCGACATATAATTTTGCGGAAGACGCCAAACATTTAAAGAGAAAATTTAATTATTCCTGGTTAGAAACGTAACTCCATGGTTTGCCCGTTCCAGGCTCCAAAAAGGGCCATTTTGTATATATTGTACGTTGTTTCCGCCAAATCCAAGCACTTTTAGAGGCCTATTTAGATCATTTATCATAAGGCCTTTTTGTTAGTTCAAAGATGTTCACGAGCAGTGCAAGAAGCACATGGTAACCCTCTTCCATAAGGCGGCACTGGAAGCTGCTAAATAATTTCTCGGAAGTGTGACTGTAGATGTTCAACAAATACTCTCAGGGTATTATTGAAGAAAACCGGAAACTTATAACATCTATCAATTCCTGCATTACATTTTGCAGGTCGCATGATTTAGCTCTGAGTGGTATACATTATGGCGAAGGTATTCTCGAGGACTTTTACAAGCTGCGATCGGTTGATATTCAAAATGAAGCTATCGGCATTTGGAGAGAGGTCATTGGAGCATATATTATGAAGAAAGTAAAAGCAACAGAAGCATATAGGTGTTAGCGGACGAAACAGCTAACACTTATGGCACTGAACAATTATCGATAGGGCTGCGATATTTTGATGAGGAAACCAACAAAGTCCAAGAAATGTTTGTCAGATTTCTTGAGCTGAAAGGTCTGGAAGCGAAATCTATTGCATATAGCATCGATGAATTTCTGACAAAAGAAGAACCTAATCCAAATAAATGCGTCGGTTTTGGATTTGACGATTGTTGGACAATGTCCGGAAAAGACTCCGGGGTACAAGCAATTCTACGCAAAAAATGCACGAAAGCTTTGTTCTTTCATTGATCGTCCCACAAACTGAATCTGGTATCACGAAAGATATTATTAGATTTTTTCGGGAATCAGTTTTGAGAAGGAAGTTGATCTAACCGTTATTGATGTCCTAAAGAAGGCAAAAACCTTATTTCCTGAAACAGGAAAAGCGTTGAAAATTGAACGCTCTACCGTGCACAACGTGTACGGTAGAGCGATCGTTTGGCAGCTCAGGAGACTAAAAACCTGGTTAAGAAGCACTATGGGGGAATATCGCCTCAATGGTCTAGCCATGATGAGTATGCACAGAAAACATATTAATGAAAACTCACAAGATTTTCATTATAAAGTGATCGAATAGTTCACAAAAACCCACCAACATTGTGTTTTAATTAACTTATAAAAAAACGATCTCTATCGACTGCTTTATTATTAAAATCTTGTAACTGTCAATGGAATTTTTGATTGCCTCCAGATTATTTTGATTCTATTATTATTTTATCCTATATTTTGTCCCAAATTCTTTTTTTCTATTTATTAATAACTTTGCTTTCAACTGTATTCAAAATTCATACTCTTCCGATTCTCCATATATCAACTGCCCCCCCCCCCTGAACCACTGGCTGGCGACGACCTTGTATATATATATATATATATATATATATATATATATATATATATATATATATATATATAATATATATATATATATATATATATAATATATATATATATATATATATATATATATATATATATATATATATATATATATATATATATATATATATATATATATATATATATATATATATATATATATATATATATAAATATATATATATATATATATATATATATATATATATATATATATATATATATATATATATATATATATATATATATATATACATTATTATAGATATAGTTTTTCGAAAAACTCGAACGTTGAGAGTTTATCATGATTAGAATTATGTTACTTGCCAGGTAGTTCATACATAACACTTTCGTCACTTTCTCAATAATTGAATCTTATAACTTTAAAGAAAACGCAAGCATATATCCTGGCAACTCAGTAGTTTGTCCATAAAAAAAAACTAATGTTATTTACTATGACCACTCACTCTCTTCGAGAATAGCAGAATCTATTGCTTTATACCAGTTATCCAGATGCGATAACTGTACTTCAAAATTGATATATTTGGGGTCCTGCGGACAGAGGGCGCTTATGCGATTAATCCAACCCTCAATGAATAAACCTAAATTTCTACACACTGTTAGTCATAGGTATTTTGTGTAGATGTCACTTGTTAATCAGTTTCTCTGTTATATTACTATATTTCCAACTTTCATCAGAAATATATCTGCAATCAACTATTGCCTACACAATACAAATCTCAAAGTTGAAGACTTTTTCACAGCTCTTAAAATTTCAAAGTAATTTTAATGTTTCAGAAATTATGAAAAAATCAAGAATTTATGACGAACAGGAGAGTGGCCTGCATTTTTTTCTAGGGTTTTAGGGTGTGTAAAAGAACTATAGTCAACTAGTTGTATTTGATAAATTTAAATAATAATCACTTATCACGTAATTCACATAATATATGAACTTGCTCTGCTTTATCAATAACATAATGTTAAAATGTATATCAAATATTGGCAATACCTTGAAAATAATACGTTTTTCAACATTATATTTCGATTGAAAAATAAAAAAAGGAGGCGGTGGGAATCGAGTCGAAGTGCAGCAAAATACACGAAAACAGAGAAAGGCTTATATAACTGGCTTCACCGCCGACTGAATTGAAAATCAAATATATTATAATATTATGGATATAATTAAACGATGATTATTTGGGTGTTATTATTCCATCCAAGAGGATGCACCCTCTTGGATGGAGATGAAAGTATGTTATATTATGTAAATATATATAAATATATTATATACATATATATATATATATATATATATTTATATATATAAAAATATATATATATATATATATATATATATATAATCTCTTGATAATTATTAGCAATAACAGGCTTGTTGAATCTTAAAAAACTTGATTTTATTGAAAAGTTGACGTTTCGCCACGACATTCGTGGCTTTATCAAAACTTTTGAGAAAAAATTGAAATTTCTTTGACATTTATTGATTTGAAAAATTTCTATAGAAACAGACTACTGTTTCACTAAAATTTTTTTCGGCTGTGGCCGTTCTTTGCTATTTATTACGTGCTATTCAGTCCAATATTAACATTCAAATTTGTTATTATTAGATGGTAAGGGAAACCACAGAAACCTTTACCCACGTAATGTCGTGGCGAAACGTCAACTTTTCAATAAAATCAAGTTTTTTAAGATTCAACAAGCCTGTTATTGCTAATAATTATCAAGAGATTAGAAATAGTTCACAGGCAACAACAATTCGAATAAATATATATATATATATATATATATATATATATATATATATATATATATATATATATATATATATATATATATATATATATATATATATATATAGGAAGGTAATATGATTTTGATTAATATGAATATGATGAATGCTGACTATTTAATATAGTATAGTAGTGATACACAGAATATTGAGGATGCGGCTTAGCTTTCATAGCCGCCTTCGAATAGACTCCCCTGATATATATATATATATATATATATATATATATATATATATATATATATATATATATATATATATATATATATATATATATATATATATATATATATCAGGGGAGTCTATTCGAAGGCGGCTATGAAAGCTAAGCCGCATCCTCAATATTCTGTGTATCACTACTATACTATATTAAATAGTCAGCATTCATCATATTCATATTAATCAAAATCATATTACTTTATGCACCTACCTTCCTTTCAACCTAAATTATATAATTTATTAATTACGATAGAAGGTATTTACATTTAATGCTTACTGCATTTCATTCATTAAAAAGGTATATTTTCAACGTTCATTATGATATGCCACAAAAAAGCAAACAACGGTGCGAATACTGCGAATGAATACTTTATTGCAATAGAAAAGGAAAACACATGTAAATGGCAACACCGATTGAACCTAGCTGCTCGGTTCAAAGAATACGATATTCGACCTTATTTATTCTATTGCAGTGCACATAGCAAGCACGTGAAGACTGAAGCAAGATTAATCGTGATCAGTTTGTTTTGAATTTTATGCCGGTGCTGTGATTTTTAAATTATTTTGCTCTGGTATTGTTTTCAAAATGAGTTCGGTTACTGAAGTTAATTTTAAAAATTTCAATGGTGACTTAGTGGAATATTTGTTATCTCATAACTTTAGTGCAGTAAGTTAAGACGATAAAGTTTTAATAAAAACATTGCGACCTACCCCGGAATTAAACAATTTGGTGCAGCGTAACAAACAACAGAATCGTGGTTTTAATATCAAAAATTATGAGAGACATCCTTGGCTAACCGGATCACAGGTAAAAAATAAATTATTTTATTGGCAGTGTTTACTTTCTACTAGGGAAAATGTCTCTGTTTGAGGCCGCTTAGGATTTGACGATTTAAAAAAATTATCAGGTTATCTGGAAAGGCAAGAAAAATCCCAGGAAAATGTCGCGTCGCGGATCAAAGTTAAATTGCTTGGAAAACAAAACATAATTAATGTTATTGATACTTGCTGCGCAACAATTGATTAATTCCTCTAATAGGTAACAAATTCGTTAAGTAGGTAGGTAGGTAAGTATCTATTTTGTGAAAGAAAAAAAAATTGATGAATAGATCAATTGTTGATTAATTGGCTGAGAAGAGTTTTTGTGAATATTGTAAATAGGAGTTGTAAGTCTCAAGGTAGACACCCGAAAGTGAAAACATTTTTTTTCCCAAAGAAATTAATATTTTAGAGTGCCTGTTTTACTTTGATTTTCTTCAAATTATAAGGCGGTTGACCTTGAAATCCTAAAAATTTTCGCCTATGGTATACTTATTAACACCTCTTGTAGCCTCCTTAAACAAATACCTCACGAGCCGCCACTGATATATATATTTATATATATATATAAATATATATATATATATATATATATATATTTAGTAATAATAATTATTGATAATTATTTGTCAACATTATCTGTTACTATTGTTAACAATTCAGTTTCTATTCAAAATTATATATTATCAAAGCAAAATAATTGATTCAAAAGTTGTAGGTACTTAATAATTTAGTCTTTGGTTTAGTTTAAACTAAGTTTAAAGATAAACCGAGTTTAACATGACATTTGACAAGCGAAAATGTCAAATTAAACTCGGTTTATCAGTAAACTTATTTTAAAATATACGGTGCAAGAGCTTATACCTAAGTTTTATAAGAAGCCGTGAAATCGTGAATATTTATGTTCTCAGTTACAACAAAGAGTTGTGATTTGAATTACTTTCCTTATTAGAAGATGTGTAAAGTTCAAGGCTATAAACTTTTAGCGAGGTTAAGCTGGAAGTGTTTAAAGAAGTATTCTCTTTTTCAAATGTCTAACTATGTAAATTTTTTCAATATATGATATTAATTATATCATAATTATGTTGATTAAGTCAATAATATCAGGTTATATATTCTTCAGTATCATGTTGAAGTTTCAAATATGGACTTATAATGTAGTAAGATGTTAGAGGGCGTCGCCCACCCCTCCCTAGAGATGTAGTCAAATGCAAAGAAATCAAAGTCCTAAGTCGGAGTTAAGACTGAATCCGACGCAAGCGTTTGCACATTAGCTTTGTTCTTTCATTGCTCGTCCCACAAACTCAATCTGGTAATCAACACTCTTCCTGAAATTCGAAACAACATCGGAACCACGAAAGATATTATAAGATATTTTTGGAAATCAGTTTTGAGAAGGAAATTGATCTAACCGTTATTGATGTCCTAAAAGAGGCAAAAACCTTCTTTCCTGAAACAAGAAAAGCGTTGAAAATTTTGATCGCTCTACCGTGCACAACGTGTACGGTTCGTTTAGCAGCCCCAATAGACTAAAAACCTGGTGAAGAAGCACTATGGGGGAATAACGCCTCAATGGTCTGGCCATGATTAATGTGCACAGAAAACATATTAATGAAAACAAGATTTTCATGATGAAGTGTTCGAAAAGTTTACAAAAAACCCACGAAGATTGTGTTCTAAGTACCTTAATAAAAAAAATCTCTTTCGACTACTTTATTATTAAAATCTTGCAACTGTCAATGGACAATTTGATTACCTCCAAATTCTTTTAATTCTATTATTATTATATATATTATATAAAAATAGGATTATTTTGTCCCAAATTCTTTTTGTTCTATTATTAAAAACTTTGCTTTTAACTGTTTTCAAAATTCCCCCCTCCCTCCTGCACCACCGGCTGGCGACGTCCTTGGTGCATAGAAATATAAAATTACAACAGATACTAAACCGGTCTCGAAGGAACATTTTCTTTAGTTAAACATATAGAGATATTTCTCTATTCAATATCCTCACACAGCTATCTTCTGACTATGCTGATTTGATTATCACTGGGGATTTTAACATGCCAGACATTGCGTGGCAAAATTTTCGTTCCAATGGTGTTTCCAGTGCATCTCAATCTCTCATTGATCTTTTGGAGGGTACTCACCTTCAGCAGCTGGTTGACCAACCCACTCGATTTAGACAAGGTAATAATCCTTCGACTCTTGACCTTATAGCCGTTTCTAGCCAGGATCTTGTAGGGAATATAGAATATCATTCTCCGATAGGAAAATCAGATCATTCTGTTATTAAGTTTAGTATACAAGCTGTTGTTCCTCCGAATAATCGAAAGATCAGTCAGCATAAGGCATTTACAAACTTTCAGGGATTGAATCAGGATCTTCAAGGTGTGAACTGGGATGTGCTCTCTCTACAAAACAGCGTTCAAGTAAACTGGGAATTGTTTTTCAACATTTTGAATAAACTAACAGAAAAAAATACTACCACTAAAATAAGTATCACTTTCCCTCTAAAGCCATGGATAAACAGTGACCTTCAAAGATTAGTAAGAAGGAAAAAGGCACTATGGCAGAGGTATAGACGCTCTAACTCTCCTGAGGACTTTGCTGTTCACCGAGCTTTTTCTAAACAGCTAACTAAAAACATATATCTGGTAAAAAAAACCTATGAAAAACATATTGCCGGTAGCAAAAATTCTAAATCTTTATATAAATATATTCGCACTAACATGACAGACAAGGTTGGCACGCCACAAATTCGCACGGCGAACGGCGATATTACCATCAATAATAAGGTTATTGCATCGGCTTTCGCAAATACATTTTCTGGTGCATTTACTCTGGAGCCCGATACTCCTTTACCCGACATCGTACATCAGCCCATGTTAAATCAGCATCTTACTCAAATACACTTTACCGAACAGTTGATAAGTGAGAAACTACAAAACCTTAATGTTAATAAATCTCCTGGGCTTGATAACATCTCCCCAAGGTTACTGAAGTATTGTGCAGGAGTTCTTAGTAAACCTCTCTGTTTTATTATGCGGCAATCATTCGGTTCGGCTTCTCTATTTTCAAAAAAGGCGATAAGTTCGACACTAAAAACTATAGACCTATAAGTCTCACTCCAATTATTGCAAAAGTGATGGAGTCAATAATAGTAGACGGAATGTGGAATTTTTTAACTGGCCATAAAGTTATCACGTGGCAACAACATGGCTTTTCTCCAAAAAAATCTGTCATAACAAATCTGTTGTGCTGCCTATCGGATTGGACGGATATGCTGGATGCGGGAAAGGCGGTTGACGTCGTGTATTTGGACTTTAAAAGTGCGTTCGATAAAGTGCCAAAACATCGCTAAATAAAGAAGTTGAATCATGTCGATATCCGTGGTCAATTGTTGGACTGGATCTTTTCCTTCCTGACTGATCGTGCTTTCACAGTTAAAAGTGGTGATGTTTATAGCGGTATGAACCCAGTATTAAGCGGTGTGCCACAGGGATCGGTCCTTGGTCCCCTCCTGTTTGTTATTTTTATATCGGACCTTCCTCTCATGGTAAACTCGGTTTGCTCACTCTACGCGGACGATTCCAAAATTTACAATGATCCAAACAAAAATTATGTGGTGTTGCAGGAGGATTTAGACAGGATATTTCAGTGGGCGGAGGACTGGTTACTACCTTTGAACCTTCTAAAGTGTGTAGTTCTTCATCTTGGGAAAAACAACCCCCGTCATACATATTATATAAGGACTCCAAGGACGAACTTGTTAATGCAATCTCCCATTTGGTACATGGGGCATACATTCAATTCAGTTGCGAGTGAATGTGACGTTCAATTTGATTCACTTGCAGCTATTGTTAGGAGTTATGTACTTAAGTTGAATTTGAATCTGATTGAATTGAATTGAATTGAATTAAGTTAAGCTAAGTAGTGTTTCCGTTACATCTTATATTATTTAATTATTATATTTTTTACTATGTAATTTTCTTTTCTCTTGTTATTGTTCTTGCTACTGATTTAAATAATAAATAAGCTTATTTTTTGTATTAGGTTTAGTTTCAGCTTTCGGGATACTGGTTGATATTACTTTTGCATTAATTTTGTATTGTCTCATTTAGTTCGTATTAGTTTTTTCTTTTTGTCTCTGGCGCTGTGGTTTGATTTCTTTTCTATATAGCTATAATTTAAATATTTTCTGTAATTGGGTTTTATACCTGTTGGAAATAAAGAACTTATTATTATTATTATTATTATATTATTATTATTATTATATAAACAATGTTGCCTTGTCACATACGGACAGATATAATGACCTTGGTGTGATAATTACTTCGGATTTATCATGGAGTGAACATTTGACTACTCAAGAATTTATCTTCTCTCTCGTACTTTTACTAACCCAGATCCTGATACGGTGGCCAAACTATATAAGTCTTATGTACGCCCAATATTGGAGTTTGGAAATAATGTATGGCATCCTATACTACTGCGAGACCAACATATGTTGGAGAATACCCAGAGACGAGCCACTAGACTTCCATATGGGCGAGCAAGACCAACGTATGAAGAACTACTACAAACAATGAAGCTTCCTACTCTCTTGCATCGGCATGCGAGAGGTGACCTTATTACAACTTTCACGGCACTACACGATGATAACTCTCCTATTAGACACCTATTTCACCTCAATGAGGATCGTCGTCTACGCGGACACCCGTATAAGTTGATGCGGGGAACTTTTAGGGGCTCGTCGAAGATGTTCTTCCTTCCTAACCGAGTATTTCATCGATGGAACTCGTTACCAGCTGACGTTGTTACGGCGCCTACTTTAAATACTTTCAAAGCTCGGTTAGATGCATATTTTGCTGCACGTGTGCACTAATGTTACATTGTATCTATTTTTTTCTTTTTAGAGTTTTATGGGGTTTTGTTACCCTCTGCTCTTAACCTTTGTAATAATAATAATAATAAATAATAAAGATAAAATGTGATGTGACCCTAAATCCAATGTATCCAATGTATCCAATGAAAAACACTTTCTGGTGAAAAAAATATAGATAAACTATTGACGCTTGCTAGTGACCAATATGATGTACATTGAATGTTACCAAATATTCTTCATAAATATAATGAAACTGGTTGCTGCTTCCCATGAGAAAATTAAGACTAGGAGTTATATCCTAAAATGGCTTTCCATATACCTAGTATAAATAGCCTCTTGAATCACTTATTGGAGTGCATATCTGGATAATCACTGAGGTTACTTCAATAATAAGACAGAAATGATTATTGTATTTTTGGAACGAAGTTCCTTACGGCAGGCTTGGAGGAGATAGGGATTTCGCTGCGGGACCAAACTGAAAAATATGAGAGACTAAAAGTGTGACGGAAGTCACGCTTTTAGCTAACACAACCCTAACAACACAGGGATGTCCCAGGTATGTCCTTTTGATGTACCGCGGTACAAGGACATGATTGGGATATCCAGGGGATGTCCCGCATGATTTTTCCAGAGGACATCCCATCTGGAATATCTACAGGATATCCCATCATGTCCCCGGAATGTTCGATATCCCCTCACATATATAATAAGAATCATCGAAACTCGTCGAAATATTGAAAGTGTTTGTTTTTCTTCTGGATAATAATTATGTAGAAAAATAAAATATATCTCATACATTTCTGGGAAGTGACCATTTCACAAGTAGAAAATTATTAATGCATAGTATATTATCCTTATTCTAAATTCCCAAGAATTATATATACATATATTATAGGTACACAAATCTCTTGTGGTTTTGTCCCTTTTGGCAACATTGTTTGAATTATTTGGTAATCTGTCAACAATGTATATTAACCTCATAATAAAATGCGCAAGCGCAAGTTTGTTTTCTTTGTTCTTTGTTAGAAGAGAAGATCAACGGCATTCCGGCATTCGGCATTCTTATTGTTTGTGATTGGCCATTTTCGTGAGCATTTGAAGGATTTTATCAGTTGATATAAGGTGTAGTTATATAAGGTGTAGTTGAACAATTGAAAGAATTGAGTTTAAGGTTTGGAATAATATTAAAATATTGAATGTACTCTTTTGCTTTTGAATCAAATAATTGATGCAATAATATATGGTTAACCCATTCTGAATATTATGTTTATAGTTTATTCATCATTAAGGGCCAAGGAGAGAAGCCAGAAAAAAAGATGATGCAATAATGCCTGCAACAAATGCACCGTCACCCTAAAATATATATGTATAATTTTAACTGATTAATTTATATAGTTCCTTTCATTTATTTATCATATGAATTTATATTTAGAATAAGTTTTTGTTTGTCGTTCTTTTAATTTTTTTTCTCTTCTTTTGTTGATTTATCATATATAGGTATATATATATATATATATTATATATATATATATATATATATTATATATATATATATATATATATATATATATATATATAAGATGAGTTTTTGTTTGTCGTTTTTTGTTATTATCATACTTTAACACAATGTTACATATCTATTATGAATTCAACTTGTTTTGTGTTGAGAATCTTTGAATTTTTTTCTTCAAATTGCCCATAAAATTCTTCAAATTATATGAATTGAAGAAATGAAAATGCCAGGACGTTCAGGGGATGTACCTCATATATATCTTCGGGATATCCCTGGGACATACCAGAAGGACATCCCATGGGTGTCCTTTCCGGTGGAAAGTAGATGTCCCTGGGACGTCCCTAGTAGGTACCATGTCCCGACAAAGGATCTCCCAGGGACGTCCTAGTAGCAAATGAAGGACGTCCCTGGGTTGTACAGGGGATGTACTTGTGTCGTTAGGGAAGCGAATATTGTATATCTTTCTCTTCCTCCCTCTTTCTTTCCGTTTCATCCCTTCTCTTTCTGATCTCACTCCGCCACGTCAATCGCTAATGCATTATATGTACTCATTAATTCATGTACAAGCAACTTGAAAACGCCAGATGTGAAACATCGCAATAATTTTGTGTAAGTTATATGCAAGAAAGAACAGATTACCACAGGAATCAGATATGGCATAATGAAAATGAAAAGATAAAGCTTTACAAATTTGTTCCATAAAATAATGAATACGTATTGTAGGTTTATATTCAATTATTAGGGAGTTTTTGAGACCCTGAATTTACACGTAAATTACGTTTTCGGTTATTCTGAGCATGCGCAGAAGCTTTGAAATTACCGAGACGGTTATTAACCGATAACGTACTACGTTATCAACGGGACCTTAACGTTCGCTTAATAAACGTCCGTTAAATTCGCGGTGTTGACAAGTTTAAACGCGCTTGTGTTAAATTGTTACAAACTAAAGAAAAATAGACTATTTAAACTATGATAAGTGACTAATATCATATATACTATCGTGCTAATTCGTTCCAAACTTCTTTCTTTGTATTAAAAATTCGCAAAAAATGTTATTTCTCACTATGTGGCAACCATCAATCAAGTCTGCGATCTGATGTTTTGAGATTGACAGTTTCCGTATTTTTATTGGTTATGTCATAGTGCTATTTTGGTTTGTTTATTTGTGTAAATTGGACTGCTAATTTTGATATTTTTTCAACGGTTTTTGTTCACTTACCACGATAGTTAAAGAAGACTACGATTTACAGATATGAAGGATCTGTTACTTCTTAGAGTGGTTCTAAGTAATAATCCATTTGAAAACCCAGATATTTGGTCAGTGATTCAGCAGCACATTACCCTTATAACAGGAAAATTATTTTCAATGAGAACAGTAAAATACATAAGCCTTCGATGCCTAAGAAATATATTTGCCCAAATTAATCACAATTATTACTACAAACTATTGCATTTACCAGTTGCTTTATGTCCAGACAATTGGGTTTGGTATCTGCAAAGTTTGGCATAACCGTGGAAAATCCTCTCTTTGAAAACGGAAACTTCTTTTCACCTCTTCAACCTCAATATTATACAAATCGATTCCGGGTATGTTTCTATCAATATTTTCACGTTCTTGTTCCTCTTCAAAGATGTTATATAAGATTATACCTCTCATTAAATTATGATCCACACCCCCGCGCCTGATCGCTATATAGTCTATTACATCTTCCATGATAATTTACCCTAAGAACACTAATAATAGGTGAATGAAAATTGGAAAAATTACCCGACAAAAAATAATACAAGAACACAAGAGAGGTTATACTTATTTGACGTTCGCAATAAATTTGAATTCAAAAACTCTTTTTAGATCTTCAACCCGTTAATAACGTTTTCCGTTCTGCGCAAACTCAACATAGCGGTTTACGATAATTACGTTGACTTCAAATTGAAACACAAAAACTCCCTATTATAGCCTGGCGATACGTTATCCTCTCGTTATAAACACTCTTGTGTCTATATTTTACATTTCGTTGACGACCGAGTGTTCTAAGTACTGAACCCAGTGCCGGATTAGCCACGTAGCAAGAGTAGCAAATGCTACGGGCCTCCTCGAATTGGGGGGCCTCGCGCTCCAACGCCTGTCTGATAGTAAAAAAAAAGAGTTTATATAAGCGTGAAATATCTTCAATGCCTTAAACGCGAAGCTCTTAGGCTATGCTTCACTCACACCTGAAAATCTAAATCTCGATTTCGTCACGTTAAATCGTAGTTATAGGTTGTATAATACCTACCAAGAGAAACGTTGGTGTCAAAATCTACAGCAATAATTTTAAGTTGTACCACATTTCTAAAAATTGAGCGCTGGTCGCACAAGTTATGTGTTTGTACTACTTGCACTACACTACTAACGCAACTTTGTAGCACTGCAAAACTAACAGGGGAATTCCCTGATATTGTCATCTATCGAGCTAATCGTAAAACCCGAATAAATAAAATAGGATTCTATTGACTATCAAACTATTAGAATTTGATGTACATTTGTATTTGGCACAACGTAAAAAACTGTAAAATGCTCTTTAGATGTTAGTCTAGCATTGTATTTTAGTTGCATCAGTTTACATTCCACCATATTATTGTAACACCAACGCTTGTGATCCCCTGACGAATGAAAAAGAGTGGCCGAAGTTTCTTGTCAGTTCTCATGGCTCAACCCTAATCAGCTAACTGGCCGAAGGCAAATTTGCTGAAATAGCTATTTCACAAGTATCCTGAATGTCATTTACTTACATGAATATAAATTTGAATTTGATTGTACGTATGTAGCTTTGATTGAACCTAACGAATATTTAAAATAATATACGAACTATTTTATTACCAAAGGTTAAAAAAAGCCAACCAGTTTGATTTGTAAAAGTAATTAAAAAAATAAAGGAAGTTTATTTCAAAAACTGGTATCATTACACGCACACATATATACGTGTTCCTACATACCCGCTCCGGGTTTTCACGCACACTTATTTTCGGTTTTATTCTCTAATCTGAGTTTAATACCATAAACTTGAGAACCTAAAGGGAACCAAGGTCTCCTCATGGTCGAATTTGCTACAGGCCCCGCGCTGGCTTAATGCAGCACTGACTGGACCCTGGTGTGCCGTATTTCTGGGTTCCAATCCCAGAGGTGGCTTTTTTCTTTATTTTATTTACAATTTCGTGAGAGCTCTTAGCCCCACATTTCAATATTAATTATTTCAACTTGGATTAGTATAAGTTATCACTTCTGTCGTGCGCCCCGACACGCACATGTTTTGTTTCCGCAAATTGCGGTCCTTCTATATTATCCGCAGGAACTTCGTTCCTACCTGGTGTCCCAGGACACCGTTTCTTTTTTATTAAACTTGAATCTAGGAATGTGACATATACCTATGCTTTTTTTATCCAATAATAATAATATTCCGTACACGGATATATCCTTCATTGTTATTTAAGGCGCCATCTGTTAGGTAAACTGAAATTCAAATTATTCTGAAGCTGAAAAACAGGTTACTATAAAGTTTACTACAATCCCCGTGACAGATGTTTATATTGGCGAATACCCTGGATAGGATACTGCATACTTTCATTTAAATTTCAATGACACATTGTATTATTTAATTGGATGATAGAGCACAGATTTTAATATGCAGATAATATAAAATGATAGATACAGAATATTTTTCAAACAAACAATGATCTAAAGAAGTGGCCTTAGAGTTTTGCCCAACAGCGCCATCTCTAATTCGATAGCTATAATCACAGATGGTTCTTGAAAACAGATAACTATACGAATTAAGTACTTAAACTGGCAACTAACAATACTTACGTTTCGTATACGTGCTGTCTGAATTTTGGGATTCTATCACTATTTTTACAAAACTTCCCAAATTTGTTTTAGCATTTCAATCTTCAGAAGCTTTGTTTGGATTATTTATCAATAATTCATGCAGTACATCGATTTCTAAGTAATATCAACATATTCTATAGGATCATTTTATTATTCTATACGGTGATTATTACGCTCAATGCACACATAAACAATACATTTCCAAAAAATATGTAATCTATGTAAATTTCTGTACCAACCGCAATTGGCCACCAAGGGCTATATATACTTATAATATAAAATAAAGAGAATATTTTTCTCTAATTTCTGTTCTGAAAGAATAAATTATCAATATCATTAACCCTTGGGTGGTGACGTGTGTAGTTGTCGCACAAACGATGACGTCGGTCTGATAGACCAAAAAATGTTTATGGATATAATATTGTCAAATTCGTGAAATTTATTTAAGATTTAATAAATAAAACTGCGTTATTCATCAAAGGCTATTATGATACACATTCCAAACAAGTAAACATTAATAAATGAAACAAACATAATTATTTTTATGATAACAGAACAAAATCATAATCGAAAACACCTAACTTTTTAAAAATAAAAAAGGATTTTTCATTTATTGTTCTTGAGCATTTTGTAAATCGTAACAACTTGCACATGTAACTGTCACGTGTTCCATACATAAAAATATTTTGCACCTTTTACAGCAATATTTCGTCTTCCTATTTTTTTTAGACCCGCAAGGCACACACCTTCCCAACATGTCTCGTCTTCCTTCATATGGTTCCTGTGGTGGTGGCATCCCACATATTTCACAAATTCTTAGGCGTGTCAATTTGGGCAAATAGTTAGAATTGGCACGTACTCTCAGATGACCATCAATTAAACTAAGCTCTAAATTTTCAAGAAAACGTCTTCTTACAATTTTTTTTTTATTGATGGAAGATATTACCTGGGAATTTATGCCCGAAATATTTATTAGGCTATAAAAAACAGCCATTTGCCACCTTCTTGTGGTCCTTGCACAGTTGTAATTCGATGAAAGTTGATCAACGGAGTCTACACCACTTTTGGTCCCATTGTAATCCATAATTATTTCAGGCTTGCCTGTTTGCAAGTTAATTTGGTCATCGTCATGACAAGAAGAAATGAGAAGGACGTTCTTATTCCTTTTTGGAATGTAAGAAACCAAAGTGCAGTCCTGCCTGAATCCAAACATACTGGAACCAATGGGTCGGTTATTTTTTTTTTGAACAAATTCAGGAGGAAGATCCCTTTTATTCGCTCGGATTGTTCCAATAGTTGTTAATCCCTTATCAAGCAATTCCTTTGCTAGTTCAATACTCGTGAACCATCTGTCTGTTGTAACATTTCCATTACAACCATATATTGGTTCAGTCAACCTTTCAACCACTGATATTGCGCTGTTATTCTGAGCAAAGGGCCCCTCAGGTTGATTACCTACATAAACTTCCAGGTTATATGTGTAGAATAAATTTGCGTCACATAAGGCAAAAATCTTGATTCCATACTTATTGGGTTTTAGGGGCATATATTGCCGAAAGTTGTTTTTGCAATTTGTTACAAACTTTTCGAAGAGTTCTCTTATTGGGGCCAATTTATCCAATTTACGTCTGGTATCCCTAGTTACAATATCATCGAATCGAATAAAACGCAGTAGTATACGAAAACTTTGCAATGACATTGTAATTCGATAAATATCTGGAGAGGCACCATTGGTCCTAAATAGGTTTTCCGAGTTTGTATGGTTACTTTTAGCAACTCCAGCAAAAATCAGCACAATCTAACTTGTCTGTAGGTCTTGTATAGGTTACTCGACCATATTCCTCAGCTACCGACTGCAAGTATTCATTTGTATGAACTAGTATACAATTTATCATGTCGTCATCAAAAAACTGCCTCCATATTTCCAGAGGCTCTCGGAGTTCTCGGAGGTCAGGCTTCACAGAAGGCAGCTTCATTCTAATAATATTCTTGGCCCTTGTTCTAACATTCATTGGAGGGGCGTGCTTTTTCCAAATTGTTTTCTTGTCTTTCCCCATAAAATGTGGTCCAGGTCTTACTTCTCGGTCGTCGTCGACTTCAAACTCCTGCTCCGTATCAGAACTTTCGTCATTTGTCTCAAGATAGTCCTCTTCATTCTCGTCAACTTCATCGTCATAAACAAAAGTCTCAGATTCGTCATTCAGTGCCTCTTCCATAAGCATCTCCAGCCGTCTTTGCTCTAGCTCGTAGTCTCCCATCTTTCTAAAAATAAAAATAAATGTAACTGTCATAACAGTCAAATTCTAATATATTCTTACCAGCAAAATCGATTAGCAGTTTTCCTAACAATTTACTGTTTTATAACACAAACAGTGACCTTGGTCTACCAGACCGAAATTTCTCCTAAAGCGAAATGTAAAGAGCGCACAAGGTGACCACTCCGCACTAATATATATATATATATATATATATATATATATATATATATATATATATATATATATATATATATGTATATATATATATATATATTTTTGTGTTTTTTTATATATGTATATATGTATATGTATATATATATATGTATATATATATATATATATATATATATATATATATATATATATATATATATATATATATATATATATATATATATATATATATATACATATATATATATATATATATATATAAATTTCCTCAAAGGTTTTAGGTTCTCGGCAAAGGAGGGGGGCAGTTGTTAAAATCGACTCATCGTCAATAAAATTCTATATTTCGGACCCAAAAATGCGGTCCTTCCTCAGGAATTAATCTGACAAAGTCAATAAATTAGCAAAAACGACATTTATAAAATTGGTTATCTACCAACAACGAAGGTTGCAATGCATTTCTAACAAAAATATGTATGCACGAGCATGGTTGAAACAGTCAACAATGAGTGAGTGATCTCACCCATGCTCGTGCATACATATTTTTGTTAAAAATGCATTGCAACCTTCGTTGTTGGTAGATAACAAATTTTATAAATGTCGTTTTTGTTAATTTATTGACTTTGCCAGATTAATTCCTGAGGAAGGACCACATTTTTGGGTCCGAAATATAGAATTTTATTGACGAAGAGTCGATTTCAATAACTGCCCCTTCCTTTGCCGAGAGCCTAAAACCTTTGAGGAAATGTGTTTAAAATATTATTAAATTACGGCAATTCTCTTTATTACTTAACATCACAGATATGGGTTTATATATATATATATATATATATATATATATATATATATATATATATATATATATATATATATATATATATATATAGAATAATTTAAATGAATTCTACATTACGATGAACTATAAAATTATTTTAATTGATGGGTAAGTGAATTTAATATGAAGACATATTTAACGAAGGAGGTGGAATTAACTAGTATCCAATTTTGATGACTACTTAAAATTTTTATGGTTAAAAGTCAAATGATATAACAAAAATACTGGATGCAATTTGTTTCATAGCTTAGTTGTTTCTATTCAGAAAATTATCTCACGCTCAACAAAATAGAATGAACACTAAAGAAATTACAATGACGGTGTGAGAGTTAGAACAGAAGCATCAAATTGTGCGATTGCCTTCTTCAACAAGATATTTCACATTATTGGCTGCGCTCTGTACCAAAAAATCCGAAACTACAACTTCATCAAATAGTACATATTGTAACAAATGCGATAGGTATATTGGTGTATATAATATTCGGAAAATTGTATGCACATATTAAAATAATATTGAATTAGATTAACTTCTCTGCTTTGCATTAACATCATGAAAAATTTGAAAGTGATTGAATAATATAACTTCAGACGCTGATTGAGTATTCTAATAGTTATTTATGTACCAAGTGCGTTATATAGATCCTAACGCCCGGAGAGAAATATTCGGCCCGAGGGATAAATGTGTTGCCCGATGGGCGTTTAGGATCTAGTAATGCACGTGGGGCATACAAGATTTTATTTTTCACGAAAAAATTATTTCATTATAATCAAAAATAGATTTTAAAATTGGTTCATTGCTCCTATACTTTCCATTTTCCTTCTCATAGTAGGCATGCCATTTGTTGATATTTTGACGTTTGTGAATATTTTTGTCATCATATTTAGTGAATGTCATTGCTGCTTTCTTTGTGTAGTCTTATAGAAATAATGAAAATGAAAACGAATTCACCCAAGAATATCAGAGAAAATGCAGCCAAAGCAGCGAATAATTCATTGGTGGAGAAATCCAAAGTCGTATACGACAAGGATTATGAATTATTTAACCAATGAAATTCGCTTCATTTCTCCTCGTACAATGAGCGGGTGTTATGATCCATAACGCCCGCTCATTAAGCCCTAGGGCATAACGAGTGTGTTTATAGCAACCGTATCCAAGGTGAAATGAACATATAACATAATAAAATAATTTGAGGTTGTTGAATGTTATAGTATTCGACATCAAAGCTTTTTGATCGCAGAAATGATAATAATTCGCCTCAATTCGTAGAATTAAATTTCAATTTTATTCTGTCAACAGGAAGTTGTTACCTATTTATCATCTTCCATGGAGAAAGTGGAATGAACGAATACCAATGTAGAATTTCATATGTAGATCTCGATATAAGTATTTCAATGAATTAATTTAACAATCCATTTAAATCTGATAGTTCGAAAGCCACTGAGTGTTCGAAGTGTCGATTATGTTAACCAGTAAATGATGTTATCGATTCGAAAATGTAAATGAAATACTTAAATGTGTGCATATACTTTTACATAGTGTTGGAAGATCTAATTCACTTCATTATTGGATACGAGGTGTCATCGCTTCCTTGTTCCTTGTTACCGTCAGAACAAACTATGAATACAAACATACAAAATTAAAAACATGAAATATATCATTGAAAATTAAGTTGCTCACCAGCATATTTCATTTTATTTTGTACATTTATATTCTGAAAGCATTAGTATAGGAGTAATTTGATTACAGAAATGAATTCACAAAATGACATCATAATATAGTATCTGTGAAAATAATAATAATAATAATAATAAATAGTCTTCATTGCCAGAAAAAAGTGATAGAGGCGAGGTCTAGCTGAAGCTACTCCACTTAACCTCTAAGTTAGAAATAAGTAAACATATAACAAAATACTGAATGATAGAACAAAAATAATAAATAAAAATAAAAAGGAATTTATAGCTCTAAGCAAAAAAGCTGCAGAGGACAAGATTCATGATAATACAAGTAAAAAATAAATATAACAATCTCAGAAACATTAACAGTCGCAGCCGGATGCTATGTGTAACATGCCAACCCAGTGAGGGGGGTCAGCAAGTAACCCCAACAATAAAATGAATATTATTAGGATGAGGGGGGTTAGTAACTGACTCAAAAACAACATATGTTTTTTTCAATAAGTTTGTACATTTAACTCGTTTTTATTTAATATAACTCCATCTCTACAACTCAAAAGTTTCGTTATCAATGAAAGTTTATAGTAAAATATTAAATATATACATTCGGTACATGTCCTTTTTATAGAGTGTTCTTCGATGGCTGTATCTTTTGAGCAGATATACTTCACGCATTTTGTACAAGCTTTCATAAATTTTCGATCTTCATATCTTGGACATACTCCTTTTTTGAGGAAAATTTTTATTAGCCCTTCTTGCTGCTTTTCCCTTTGATTCCGGTTGAACTGTCCCTCTTGAAACAGCCCTCACTTGAGTACATTCAAACCCAAATATCTTCAGTGCAGTTACTGAGCAAACCTTGGGAATGATTAGATCTATATTTCATGTTGAAATGGCATATTGACTTGCCTAGACTTTACAAAAAAAACTTTTCGGCCTGACTCACATATCGCGCATGCGGATACAATTTAGCAGTCAACTGCCTTTCCTAACAAAATCTAGAGGTCAAAGCATACACGTACACACAGTATTTCATTCAAAATGACAGTTATACGAATCTACATTATATAAGTATTCATATAGGAGAACCAATGGATCGCGCATCAACAGATGTTTTCTTCTATAGAAACCACTGAAATTATTTGACTTTTGGCAGATATGTTTTGAAATATTCATAAAACACATAGGATAAAAGTTAGAAAATTCCAAATTAAAAATTGATATTTGACTGAAATATAACGAAAAATATGAGCTGGGGTCACTAGGTAACCCCCCTCATGTGCATGCGACTGTTAAAATCAATCAAATCTGGTTACATAATAGTAGTGCCTTATACATACGCTTAAATTTAGTCACACTGCCCGCCTTTACCTCCAGAGGAATAGAATTGTAAATACAAACAGCATTAAATGAGAAACATTTATGGAAACTTGACCGATGAAAACGGGACAATGCAAGGGATTGCGGATGTCTCAAATCCCGGCTATGCATTGCGCCTCTGCTGACTAATTTGTGTTTGAGATAAGGCGGAGAAAAATATGTCAGAATACGAAAACTGCTAATACAAGACTTTCACAAAGCTATTTCCTCAAAGCTAAGCTTAGGTAGTGACGTGATCTATAAAGCTGTCTAAGTACCAAATATGATTTCCTTATCAACATCCCAACGTGCTCCTCAAAGCGAAGGCGGTAATCGAATATTATTCCCAAGTTCCTAGCACAAGTTGCCCCATTTAGACTCCGCTACAATGGATAACTTTATGTTGAGTCCAGTGTGAAGACCCGAAGAAAGCACAGGGTTAGTACATTTAGAAGGATTTCAACGAAGGTTATGACTAAAACAAAAACATTTCAAACTGGATAAGTCCTCATTAATGAGCTGGGAAGCATCAATAATCTGACTGGGACAAAAAGAGTAGTAAAGCTCGGTATCATCCACGGTTTGTAGAATAATACGGTTGCCTCGTAACTTTTAACCAATCATGCCACGGCCAGTCGTGACGTCACAAGTATGCTGTTGGCAAATTCCCAGCATCTCAAGTGTAATGAAAATAATGTTTTTAATAATTACAGGGCGAGCTTATTAAAATCGAGACAAAGGACAATGAATAATAATTAATATATTTTCCATTAAAATATTAAAACTTAAACGAAGGCGGTATTATATGAATTACACGATGAATGTTTATTTGTATCTATATTATAGTTATTTTGGGTCTTAAATAAGACAAAATATTATTTATATAGAACAATAATAATAGAATAATAGATTATGTAACATTTTTTCTCATTTTTTTATAAAATCTTCTAGCTTCATCGGTGTCACGTTTTCTTTTATTCAATGAATGTCCTTCAGATTTCTTTGAATTAAGGTGTTTTATCCTGATAAATACTCTCTGTCGAACAAATGAATAAATAAATTTTTTGGCAATAAGTGGTTCTTTTTTAGTTATAAAATTAGTTGTACGTTTTACAATTTTTGTTTCAATTTTAAATTGATCTTTATGTACTTTAACGAACCACTTATCCAAATGTTCAACATCACTTTGCCAAGAAGATGAGGGCTCAGTTAAGCCACCAAACGAAAGGCTTTGTACCCATGAACGCATTGCATAAGAATGAAGGTTCGTTTTTCCTCTTTTAACTTCATTCTCTTACTCCTTTCAATAATATTCTGTTCAGGAGCCAATGGAAGATTAAGTGATGGAATAGCTAAAATATATACAATAAAACACTTATTTTTTTCGGGCAAGATTTCATTGACAACTTACCTGTTTCTTTGAGTCTTTTTGGCAATTTATTTGTTATCTGAGCTTCAATCATGTCTTCATGTTGATCCAGCGCAAAATGTTTACTGCAGACAAGTTTATTTTTTGGATCAAAGGGGCCTTTTCTTCGATAAAGACGAGCCCATTCTTTTAAAAACTTTTTTTTTGGGGAAAGTAAAAAATCTTATTAATTCCCCTTCTGTTTTTGCCCTTTCACTGTTACTTTTACAAGTAGCCACACTACAAATTGTTCCAGTCATTTCTACAATAGAATATCAGAAAAGCATTTCAAATTATAGAGTAAACATTTTTTATTATTACTTGACTCCGCGATGAAAGAAATATAGTACTCAGTTGAATTAAACTCAATATAGTCTATAGATACACTAATAAAGTTTATAAATAAAAACAACACGAAAACTCCGAAAACTTCAATTTAAACCACAATAATCAACAGTCGGTACAACAAAAGAAAACTACGGCAACTCGTAACGTAACGCGTAACGGTCAGCCTCTAACATACTGGTGACGTAGCCTGTGACGTATTACCCTATCACCCGCGATGTTGCCGGCAAAGTGAGCAACCGTATTATTCTACAAACCGTGGGTATCATCAGCAAAGAGATGAATCTCAGAGTGCCTAATGGCGTTAGAAATATCCGCCACATTAATAAGGTACAGAAGCGGGCCTAATACAGAGCCGCCAAAATCAAAATATTACCGTCAAATTAATATAATATAATAAACAGGCTATTCCTAATGAGTGCGAAAGTTGTCAGGAGTGATTCCTTGTCTAAAACTAAAGAGGATCTTTCATATCTTTTCATGTAAACAAAAGCTCGTAGGCCTTTTTTTCGATTCCATTTGCAGAACATCTGTTTATGCACGATGTTGTTTTTTATTTTGTTAATGAGAAACTATTGCTTTTACGAAAACAACACAATAGTTGAAAATGTTTAGCACTAAATCATTCTCTTCAAAAAATATTTTAAATCAATAAATTTAAGAGTTAAAGAAGTTTTCGAAAGCGTTTAACTTTTGATGGATTGGCCTAAGAGCATTTGGTTGCTTGAAAGATCCCCTCTAATTTTCGACAAAGAATCATCCCCTAAAAACTTATTTGGGAACAGAGTGTTCCCAAATAAGTTCCTGTATATATATATATATATATATATATATATATATATATATATATATATATATATATATATATATATATATATATATATATATATATATATATTAATATAATATTTTGATAATTATAAGCAATAACAGGCTTGTTGAATCTCAAAAAACTCGATTTTATTAAAAAGTTGACGTTTCGCCACGACATTCGTGGCTTTATCAAAACTTTTGAAAAAATTGAAATTTCTTTGACATTTATTGATTTGAAAAAATTTGAATAGAAAAAGACTACTATGTCTAACTAAAAATTTAAAATTTTTTCGGCTGTGGCCGTTCTTTTTTATTTATTACGTGCTATTCAGTCCAATATTAACATTCAAATCTGTTATTATTAGATGGTAAGGGAAACCACAGAAACCTTTACCCACGTAATGTTCGAAATAGGTTCAAATTATTTTGATTTTGAAAAGTCAAAGAATAGGGTACTATTTATCTTGTTTTCAAAAATTTCTCATTGCGGCTGTGGCCTTCTTCAGTTATTAATTACGTGCTATTTAGTCCAATATCAACAGACAGGTCCGTTGATATTAGATGGGAAGGAAACCACAGAAACATTCACCCACGTAATGTACAAAATAGGTTTAAAATATTTGATTGTTGTCTTTAAAAAGACATTACTTGTAATTTTGGAGATCACATGTTCTAAACTATACTTTCTTTTTAGAAAAATTGAAAATTCTAGATGTTTAGATTTTGTCTAAGAAGATGAGTTGTTATGGTTAGAGTTTGTTTGTTTTGATTTATGTTGTTTCTTCGAAAAAATAAATAACACCTAATTAATAATTGAAGACGGCCACAGCCGCAATGAGAAATTTTTGAAAACAAGATAAATACCTAGTACCCTATTCTTTGACTTTTCAAAATCAAAATAACTTGAACCTATTTCGAACATTACGTGGGTAAAGGTTTCTGTGGTTTCCCTTACCATCTAATGATAACAGATTTGAATGTTAATATTGGACTGAATAGCACGTAATAAATAAGAAAGAACGGCCACAGCCGAAAAAAATTTTAGTGAGACATAGTCTTTTTCTATTCAAATTTTTTCAAATCAATAAATGTCAAAGAAATTTCAATTTTTTCAAAAGTTTTGATAAAGCCACGAATGTCGTAGCGAAACGTCAACTTTTTAATAAAATCGAGTTTTTTGAGATTCAGATTAGAAATAGTTCACAGGCAACAACAATTCGATAATATATATATATATATATATATATATATATATATATATATATATATATATATATATATATATATATATACCTACATATTTATATATACATATATATATATATATATATTATATATATATATATATATTTATAAATATATTTATATATTTATATTGATATTTTACATCAAGACTATGAGAAAGATATTTTCTCGTTTTCTTGAAATATAAGATTTCACATTATACATTTATATCAAGTTAATAATTATTCCATGGTTCATAATTTTACTATTAATTATTGTTCATCCGTTACCTTTTTCCCGCAAGTTTATATTCACGATTTTCCCATGGACCATCACCACAAAACTCGCGTGTCATTGGAAATCAAAAAAGCGTCATTATTCAATTAGGTTTAAGCATGCGGGTGACACACGTTTCGTTAAGCCCTAGCGAAAATCAACCTCCCTAATATATTTTAATATGCGGGTATTCCGTTAGCAAAAACTCACCCTCGGTCCTCTCTATTCTACAACCCGCACTTAATATACACCCTAATAATTTATTAATAAAAATTTCGATAACGATCCTCGAGTTGACTAAATGGGGTTCAGCTATTTTGATAATATCAAGCATGGCAATTTCCTGCTTTGTCGACTGAACAATTTCCATTTCAAATGAGCGATTATGATAAAGGGTGGGATGGGTGAACACTAGCGATAAAAATGTTAACTCTTAGAACAAACATCCGGTTTTCTTTCAACGTTTTCTTATGGAAGAAAATAATGCGTGAGATATAATTAGTACAACACTAAAACTCTGGTAGGTATATATGCCATTTACTCTGATTATAATAGTTAGTTCAAGAAACTCTATATAGGTACCATAAGAATATAAACTGAAAGAATAATTTAACCGAATAGAAAAATTATTCAGTTATCTTAATGGCATTCTCTCGAATTTTTCAGGGAATATGTTTTATTTTTCCATTTTATGAAAGCGATATCAGTTTTTGAAAGCGATATCAGTTTTCTTCTATATCAGATATCACTGAAATTTTAATAATAGAAATTAAGTACACTGATTGTAGTTTATGCAGCGAAAATTGGATTCGATTGGATCAAATGTATGATTAGCAAAATCCATTGAAATGATATTTGGAATCAAGCAATTCAAAGATTATATTAATAATATTCCATATTTTCAAAATTGGAGTAACAATTTATTTTAGTGGATTGTTTATATATATATATATATATATATATATATATATATATATATATATATATATATATATATATATATATATATATATATATATATATATATATATATATATATATATATATATATATATATATATATATTTATATATATATATATGTATATATATATATATATATATATATATATATATATATATATATACATATATATATATATATATATATATATATATATATATATATATATATATATATATATATATATATATATATATATATATATATATATATATATATATATATGATAGCTTGGAAATATCGACTTGATTAGACTTGAGAGAAAATTGTTTAATCGGGATGTAAGTCACAAAACTTGAACTGCGGTAAAACTCTTTATTGAAGAAATTACCTAGCTTTCGGTCATTTGCATGTCCATCTTCAGGGTACTACAAAACAAAATAAAACCAATATACGGTGAGACCATAAGTCTCCTTAATACTTACTCTCAATGTGAGTTAACCAAAAACAAAAAACATATTGAGTCATTGTAAAAATTATAAAATGAAAAGAACAAAAACACATCGATGAAAACGTACAATATTTCTAGTTGACAAATAATAAAAGCAAAGCAAGATGTCTGAGAATAATCTGGAAAAGAAATCAGGTACAAGACAACAGTCAAAAACCGGCGACACATAACCTAACCTGAGCAGAAAAGCAATTCAAAAATTACGTAGTTGGAATGGAACCTGACGTGGTGTCTGACTAGAAACTTCTTCTTTTTGTTGACATGGTCTTCAATCAGTTTGATAACGTTGCAATACATTGTGTTAATGTTCTGTGCGTCTGTGGCAAGATTTAAATTATTTAAGTGGTATTTGATTTCCAACGATTCAATGAAACTTCTTTTTGTGTGATTCTTCTGGGACCCAATGATGGCTGAATCCCCAAAATTCATACGATGACCTGTTATTATATATATATATATATATATATATATATATATATATATATATATATATATATATATATATATATATATATATATATATATATATATATATATATATATATATATATATATATATATATATATATATATATATATATAATTTATATATATATATATATATATATATATATATATATATATATATATATATATATATATATATATATATATATATATAATCAATTTACCTAAATCAATAATTTGTTGACAAAATGCATTCGTGCAGGTGCAAAAAACGAATATTTATCTGATCCACATAAATCTTACGTAAAAAAGACTCAATATTCACATTTCCCAAAAGCTGAAAACTTACTAGACTGTTTTTATGCTTTGCAGAATTTCCATGTTTTTTAATCTTGTCTACCAAATGTTTGAGATCACGAACTCCTTTCTTTATGCACTTTTCATTGCCTCCAAATATTAAAAAAACAAAACAAAAAAAGCATTACTATCATCACATCCACACAACCACGGAGTTTTGTTGTAAATGTAATAATAAATATTTATCAACGTTCGCCAAATGTATATTTTTTATGTAAGCTATATTCATATCAATAAGTATCGTTTACAGACATGCCTTACCTAACTTTAAAATTGGTACATGATTGAGATATTTTTTTCTTGAAACAATGTTTTGTGATAATTCTTTGCTGTAAAAATAATCAAGGATCTAACACGGTAAACCATAGTTCTCAATAATACTAACCATATGGAAAAAGTTGATGTAATGAGGATGATAGAGCACAAATCGTAAAGTTGGAATTTTATTGATAGAAAATTGATATGCTTGTGGACTAAGATATCAAAATTTAGAGGCGGCAAATCTGTAAATCCGCCACTGTATATATATATATATATATATATATATATTTATATATAATATATATATATATATATATATATATAAATATATATATATATATATATATATATATATATATATATATATATATATATATATATATATATATATATATATATATATATATATATCATATATATATATATATATATATATATATATATATATATATATATATATATCATATATATATATATATATATATATATATATATATATATCATATATATATATATATATATATATATATATATATATATATATATATATATATATATCATATAACATTCATTTTTAAACGAGGGATGTGTCAAATTTATTACTCTGTTCTTTATGGTTAGAACTAGGTTTATTCTCATTTTCGATGGGTGGTAAGAATGGTAATTTAGTAGTCTATTGCTGGCACATGGTTTTCTGTACCATTTTGTACGATGAGTGTTGTCTGCATTTCTAAAAACTCTCATATCAAGATACGATATACACATCCCTTGTTTAAAAATGAATGTTTAAAGGAATTGAAGGGTATTTTCCTGGAAAATTCTTATCCTAGTAAACTCTTGAATAAATTACTGTACAGTTCTCCTTCCACGAGTGGAAATAATATAAACAATAACTCTCTAATTAACATTAGTGTTTCTTCAAACAACAATCTCAATTTTAATAAATTAAATAATGAT